>CM026204.1:9938495-10165995 GCA_014839995.1 Xenentodon cancila | reverse complement strand
ACACACACACACACACACACACACACACACACACACACACACACACACACACACACGGCGCTTTAAAGTCTAGATCCTTCAAATTTAAGATGAAGACTCACAATTTGAAAAACAAAGGAATTTATGGTAACATGTTTCTTTAGTTTACATAAAACGTCCAAAAGGAGACAGTTCTTGAGCTTTTGCAGAAGTGTGTACTTAATGTTAAAAGCTCAGTTACCTTTTGTGAAATTGATGAAACATTTACGCCAAATCTTTCTGCTCTCTTTTTCAGCTGATCGATGTTTGCCTGCACGAGACACAGAAACAATTAAACATGCACTCTCTTCATGAAATTCAATTAACAATCAGCTTAATGATGGAAAGTTTCTTTAACTTACAGCAGATTTACTGTTTGCAACCACACCTGTTTGCAAGAAAACAGAGAAAATATATTAAAACACTGTAGGTTCTCAAACAATGTTATGTATCCCAACATAGATAAACACCAATGTACAAAATGCTTGCAGCCATCCTCACTTGTGATTTTACCCTACACTAAATGTATAAAATAAGACACACAACAACGCCCAAAATTTAAAGTCCAGAATAATAAACTGCAAGAGAACTCAGGCACATAAATGCAAGTCTTAATTCATTTCCTATGGAAGAGAATTAGTGCCACAAAAGAAAAAAAAATAAAAACAATTATGTGAAAAATTCAAAATTCTGAGATTACTAACTTTTTGACATTATGACATGTTTGTCTATAATTAGACTGTACTTGCCAAAACATAATAATGCTGTCAAATTGAGAAAACAAGTTTCCTGAATTTTAAAAAGATGTGATATAAATAAACCTAAATTGATTTTAAGAAATTAAACTTGCCTCCGTCTTTGTTTGATTTGCATGTCTTTTAAAGAGCCGGGTGCAAAAGTGGGTTCACCTCTCAACGCAAGGATGCGATTTTGAGTGGTTAGTTCAAGATCTGTAAGATCGTCTGACACCTTTGTGATAGGACGGTCGTTCAGGATGACTTCAATAGTAAAGTTTGAAGTCCTTCGTTATCAAATCATTGCTGATGAGGTAACATAGTTAAAAACATAACCATACAAATCATTCTCCAAGACTTGAAATCAAGGCAGCTGGACAACATTTTCTTTTGTTCTTGAAGATGCTTCAGTTTCCATCCAAACGACATCCTCAGTTCAGAGACTGATGGAGAACTTTGAGCCTATAAATCATTGAAGTCATATGAAAATCACTGACCCTCCCATCGTTATTTCTGTAATTTAAGTTTTGTCAACTGTCAGTTGTTTACCTGGTTTCATCACTATTTTACCGGCAGACAACGTAAGATGCACAGTAATAATTTTAAACATGGCAGACTACCACAACAAAGTATGACATTTCTAATGGCCAGCACTACTTACGGGGCTCAGAAGAGTGATCCAACAAGCAGCAGAAGGTCATAGACAATGTACAGAAACTGGAAAACAACTCCACCAAACTTTACACTTGGCACAATACAGTCAGACAAGTACCGTTGTCCTGGCAACCGCCAAACCCAGACTCGTCCATCAGATTGCCAGATGGAGAAGCGCCATTCGTCCCTCCAGAGAACGTGTCTCCACTGCTCTACAGTCCAGTGGCGGCGTGCTTTACACCACTGCATCTGACACTTTGCATTGTACTTAATTGCTGTAATTCCCAAATACTTCCATATTCTTATAATACAGCTTACAGTTGAGTGTGGAATATTTAAGAGCGAGGAATTTTCACGACATGTTGGAATTCACCGAGTTCCTGAGAGCGACCCATTCTTTCACAAATATTTGTACAGTCTGCATGTCGAGGTGAAAGTGGTTGGAACACCTGATTCTGATTATTTGGATGGGTGAGCGAGTACTTTTAGATATTGACTGTAATAGCAGGACAGCTGTTCCCACCCTCAATGCCTCTTTCTCAGTGGTCCATTAATAACCCACTTCACTAAGGTCCTTCACCGTTGCTGTATACCACATCCCATGGTTCTATTACTTCAGGAACACTGGTGCCAATCAACTGCTTCAGCATCAACTTCAGATATTTACACAGAATCACAATGTGGCTATGTTCTTAATTCTTGCTGTAGAGTGTAGTCAGAAGTCACAGACACCTCATATTGAGTATAGACATCAGATAAATTAAAGTAGCTGCAACTATTAAGTGCAGATACCTCCAACCCTGAGAGGCCATAACTGTTTACAACATTTTCTTGAAAACACACATTAAAATTCAAGCTTTTTCACACATTTCAAAAACCCATCTGAACCCTGAACCTTAAACAACTGGGTGTAAGGGTTTTTTTTCTCCCTAAAATCAGAGTGGATGCCCTTTGAAGGAACAAACAACAAAACCTAGTTGGTTTTTTTTCTTTTTAAAATCAGTATTTCTGTCATAAAATAAAGCCTCAAATATCCATATCACACAGACCCTGGTTGACAAACACAGGAGCCAAACTACTAAAGTAATACCATCTCTGACATCATAAACCTTTAATGTTTAAGACAAATTAGGGAGAAATACAGTGGAGTGCAGTGGCGACATACCTGGGGAGGGACTTGGAGCATTAGAGGGTAATCCAAATCTAAAGGGGAAAAAAAAAGCTAAATAAATTTCAACACTTAATGTTTTAAACAAACTTCAAGGATATATAGACTTCACTGAAACTGGAGGTATTTCATTTCCATTATATCTGAGAATTAAAAAAAACCTATGAGTGAACACAGAAGAGGTCACAAGAACAAGAAAATGCACTTTAAAAATCAGACGTGAACCTCAACCAGAGGACCCAAGTGAAGATGAATGATGCTGTTGATTGCTGAAGCAACTAAAACACACTTCTAGATTTTGGTACGGGGCTGTGAATAGACAAAACTGTCACAGTCAAAACAATGGATCGCTTTAAATCCCACAACATAGATTTTCTTTTGATCATAATCTAACAAAAAAGCGCCCCACTAACTGCTTAAGTGTTGGTATAAGATTAAAGAAAAGTAAACGTGTGTATGTCCAGCTAATTTTGAGCAGTAACTCAACTTAAACCAAGAAGCCATTTCGGTTTTGATTGACTTTTACACTATTTAGAGTACAAATTTACCTACGTGCAGTAACGTCCTCACTGAATTTAGGTAACCTGCACTCTTGTCCTATCCAGCTGTCATCCTTGTGAAATTTGTGAAAAAGCAGGAAAAAAAAAGACTTCTGTAGTCGAGCCTCACCTTGCTGCACGTATGGCTTTTTTGCTCTCAGCTGACGCCGGCATGTTGAAACGTTCAGCTCTCTTCTGTAGTCTCTGTTTAAGAGAAAAAAAAAAAAAGCCTTTAACATAATATAGGTTTGAACAGCAATGGCAAGATGTATATAAAGTAGAGCCAAGTAACAAAACATGTCTATCACATGATGAAGGTATACCACACATGCAACAATTCCCCTTGGAAAAATGATGTAGTTGGTGCAAAGATGAGACATAAACCACTGCACCAAGGCGTTTGCTGGCCAGAAAAATGATCTTTTCTAGCATGTCCTAGTTCTTCCTCTGCCTTCAGCAAACTAACCACTAAATGTTTTGGTCCATTTCAAAAAGTGAACTGATTTTAGAACTCTGAAATACATTGAGCAGTTTGTTCATTTTGTAAAAGTGGAGTCAGTGGGTGTTATGAGCCACACTGAGCAACACTGTTAACAAAGAATGACTATAAATACAGAGTATAGACATATGCTGATCACATATGCTGATATGTGGCTTTGAAAGCTAGTCTTATAATATTTGCATAAAAACATGATCCCAAAGGTAAGTTAGTAATAGCTTCTGCCTATAACTGGCCATCAATTTCACATTCACATTCACATATCAGGGTTAATAAAATGATATTATTGGTGAGGACCACTGCCAATCAGGTTCTAACTGGACACAAACATCCTATTCTAGTATTTAAATATCATATCTGATCAGTGATCTCAAGCAGTCTCTGTGCTAGTTCATACGCTTGTAGTATGAAAGGTTTAACATAGGTGAAAACATGTCATACATACATCGCTGGCAGATACGGGAGGACTTATTTTCACAATCTTCTTCTCAGCAGATCTGAAAGCACAAAAAAACAAAGAAATTAATGACTAAAAACAGAATTTAATGGACGTCTCTAGACATTTCACCAAATCTGATGAGCAGTGAAACTCCAATATAAAATTCAAGATGCAGTCATGTTGGGCATTTAACGATTTTTAGTTTCTCACAGCTGCACACAAACCTCAGTGACAGCAAATAAAGACTGCACGTAACTCCACAAAGAAAAGCCTCAGCCAAGATTCAAACTACAAACCCTCTTGCTGGAAGGCAACAGTTTTTAGGGTCCAGAGACCTCACAGACTCAGATCCGAGTAGAATTATCCAGCTTCTTTATCTCCAACCCACTTCCCACCATACCACACTTGCTCTTTGGAAGTGGATGATGCAGAGCGGAATCGCAGGATGGCAACTCCTGCCCTTAAAACCAGCTGCCAAAGCAGATGTTTAAAGGTTTCATTTAAAAAGGGGACATTAGTGCTACTTTCCTGTGTTATTTCTACTAAAGCAGGTCTCTCAGCACAAGTCATTCCCACTGCTTCCCACTCTGCATTACAAGGTGTTTTTAGATTAGATCTCTCTATTATCACTAGAAGATGAATGCATGTTTAATCCGTGCTGGGTAATATAAATGGAAGGCATGTTATTTGCCACCCCGTGCCTGAGGGTGACTTGAGGGGAAGAAAGGCGAACTGGGAGGCGTTATTCGCCTAACATAACTTAAGATGTGTGGGCGTGTAGAATGACGTATTATCCCTACATCTACATCAGCAGGATGAAATATGCCGTCAGACAGGTGTAATTTTCAAAACGAGGATGGATAGAAAACAAGATGAGCGGTTTTCCCCCCGCTGGATTTTGCTTCTTGGAAAGCTTGCAAAACATTTGTCATTTTTGTGGCCAGTTGTTCCAACAATAGAAGATTCTTCGTTGTTACGGACATATGCCGGTTTATGGTGTCCTCAGCTCCGAGGCCGAGTAGCTCGAGGATCTCCTTGTCTCTCCAGTTACTCATCTTGCATTTACAGGCCCTACCTGTGACGTCCTGCTGCTGTTGTTACTCTCATCAGCTTTTTCCTTTTTAAAAAAAAAAAATTAAAATCAACAAATCCCTCCCACAACCCACCCCACCACATTAGTTCTGTTTACATTAGTCCTGACCCTCGAAGGCGAGTTATTCAAGAGGGCCAGCTCGCCACGCCACCCTGCGTCAGTCAATGTAAAAAAAGTCAGGCAACGGGACAGATCTGCACGTTAAACGCAGGGTATCTGCCAGTGTAAAAGGGGCCACAATAAAATCCTGATGAATGACAGGGTCAGAGCCTGCCATGTGACTATCCAACCACAAAGTGTAAAAGACATGAGAGACGAGTGTGAATGCCCTCTTCTATGCTCAAGCTCGGTATGATTCCTGGTCTCTAGCACGGCTAGAGAGGTATGCTGGGGCTCGGTGCAGCTGCACATGTATGGGAAGGAAGGGATGTACATAATGTATGTACGATGTGTGCATGTGAATGCTCCTTAAATATCAAAATAAATACCCCTACATTTAAACTTGCTAAAACATCACTAAACCAATTTTGGCCATAACTGAGATACAGGATTGGCATTTGTTCAGGTCACAAATCTCTTTTACAGAATCAACCCTTTTCTGAGCCACCTGTGTGCAGTCTGCTGCAGTCTGCTGGACGTCCTTCACAAACCGCATTTCATTTAATTCTAACAGTAGAATATTAATTTCAAGGTCATAATCATGTTAAAAATTGACAAAAGGTTAAGAAGTACTTCTTCTGAGTAAATGAAGATAAACTTACGGCTGGTTTTCAGTCATTTCAGTATCGCTGGCTTCTTTTACGTTGTTGGAACTCTCAACTTTAGTGAAGTCCTAAAATTAAAAACAGAAACATTAACTCCACAAACACATACAGTTCTGTGAAAAAGAAAGTACATCATTTTTATATTGTGAGGTTTTACATATTAGGACACGATGATATAAAGAGTCAAAGGAAAATCCTTATTAGGATGTAAAATTAGGTAAATGAACAACAGACCATGACATTATACATTATTATTTATTTAACAAAAACTAAGTCAAAATGAAGAGCAAATGAGTGAAAAACAAGTACACCCTAAAAGCTTTCATAAGAATTAAGAGGATAAGACAATCAGGTGCTACTAATTAAACACGTTTCATTGATGGCTCATCAGCAAGTGAGGCCACCTCTATAAAAGCAAAAGGTTTTTGCAGTTATCACAATATCTGGGAGGAAAGAAATAAAAAATTATCTTAGAAAAGCATCTGTTGGTGTTGGAAATATGCTACTTGAACTTATAGCTTCACATTAGTGATTTAAGATGTTTACATGAATCTCACTATATTTATTTAGGAAAAGAGACCGTTTTATTTTGCATTAACTTAAAAAAAGAAAAGAAAAAAACTGAATTGATATTTAACACCTAAAAATTCTTTTAAAATCTTTTTATATTAAAATCCTGTTTCATAAACTATAAGTATTCAAAACACCAACTACATTAAAACAGACCAAAACTGCACATTGGCTTAAAAATAGCACTTTTATGAGGGTATATGAAATGTACTCAATTAGGTGATCCATACTGGCAAGTACTCAAACGTGGATCAATAATGAGTCCAACCAACCGGACACTGTAAAATAAAGCAAGTGCATCCACAAGGAGGCAGTAATGTCAGAGCCATTTGTGACACAGTACTGGATGGGACCTTCAACAGGGTTGTTTCACATAATTTACAAGGGAAAAGAGCGAATCTGAGTGCAGACCTTTAACAATAACTTTGTGTGCAACAAAAACTCAAACTGGAACAACAGTTTAGATGAATGCAGCAACATAGTTTCATGGTACAGCATAGTCACACAAAACCAGGGACAGCAGAGTGCGGTGTCCATTTGAAATAAATTAAGCAGGTAATTAGTTGATCAGAGGTTTTAATATACCCCCCCAAAATATGAAATCACATTACCACTGCATCCTCGGCCAGGACATCATCCACGTCCACATCTTCCTCTTTTATTTGGAACATGGAAGAAAAAACAGCAGACACGAAGAGTTACAGAGAGCAGTGAGTTTATCACAAAACAATTCACATAAGATAGGAAACAGATGCACACTAATTGTACATTAGCAACTAACAAATTGCGTTTTATCTTTCTAATCCTGTTTGTTTGTTTCTTGCCTGCCACAGGGACTAGAGATGGGCGTTAGATACATAGAAAGCAATAATCTGAGCATTACTCTGTTTGAGTCTAATGTTTTCAGTCCACTGTCCCCGACAAGTAAATGGTGGAAAAAAAAAAACAACGTTAATCAGTTAATCACCGTGCTCATCCAGATAGGCTTGGAGTCGGGCAATAAGCTCTCCTTTATTTCCTTTGGTTTCCAGACCTCGGGCCTCACACTCCTGCCTCAGTTCAGCGAGCTGCAAAAAACAAGAGACTTTTAATTTAATCATCATTAAAAAAAAAAAAAAAAAAAAAAAACACCTCTAAAGCGAGAACATTTTTGAAAACTAATGTTGCACGGTGTTTTTCAAACATGCTTTGAGCCACAAACAAATGTTCTGCTTAATTTCTTTGCAAATTCACAGTAAAAAAAATTGATTAAATCCCAAAGTAAACGCTTCTTACTGCCTAGTGCGTGTTATTGAGGAGTAATTTAATAGTAGTTTTGTGCGTAAAGCGTAATTTAAAAAAGTAAAATGACTTAAACCAGAAAGTGTAGCAGAAGCAGTGAACCACCGTGGTCTGATGACTATTTTTAAATTGGCCTTCACTTTACAAGGACACTCACTTTATTGATCTACCTTTATTTAATCATATATTTGTTCAAGTAGGTTTATCTCAGCTCTGAGGCATCTAATCTCTAATGTTTTAATCAGCTCTGTGATTCCCACTTACACTATGTAACATGTTCTGTTTACAAATATGATAGTTTGCGTGTGACTGCGGCTCAGTCACCAACTTAACTGAGCCACAGGAGGTTTTTGTATTTTTGAACAAATAATATTTGGCCTTTAAATGAGTCTTGAATATTTCGTGTTAAAATGTAACGAAGGAGGTGAAAAACGTGGCGGTACGTCGTCGGTGAGACCGCCGGCAGGTGAAGGTATCCGACGGGGTCCAGCGGGTCTTACGGGGTCCAGCGGGTCTTACAGGTCCGACGGGGACCAGCGGGTCCGACGGGGTCCGGCGGGTCTTACGGGTCCGACGGGGTCCGGCGGGTCTTACGGGTCCGACGGGGTCCGGCGGGTCTTACGGGGTCTTACGGGGTCTTACGGGGTCTTACGGGGTCCGGTGGGTCCGACGGGGTCCGGTGGGTCCGACGGGGTCTTACGGGTCCGACGGGGTCCAGCGGGTCTTACGGGGTCCGGCGGGTCCGGAGCTCGTCCCAGACGTCGTTCAGGGTTCAGCTCTGTGTTAGCCGCTGCTCATTGAACACGTTTGTTTCCAGCCTTAACACCGGGACCGCCCTTCGTAGGTTTTAAACCGTGTAGTCATGCAATGCCCAGCTTGTGGGTCCGCAATAAACGTCGACTGCAACCTCCTCCCCACTAATTAACCACCAAATGAACATAAAGCACATATTGTGCGAATCTACCAACCTTCAACTTCTGCAGTTCCACCACCTCGGCCATCTTTCTTTGTTGATGTATCACTTCCTCCAATCAAACCCGATCAAACCCGCAGACTGAAGCACAGCACGTCGTCGGCTCTTTCACAGCGCCCTCTGTTGGACGAGCTGACAGGCTGCAGACGTGCGTGCACGACGGTGTACGTAGTACGTAGTAAGTAGTAAACTTCATTTGTACAGCACCGTTCACAGAGAGAGGCTCACAAAGTGGTTAAAAACCCAGAGTGGCAAGTACGGGACATAAAATAGTTTCACAAATAAATACAACGACGACAACAGACAGGCCAGTCAAAACCCATGTGCAATCTTTACTTAAAGCCTGTCTGTACAGGTGTGCTTTAAGATTTCTTTTTTATATATATCCACAGTGGCTGAGTCTCTCCGGTTCTGGGGAAGAGTGCTCCTCGGCCTGGGAGCAGTACTCTGAAAGGCTCTGTGTCCCTTTGTTTTGAGCCTGGTCCGAGACACGACCAGAAGACCCTAGAGACCTACTGGGTACATGGGCATGAAGCAGGCCAGACCCGTAATCAGGTGCCTGACCGCGGAGAGCTCTGAAAGAAAAGTAAACCTTTAAAATGAACCCGTTAACTGACTGAGAAAGGAACCCTCTTTATACAGTAAAAATCCACCCACCCTTTTCATTTATCCTCTCCATCATGTTCAGGTTCAGTTGCAGGAGGGGCTGCTGTCTGTGCCAACTGTGATCAGATGGACAGGTTCTCAGTCCACCACAGGGCTTATAATAAACCAAAAAAAAACAAGTCTCTCTTCACAAGTTCCCCCATTTCTATAATGGCAAGACAACCTAAAATAGCAACAATAAACAACAACGGGGGTATATTTGTGGTGGCTTTGCAGGGTGTAGCACCAGGGCCACCAGAGCCAGCAGGACCCGTGACTATGAACTGAAGCGAGTATAAACAATGGATGTACAGATGGATGGACGTTTTATCACACATTGCGCTATCCAGAGTAGCCTACATGCAAAGAAAACAGGAAAAAAGAGAATAGTTTTTCAAACACCCGCAAAACCTGAACAGTGTGTATATAATATATCTTATCTGAACAAACTCCCAGAGATTTTCTCGGATCTCATGTTAGGAGAGTATTCTTCTGCATTTTCTGATGTTAAATTGCATAACGCTTGCTTTTTCGTAACAGAACCCGTCCATTTCGTAAATGTAACTCGTTCTGGCCCTGTCATACTCGTTCCGGAGACGCCCTACACCAGATGCTGCTTAGGGGCCCCTAGTTTGCCAAACTACGATGGACAGATTCCAAATCCATTAGATGATCCATGAAGATGCCACAATCAAATTCAATTCAAGAGCAAAGCAGGTTACAGTCATGATAACCTCTCATGTTAAAAGGAAACATCTTAAGTTGAGCTATTTAAGCAAAAAAATGACTCATACAAGGAACACAACAATCCTCTACATGTCAATAAATAAAACAGTGTTGTTAAAAAAAATTTACTTCAAATTTTGAAAGCAAGAACACAACTCACACCCCAAAAACTATAATAAAATAAATAAATAAAGTGGGCCAATAATGGGAAAGATGGGCACCTGTCAATCATAATATTCTTTACATCTTTGTGCTGCAGTAGGCACCAGCCTCTTTTCTGTTAATTTCCACCAGGATGCATATATTAGGTGGAATCAACCTTTTTCTCTGTCCGTGCAGGGTTATTTGTGGCGTAGGCGGTCCCATGACCCAAAGTAGAATAATTCCATCCTCATGTTTAATGACTAGCGGGGTGCTCTAGTCATCAAATATTTCTCTCTCCGCTGCACTAAATTTCCTTTTTTCAGCTCCCTTCTTTGTCTGATATTGTTTTGCAGACTTCAGAACTTGACTGTGATTATGTTGCAGGTAATGTTCCACATCGATAAATGTTTCCCTATGATCACTCTTCCATGTATATGCATCAGTGCTGTTAGAACAGTGTTTCAATATCCTCATGCTCCTCCTCCTTTTTATTATTCCACCAGTGCCACAATATTAGTCTTCAAACATTAAAAGAAAAAAAATGCAGATCATGACCAACTTTAAACTTTTTGTGTTTCTGTGTTGCTGTATTCTGTATTCAACATGTCTCCTCCTCCTTACAGTTAGTGAGACAGTGCAAATATATTTAAGATTTATTGCAGTAATAATAATAGTGTGCTGTTTCTTTCTTGAAGTTACACATGAAAAGTCATTCATTTTCAGACCACCGTTTTCAAAAATAAAGGGGATGAGGAACCTAATTTTTAAATCTCACCTCCATCTTAACTGAAATCCAGATGTTAAACTGCTGGTCATCATCAGAGTAAACTGATACTCTGACAGAAAACACCATCATTTCAAACTCCATATAAAATCTCCAAACCAAGGAACTTCTGGGACAAAAATTCATAGATCATGAGTGGCCCTGAAGCATTTTTCTGTAAATTTTTGAGCTTATATTAAAGGTTATTCCATCCATCCATTTTTTATACCCGCTTCATCCTTTGCAGGGTCACGGGGGTCTGCCCTCTTATCCCGACTTATTACAGGTGAGAAGCAGGGGTCCACCCCGGACAGGTCGCATATAGACACAAACAACCACGCTCACTCCTACAGGCAATTTAGAAACATCAATCAACCTAGTATGCATGTTTTTGGACTGTGGGAGGAATCAGGAGTACCCGGAGTAAACCCAGGCATCACAGGGAGAACATGCAAAATCCAAACAGAAAGACTCCCGCTGGGGAATCGAACCAGGAACCTTCTTGCTGTGAAGCAACAGTTCAACCTGCATTTACATTACATTACAGTCAAGACCCAAAATTTAAAGTTCGGTCCACAAAGCAGTAGATGTACTTTATGTCCATCTGTTCTCTAATGTCAAATGACACAGAAGTAGAACTCACATGTTACCATGTTAAAATGAAGTTGCTTAAATTGATTCCAAATAAGAAGCATACAAAAGTTTGAAAAAGCTTTATTATGATAGGGATTGTTCAAATATGACCATAATTGTACATCTGGAAACTTCACATCCATTGCCAGTATCAGCTGGGATAAACTCACAACATGACCTCATGACACTGAAAAGGAGTGGGGATGGATGGATGGATGGATGGATGGATGGATGGATGGATGGATGGATGGATGGATGGATGGATGGATGGATGGATGGATGGATGGATGGATGGATGGATGGATCTCTGTCCTGGTCAGACGTGGCGTGTGAGGGGAATTACAGAGTTCATGGTCAGCATGATGACAGATCAAACACATTTGAAATGGATTTGCTCTGAATACTGACTTTGTTTGAAAAAGCGGTTTAAACAGGGTTGCCATTTGGCTTATGACATCAAGACAAAAAAACTTTTAATAAAGTGACTTTAAAGTTGTGGGGTTGAAGGACAAAGCCGGATGAATTTAGAGTCACAAGTGCTTCAATAATCCTTATTCACATTACATTCCTTCCATTTTTTTCTCTGCAGGCATGTGTGATCTATTGTTCTACAGATACAGGAATGAAAAACTCAGACGGTAACATTTGAGACATAATATTTGATGTCTGCATTGCATTGAAGTATAAATAAAGCAGCATTAACTTATAGCTTATGCTGCTTTGCAGATAAGCAGTACTTTTGAAGAGTTTTCCTATTTTATTTTATTTTATTTTGTGACGAGGATTTGGTGGCATTAGCTGCAACATGAACTCAGAGTAAATCTGCTCATAAGTAGGAGTAATCAGTGAGACAGACGACAATATGTCAGGTGATTTTAGCAGAGAATGAAGTAAAATCTTATATGCATGCAAGCAAAACTCACAATGTAAAAGATAGTGTAAATGTCTTGAATAAAGTCAAAAGTTATGGAATATTTAACTTATTTCATATTTCTTAGTGAAGCTCACAAATGTATGTATGATTATATTTATATTTATCAATAGATCATGAATAATTATTCTTTAATGTAAATGAACATTGAAGCTTGCACAATATGGGGGATCCCCGTGACCCTGCTCGGGATTAGGCCGGTATGGAAAATATATAGATGGATGGAGGGTGGGGGTTGTATCGATGAAAAGTGTTGTTGCAATTTTTTGGTTTCCTAAAAAAAAAAAAAGAATATTCAATTATGCAGCACGGTGGCTTCGTGGCTAGCACTGTTGCCCTTAACAGCAAGAAGGTTCCTGGTTCGATTCCCGGCCCGGTGGGTCTTTCTGTGTGGAGTTTGCATGTTCTCCCCGTGCTTGCGTGGGTTCCTTCCAGGTACTCCGGCTTCCTCCCACAGTCCAAAAACACGCGTACTAGGTTGATTGATAAATCTAAATTGCCCGTAGGTGTGAGTGTGCACGTGCATGGTTGTTTGTCTTTGTATGTGGCCCTGTGATAGAGTGGCAACCTGTCCAGGGTGGACCGCTCCTCTCACCTGTAATGAGTTTGGATAGACCCCACAGACCCCACAGTCCAAAAACATGCAGGGTAGGTTAATTGATCAAACTAAATTGCCTGTAGGTGTGAATGTGAGTGTGCATGTTTGTCTGTCTTTCTATGTGGCCCTGCGATGGACTGGCGACCTGTCCAGGGTGTACTTCTGCCTTTCGCCTACTATGCGTTGGGATAGGCTCCGACAGACCTTTGTTTCTGTTGGGCACTGTGTCTCGTGATCAAGTGTTGGCTTGAAAAAGTTCAAGTGGAAGTTGGAATTTCTTATGCGATTATGGGATGTAGTGTCCGTTCCCTAACCACAACCCCTGTGACCTGCCTTTACTGTAAATAAACAAATTACAATCGGTCCAAGTAGGATGGTCACCCCACAGGAGGGAGGGGTTCTGTAGATGAAGCGTCAGAGAGTTTATAAAGCCAGTTCTCTGTTGCAGCCTGACTACTAAAGGGATATTTCACGAGGAGGCACCCTGACAATGAGGGCAGTTGCTGTGCTGTTGGTGCTGCTTGCAGTAGCTGCACAAACTGTGGCAAGTGAGTAGAGGAAATATTTACTTTTAAATATATACAAGAGCTACTGTACAGCTTGAGACATCTGAGTCACTTCAATTGCAGGTTGAGTTGAGTGTTGTAATTTAAATGTAATCATGAAAATGAACATTTAAATTATTTGGATTTTGATGATGTAACTGTATGATCAAGCTGTCAGAAGAGAATGTCCTGTTCTCCCTGCAGCAGTGGAGGATCCATCTACGACACTTACTTCTGTCAAAGTAGCAGGGCTGCAAGACTACTTATATTATGTTACTGTACTACATCAGCAATTAAATCCCATTAATATCTTACTGAATAATATATTGTAATGTTAATAGTTTATTTTACATTATTGGAATATCATAAAATTATACAATATAAGTATATTCAAATATTTTAACAATAATAATAATATCATCATCATTATTATTAGTTGTAGTATTATTATTGTCAACTATACTATTGGATTCAAATTTTAGAAGGTGAAATCAAAATTTATGAAGGTAAAATAAAAATGTGAGTATCAGTTACAACAACCAGCTGTTTATATCATAGTCTGTCTCAAAAGTCAGTCATAGTACAAATATTATAGCCCATTGTCTTATTTGGGGTGAATTTATGATATTTGACCTGAAAAATGTTGTTTCTTTGTTTGAATTGTTAAGGCAACTTGTGAATCTCCTAAAAAATACAATTAAATATCCAAAACAAAAGTTTTCTTTATTACTCTGACAGCCAATTTTCAGTTTGAGCAAAGCTTCTTATGTTTCTGCGCCTTCATTCTTTTCATACTTTCTGGTAAATCATGGTTCCTGTTAAGCTCTTGGACATGTTGAAGTCTAGTTTTTCCAGAGATGTTCTTCTTGTTCTGAGCCTTACATAGAATTCCAAAGTTCTTTTTATTTTAATTTAGAAAAGATTGAAAAACAACCTCAAACAATGGTCACATGCATAATATACCGTTAACTGTAAATTACATTACTGAAACAGTTGTCATAATAGTTTGTCTTGCACTTCTATTACAAGCTTTAACACAATTTTGAGGCTAATAATCTTGGGAGATAAAAATTAATTTAAAGTGACCAATTTTACCCTTCAATTTAAGTCCCCCAATCATAATGTACTGTGGAATAAAGTGCTTTTTTACTAAATATCACCACTGAATCACTCGTAAGAATGATTTCAGATAAACCTGATGTATCTAATTTAGGCTCAAATGATAATCACTTTCAAGAGGGTGATTGAATTACTCTTATGTTGTCTGCCGGATTTTTATATTTTGTTTTTAAATATGCAACATTTCAAAACCTTTTCAAGGAACAATGGCATTAAGAAAATACAATCTGGAACAACAACCACACATGGCTTTACCAGGCAACGCCACTGTATGTTTGGCTTCAGTCTATGTTGACTGAAAAAAAAAAAAGAATAAGATCAAGATAAATTAATACATGTAAAATTGACAGTTGTCTGGCTGAATTTTTGATCCAAACTCAACCCAATGACATTGCTGATTTGGAACAAAATCCTTTGCACACTTAGTGTCACATGAAAGGGATTGGCACCAGACGTGAGTATTGAAAGGGCCTCCTTTAGTGAGTGGGGTCAGCCTTACATACATTTGTGGTTTAGAGGAGGAACTGACTGATTTTAAGGGTAGAACAATTCTGTTTTCCATTATTTATAACAAAATTAAACTTGGCCTATCCAAAGATATGGGAAGATCTGCTTTCATGACTAATAAAAAGGTGTGTAAAGGACTTTTAATATTTTGTCTTTCATACATTTATTTTCAAATCAGGGCCCAAAAACCACTTTATTCGCTATCCATCATGGAATACTAAGATGTACCCAATTTGGAAAGAAGGTGACCCGCGATGCAAAGAATCCTGGAAAGGTATGTGTGTTAAGAATATTTTAGTGCCCTTTAACCACATTTGTGGGACTGACAGACATGTAAATCTCCTTTTCACCCTTTTTTGATGGAGGTGGAAGGGTGAGCTTCAATGTCGGGAATGATTCACCAACTCTGACGGGAGCCAAAGTCAGCTTCACGATTGACCTGGAGTTTCCCCACACCCAAAAGGCAGAGCCTGGAGGAAGAGTGGTCTGGGCTGAAGATTGCATTGTCAACGGTAACGCATCCACAAATGCTTGCGTTCAAAAAGTTAATAAAAATTATGAAAATTACACAAAGATTCAAAACAGCAAACAAAAAAGTTTTACAAAATTCTTATAAATATTTTAAAGATAAAACCTTCTGTCATTTTTATGTAAGATTAATATTTTGGTTTGGTTTTGTTCCATTTTTAAAGAAAAAGCCATGTTCATACAGTCAATGTGAAGCCGAGAATTATTTAAATACACGCATAATGATGCACAGCAATCACATATTAAATGTAACTGGACATGGGACTCAGTTGAAACTAACTACAGTATTATATATTACTAAGAAATGGATCATATATTTGTATCTGTGATATAGAGTGGAATGTTACATCATTTTTTAAAATAGTGAGGTTCAGACTTTTATGCCTTCATCTGGATAAAAAGTTATTGCTTTTCACATACTGCCCTCATGAGGCCAATATTTTGATTTGAAAATACCTGCATAACACATCTGTACTTTATGTTTAATACTAAAAAGCAAATCTCAATATGTCAACATGCATGACAATAAAATCACAATAGGACATTACTTGTTTTATAATAGCTCATTAGTGTTGTAACCACAAGCCTGCCTAAGACATCACAGGCCTTGATAACTCTCTTTCTAACTTGTTGTAGGAACCAAGTATTTTGAGTCTGAACCAGTATACCCAGAACAGAACAGAGACTGGGAAGCCGTTTTCCCTGATGGAACACCAATAAAGAAAGACAAGAAGCCAGCGTACGTGTTTGTGTGGAAGACTTGGGGTGAGTAGAGCTGTCGGCTCACTAAAAGCATTTAGGTAACAGTGAAATCGTTTGGTCACCGAACTCTCAATGATTTGGCAAATTCATTCATATTGATCTCCATGTGTCCTGTTAAAGTTAGCAGGCATAATACATAAAAAGCTTAACAGAATGATTGATTGCTGTATTTATTATATGTTGTCCTCTGGCTGCTCTTTTTGGCAGGTCAGTACTGGCAGGTGGCAGACGGGCCGTCCTCCTCCCTGACCATTGATACAGATGACATCCCTCTGGGCTCCTACACCATGGACATTGTTATCTATCACTACCGGAGCAAAGAGAAGTTCATTCCTCTGGGATACGCCTCCACACAGTTCTCCATCACAGGTAAAGACCGTGTAAAAATATTTGGCTTTGAGCTGTGAAGGTGTTACATTTTATTTTATAACTGAGAAAGGTTATACAAACTAATTAAGCCATATATTCTGTCACATTGTTATGTGCTCCTCAGATCAGATTCCCTTTGCTGTCTCCCTGGACCAAGTGAACGATGTTTTGGCCGAGGACATGCGCTTTGTGCAGAACAGGGCTATCGCCTTCACCATTACCCTCCATGACCCCAGCGAGTACCTCAGCAATGCAGACATCACCTTCAACTGGGACTTTGGGGATGAAAGTGGAGCCCTCATATCCAGAGAGCTGACTGTTACTCACACCTACATCAACTCCGGCTCATACAAACCGCAGGTGGTGATCCAGGCTGTCATCCCAGACAAGGCCTGCGACCCCGAAGTAGATAGCCCAACCACATCCCCCGGTCCACTTGCCGATCATGCCACCACATGTAAGGAGCAAGTGTAATTTTTTTAATATAATTTGATACAGTTTCATGTGAGTGTTAAGCTGCTTTTGATATTATTATTAGTGTTTAGTTATGTTTTAAAATGGAAAATTTAAGATACAAAGACACATTATTCTCAAGGCTTCAAGACTATTTTGAAGCTCAAACTCAGACCACCACTAGATATCTATCAAATTTCCTTACTAAATATTGCAGTGCGGTTTGGATAAATAAACTATGCTTAACAATGCTAGACCTAGAAGGATGTTATTTAAAAAGAATGTAGTTCATTTCCAAGAGCTAACAAGTTTAAGAATAGTTCAGATGAACAAAACAGCCTCACCACAGCAGTTTGGGTGGGTTCTTAGTTATGAAAGTTATATGATCACCTGACAGCAGGGATTGCAATGCAACACAGGTAAAAAGCATAAAACACATCTAAACACACAAGTTGATAAAAGCCCAACTAGACTTCAGCTAATTTATGTTTTCAAGTGCTCATTGATCAGGCCCATATGTAATCCACCTGGATTTTAGTTAAATCAAGGACGCAACTTTTTATTTGGACAGGCAATCTATATTTTTCTCTGAACACTGAAAGAGGTGAAGAAATTTGCTTATAAACGTGTTCTTGTGGATTCCATTAAAACAGAAAACTGGTCCTGACTGGTTCACAGCATTTTTGAAACAGGGCTCTTTACTTTCAGTAAAAAAGCCAGACACTAGCAGTTTTGCCCGGGAAACGGCCTTCCTCAAAAATAATGCTGGAGCCTTCTTTGAAAATGACAGTGATGACGAGGTGCAGGTTTTCTACCATCTGAAATATGGATTATGAACGAGACAGGTTCAAACACGACACTGGTGCAGACACCAACAGGGTGGTTGCTGGGCGGAGATACAAGCAGGTTGGTTCAGTGATATCTACTAAGTGGGAACTCCTACCCTTGCTTGTGCTGTCTCAGCTATAGGGAACAGTATACAAATAAAGAAAGAGATCACCACCTCCTGAGTTCGAATCGGATCAAGACTCCTGCCTCACCTGTTCAGAACCATTTTTTAAATAGTCACCCAAAGGAGTTTTGTTTTTTAGTGAATTTCTTCCGATAAGTGGGTACATGAATTATTCACTCTAGGACCTGGTGTCTGTATCTGTGAGAGCTATGACACATATGATTCCTGTTTAAAGAAGACTTTGCGCAGCAGTCCAACTCTCCCATCATCAATGAACGCAACTCTTGATAGAAATAAATGTTGAGACATTGAAGAAGGCGGTCTAAAGCATTCAGTGGGAGAGGTGCCATTTAAAATGAAACTGTTGTGCTCACTGAAAAAGTGCATGACCTACAGCCACTTTGCGATTATAGTCAAGAGGAGAGCCCTTTTAGTTTTAAAATGTTGTTGCAGTATCTTTAGTGGCCACTGTGATCCATCAACCCCAGCCAGCCTCGCCTACGTTATGACAATGTCTTTTCTATGCTTGTTGAAGAAAAAGAAAAAGCTTGCTTAATTGTTACTTAAAAATATATAATTTAACATGTTTTATTTTTGCTATCTCTGTTTACCATCTTTGAGAAGCATGAAACTCATTTGACAATCTTTTCCATTGGAAGTGAAAGCACCCATGCAGGTGTTTGCTGTGCCCATCATGGTTTCCTCCAAAGCAACTGGTCGGGATGTCAACATGCTTCTCTCGGACACAGAGGAGGATAACTCCGAGGGCGAGGCCTCCACCCCCTCCATATCTCACTCTGCCCAGGAAGTGCTGACAGCAACAAAATCTCTGCCCCCGGCCAACCAGCTGCCGGCTGCCGGTGATGCAGGGGGAAAGCTGGTAGTAGGTAAATACTTGTAAACGCCTATGTCTAAATAAATGAAAATTCTTAGACAATCACTGTTTCTGTCCTTTCCAAACATAATAACCCCACATTGTCAGCAATAAATCCCTTTTAAAGTGCATAATAATGACTTCACCAGCTACATCACTGCCAAAGGAATCAGATAAGAGCATGAGCCTATTTCCTAAAATGCAAATGTAATGTAAATCTTCTGTAGAGCATAGATGCTATAAAACAAGTTGGGTAGTGTTGGAAATCGAATCTTCTGTTGTGTTTAATCATTTGAAATTTAATTTTTTAAGCTA
This sequence comes from Xenentodon cancila, assembly GCA_014839995.1. NCBI lineage: Eukaryota > Metazoa > Chordata > Actinopteri > Beloniformes > Belonidae > Xenentodon > Xenentodon cancila. Next base: position 10,146,399 of record CM026204.1, on the reverse strand, counting down.
AATGGAGGTTGTCGACTCAGTTTTTTATTTGGGACTTATGTAATTTAGTTTTGATTCTGCAAAACACATCAATGAAAGATAGATTGTAGCTAAAGCTGTTTAAAAAGACCTCACAATAAATTTGCGGGCCTCCTCCTTCAAGGTGTTTCAGGTCCTTGTTCACAGCAATCGAAACAAATTCTATTTTAAATACACTTCATTTCATACACATTTTATATACATCTGAAAAATGTGTACATGCACTTTAAGTTAACCATGTTACTGTAAAAGATCAACAAATATGACTAACATTGTAACAAGTCCTTGTTTGCTCTTATTAGGTGCAAAGAGAAGAGTGACTCTGATGGGTCGAGCTGCAGCGGGTTTCGTAGCCAAGCGAGACGCTACTGATGAAAACTGTGTGATATATAGATACGGCTCCTTCTGCACCGGCATTGAAGTCTTTGGTCAGTTACTTTTAATCATTGCCATTTTTATCCAAAGTGAAATAAAACCTCTGAGATGACTATCAGTGATATCCTTCCCCTCTGTCTTTTTTAGAGGGCATTGAAAAAGTTGAAATTGTGCAAATGGACAACGCTGTTATAGCAACACCCAGAATAGACACCAATGTTTTCGACATTACTGTTACCTGCCAGGGAAGGTGAGCAGCCTGACATCATACTTCAAATCAGCCGCACAACAAATAAGGCCACACGGGTTCCTTTCTGCATAATTTAATTTCATTGGGGTTTCTTTTTCTTGCAGCCTCCCAAAGGAAGTGTGCAGTGTGATTCTGGATGCAGAATGCTTGAAGCCAATTCACACATCATGCAACTTGGTGGAGCCCTCCAAAGAATGCCAGCTGGTGTTGCGTCACTTCTTCAATAACTCTGGAGTCTACTGCATCAATGTTTCCATGTCAAATGATGTCAGTTTAGCGGTCACCAGTGCCAAAGTCAAGGTTGACATGGGTATGCAACAGAGCCGCCATACAAGAGTTCATAACAGAGCTGCTTTGCACTGCTTACTGACGGCGAGATTTTTGTTTCAGACTCGGGTTTTCCCTCCTCCGGGCCCATCGTCATGATATTTGGTATCCTGGTGCTTGTTCTTGCAGTGGGAATAGTAGCATACTCTTACAAGTAAGAACTGTGGCTAAATATCTTGAAAGAATAATTTATGATAAACAGTTTATTCAAACTCCACTTTTGTACAATCCCAAAATGTGATTAGGAATCTAATGATATTCAGCATCTCATTTAATAGACATATATCTGCATGTATACCAATTAACATTTTATATAGACGTGTATCTTGCACAAAAAAAGCGAAACCTGTACTAATGAATAGTTGCTCTACCTCTTAAGCTTCTGCAGCTACCCGGCTATTCACTCCAGTCTCTGCTCAAACTCTTTGGCTTAAAGCCACCATCACGGTGAAATTCTATCTAAATGGCAAATGGTCTGTGCTTATACTGTGCAATGCTTTTTTAACCTTGTCTAGGTTCTACATAGTGAGCGTGCCAGAGAATAAAACATGAGCTCTTGAGTTTACTGGCCTCCGGTCTTTGAACAGCTGCATGCTCCAGCCAAAAAGGAAGCCACTAAGAAAGAAGTGAAAAACCTCAAACTATTTAGTAAAATCAAACTTGTAGACTTGTAGACTAATTTGATAATTCTCCTGGTTCATTATTACCGACCTAACTAACTGTTATGGTAACACTTTAAGGATGCTTCAAACAAATGTTTAATATTTTTTGTTTTGTTCAATAGGCGACATAAGTCTTACCATCCCATGAAGGAGGATGTTACTGCGTCCGAAGGCAGCCAGCTTGGCAGGGCTCAGCACGGCTCTGGAGCTTCAACCCTTTGGAAGTCCCTGAACAGACGAGGAGCCATGGACAACCGCCCTCTGCTGCACGACTAGCTGCTGTCACACTACCAGCAAAACCAAGCAACCGATTAAAACAAAAGACAAAAATCACAAGCGCCTAGAAATGCTTTTTATACTTTTTTAAACATTTCTTTTGGATAAAAAAAGTGATTTATAAGTGTTATGTAGGAAGAAATTAAACTATAACCTGGAATTATGTCTTAGAAATGCTTACATTTTTTTGTACTTTTCGGTGTAACTTTGAATGTGAATTCTTTAAATTGGACATAATGTAAGTTGAACATATTTACAAATAAACGCTGTTTAAATGTGATTCTATTCTCAAGTTTTTCTTGCTCTTTTTGTACATTACAGATATAAATAAAATAAAATAAAACAAATAAAGTTATACAAGGTGAGCCTGAGCTCCTTCATGCATGATCAAATATTTGAAGCATTGTCTCTCATTATTTACATACAAATGATAACAAGTGTATTACCTTTAATGTGTCTTTGAACACTGAGTGTCCAGTCAGTAAGCACGTGAAATTTTCACGTATGTAAATCACCTCTCTGCTGAAAAATGTTCCGCTTGTTTTGATAAATGTGCAGTCCAGGTCTTTCGGGACGACTCTGATGTTGGTTCTATGGTAAATACTTTTAACTCCCACTGTTCATCTATTTTAGAGGACGTCGCTCCAGTGAAATCTTGTGTCGTCCCCTCTGCCATTCCAAACCCTTGGATGAGTGAGAACATTCGGCGTTTGGGATATGATTTTCGCAGTGTGGAGCGCCTATGGAAGTCCAAAGGGCTCCAGGTCCACAGAATTTATTTAAAGGACTTTTATTTGAATTGAACTCCATGGTTAAAGCTGTCAGGGCTTCTTATTTCAGAGAAACTTTATCTCCTCCAATAAGAGGAATCCTAAAGTTGTCTTTGATTCTATCCATAACCTTGTTTCCCCTCAGTTGCTCATGGCTCCCACCTTCACTGAGGATGTTCACAATTTTCTGCCATTTTCTGTTGACAAAGTTGCCACTCTAAGGGCAGGTATAACACCGTCTTCTGCCCTTTTCCCTCGCCTCGCTAAGCAGCAGCCTATACTGGATCTTTTGTGCCCATCTCTTTGCTACCGTTAACTGAGCTTGTGAGCGGTATGAAGACCCCCTCCAACCCACTAGATGTGTTGCTCACATCATTACTGAAAAAAACATTATGGTCAATTGGCCCTGCTCCTCTGCGAATTGTTATCTGCTCATTGATCGCTGGTTGCGTTCCCTCTTATTTTAAACAGGCAGGTGTTCAGCCACTTCTTAAAAAGTCTAACTATTAATCTTCCCCACACATCCTTAGGTCTATTTCTAAGCTGCCTTCTGTTTCAAAGAACTTGGAGAAGTTGTAGCTAAATACCTCTTCCCTGCTCTGAATAACCATAAGATCTTTGACAAATTTCCGCCTGGTTATCGTCAGAGGCATTCGACCGAAACAGCTCTCCTCAGAGTATCCAGTGATATTCTGATGGCGTCTGACTCCGGTAAATGTACTGTCCTGGTGCTGCTTGATCTCAGTGCAGCATTTGATACTGTGGACCACGGCGTTCTGATGGACCGACTCAGAGACCATGATCATCTCAGGCGGCACCCTTGACTGGTTTGCCTTGTATCTCTTTGACAGAATCTTCTCTGTAGCTGTAGGCCCATTTATGTCTTTGTCTGCCCCCCTATCCTGTGGAGTGCCTCAGGGGTCAGTTTTGGGACCAATTTTGTTTTCATTGTATATGCTTCCTCTCTGCGAAATCATAATTCAGTTCCCAGTCATTTCTTATCACATGTACGTTGATGACATTCAGTTACAGTATTTTTTACTTTAATTTTCTAAATGTGCTGCACAATAAAGGTCTGGTTGCCCAACAGCTACCTTCAGCTGAACACTAAAAAACTGAATTTCTCTTTATTGCCCCTGATGGCAGGATTTATGTAGTGGAGGATTGCAGCGGATCTTTAAACTCAAGTGTTCGCTCCTCCCTGAGGAACCTGGGTGTTGTTTTTGATCGAGTTATGTGCTTTGTCAAACACAATCATACTCCGTCTCGCACTTGCTTTTTTCACCTCAAGAATATCACACTGAGAACCTGGCTGACCTGGAGATGATTATCCATACATTTGTATCATCACAGCTCGACTACTGCAATTCTTTATTCACAAGTCTCAGTAGGGCAGCCATTAGTCACCTGCAGTTGGTACAAAATGCTCCAGCCAGGCTGCTGACAAGGTCTGGGAGGAGTTCCCATATAACTCCGGTTCTGGCCTCGCTGCACTGGCTTCCTGTCAGTTACAGGATTCATTTTAAAAGTTTGCTTTTAACTTTCAGAGCTCTCCGTGGTCGGGCACCTGATTATGAGTCTGACCTGCTTGATGCCCATGTACCCAGTAGGTCTCTCATTTCTGCTGACCAGGGTCTTCTGGTTGTGTTTGGGAACAGGCTCAAAACAAATGGACACAGGTTCTTTTACAGTGTTGCTCCCATGCTGAGGAAAGCACATTGTGAGCCTCTGTGAAAGGTGCCGTACAGTGAAGTTTACTTACTTACTTACTTACATTAGTACTTTAGTAATGAGTAGCAGCACACATTTAAAATTCAGTTATGAGATTGATATACCACTCTTTATAACTTTCATAAGTGATTATTCCTGTAGAAATTACTTCAAAACTATAAAACATTAAAAATGCAATAAATGACAACCTGAGAAATATAACTATTTATCATTTTCTTTATGAAAAAGCTAAGAACATTGAATTTTTGCATTTTGAGCAAAATTGCTCATCACTCTTGATGAATGTTTAGAATTAAAATAAAAGACATCACACATCTCAGACATTTTATTCAGAACAAAGCCAAACTTGAACTTTTCAGGAGTTTCACTCAAACGCCAAACAGATACTGTAATTTATGGACAAACATCTATTTGGAATGAAGTAAAGACCACACAATTTCTCTCATTTAGCTAATTCCTTCATGTTTCTTTTAATATTCTTCCCCTTCCTCCTCTCCTTCACCCTCAATAGAGTCGACTCCAACCTCCTCATAATCCTTCTCCAGAGCTGCCATGTCCTCTCTGGCCTCGGAGAACTCCCCCTCTTCCATACCCTCACCCACATACCAGTGAACAAAGGCACGCTTAGCGTACATCAGATCAAACTTGTGGTCGAGCCGAGCCCAGGCCTCTGCAATAGCAGTGGTGTTGCTCAGCATGCACACGGCCCTCTGGACCTTGGCCAGGTCTCCCCCAGGAACTACAGTGGGGGGCTGGTAGTTGATGCCAACCTTGAAACCAGTGGGACACCAGTCTACAAACTGGATGGTGCGCTTGGTTTTGATGGTGGCAATGGCAGCATTGACATCTTTGGGCACCACATCACCACGGAATAGCAGGCAGCAAGCCATGTACTTGCCATGGCGAGGGTCACATTTCACCATCTGATTGGCTGGCTCGAAACAAGCGTTTGTGATTTCAGCCACTGAGAGCTGCTCGTGGTAAGCCTTCTCAGCAGAAATGACAGGGGCGTAGGTGGCCAGAGGGAAGTGGATACGGGGATATGGCACCAAGTTGGTCTGGAATTCTGTCAGATCAACATTGAGGGCACCATCAAAGCGAAGAGAAGCAGTGATGGAGGACACGATCTGGCTGATCAGCCTATTCAAGTTGGTGTAAGTGGGGCGCTCAATGTCAAGGTTCCTGCGACAGATATCGTAGATGGCCTCATTGTCCACCATGAAGGCACAGTCGGAGTGCTCTAGGGTGGTGTGGGTGGTCAGGATGGAGTTGTAGGGCTCCACCACAGCAGTGGACACCTGGGGGGCGGGGTAGATGGAGAACTCCAGCTTGGACTTCTTGCCGTAATCTACAGACAGACGCTCCATCAGCAGGGAGGTGAAACCAGAGCCAGTGCCTCCACCGAAGCTGTGGAACACCAGGAAGCCTTGAAGACCGGTGCACTGGTCAGCCTGCACACAGAAAGAGATGGAAACCAACTATTAGATACAAATACATCATTTAATTCAGCATTTTGATTAAAACTACTGCTCTGAATTTACCCACCAGTTTGCGAATCCTGTCCAGAACCAGGTCAATGATCTCTTTACCGATGGTGTAGTGTCCACGGGCGTAGTTGTTGGCAGCATCCTCCTTGCCAGTGATCAGCTGCTCAGGGTGAAACAGCTGGCGGTAAGTGCCAGTGCGGACCTCATCTGAAAAAATTAATCATCAAATTAGTTACAAATTAGATATTTTAAAAAATCCAAACCTGATGTTCCTCATAGTTAGTAATGCTCACCGATGACCGTGGGCTCCAGGTCCACAAACACAGCTCTGGGAACGTGTTTTCCAGCTCCAGTCTCACTGAAGAAGGTGTTGAAGGAGTCATCTCCTCCTCCAAGAGTCTTGTCACTGGGCATCTGTCCATCCGGCTGGATCCCATGTTCCAGACAGTAAAGCTCCCAGCAGGCATTTCCAATCTGGACACCAGCCTGACCAACATGGATGGAGATGCACTCACGCTGTGGGGGAAAAAAGGAAAAGAGAGAGAAGGACCATGTAATTATTTTCTGATTTAATTTAGTTTCAGTTTGACATTCTGTATTTGTTTTTACACAGGATAATAAATGTGTAAAAATAATTTAAACATAAATATATATGAACATTGGGGATATTAAGTTGCTCCCCCTATCTGAAAGAAACAGGCAGTGCAGCAAGAGGCACCTCCCTGCACCACAATCCACAGGAGACAGAAATGCCTGTCAGCAACCCCAGCAGAGGCAGGTCGCCCTCTCCTCTTTCCCAGTCTTTTCTGTTCCCTTGTCTTTTTTATCCCATATCACCCCTCTTTTGCAAGCTCGAGGTTCATGCAAAGTCTATTCACTTGCTTGCGCACAGGCGCGCACATTCTGTGGTCTGAATTCTTCCATTCAGTTTCCTTGAAGATACACGCGCACAGCTGATATTTGGAAGCATCTGACAAATCCCATTTGTGCTTTAGAATAAATCTAAACATTATTCAAATCAATCAATTTGGTAAGATCAGTCAAATTAGAGATCTGTGTTCATTTACGTTTATGATTAAAATTTCTTACAATATTTGAAGCAGAATAAATGAGTTGCATCGGGAAAAATATTGAATAAAACCATTTGCTATCGCATCCCGTTAATAAAAAAAATGATAACTGCAATAGGATGTCTTCATCCATCCACAGCCAATCAGCCCCTCCCTGCTTTTAAATAGAGTATGTATGTAGTCAGGAATACAAATATAATGTATTTGAGTGTGTGTGCGCGCGTGTATATATATATATATATATATATATATATATATATATATATATATATATATATATATATATGGATGAGATGTATATATATATATCAAACGGATGAATTCCTCTCACTGTCCATTGTTCTCATCTTTACACAATGACAATCAATGTCTTTGCTGCGGACCAATCTGCGCATCATCTGAAAACATCACATAGTTCTCATTCATTCTTAATAAAACTATGGCACGTGGCAAAGATATATTCTGCATATTAATTGCTAGTTGTCAAAAATGTTTTGTGAAGGTTTTTCTGTAGAACTGGAAAACCGTTGACGAAATCGTGTGATAACAGAGACACAGGCTGCTGAATTGAACTTGAATTTCTGAAACAGAATTTCAGGCAGAATATTAGACGAACTTACCATGTTTCCGATTTAGCCCCAAAGACAAAGAGGGTGAGGAAAAATGTAAAGAGAGATTCAGTGTAAAAACGAGAAGAAAGCGTCGCGTGTTGAACCCAACGGGGTCGATGCAACAACTGCTGAATGGGAGGGCGGCGCTACCGCATTTATACAGGCAAGGCGACGGATTTGCTCCTGTGCGCCATAAGAAAAAAAAGAAGCCTTGTAACTACCCAGATGTATCTTGTCTGTATTTTGCATTCTGGTCTAAACAAAATCGGTGCTTAAAAATAGGTGTTTAGCCCATTGAAATAAAAAAAAAAATAGCGTCAAAAATGGATGAGTAGTTGAATTTCATTCAGTGCAAGGTGGGCATTTGATTATTGTTGTGATTTCATATGTTGGTATAACATAGTGATTTCTTTTAAAGCTTTCAATCTATTTTTTTTTTTATTTCATTTTGAGTTATTTTTGAGGCAAGCAGACTGAATAGATGAAGCTCATTTATTATGCATACATCATCACTGAGCATCCTGCACTGAGCTTATGTAGATGTGGTATTTTCCCAGAGCGTATCCAACGGCACAAATCAGGAAGGTTCCTGAATACTTCTGCTACACAAGAAGCTTTTATCTTGAGCTGGTATCTGCTAGGCACCCATGTTGTAGAGGCCTGGCTGTCCATCCAACATGCCAGCTTTCTGCTCTCCTCCCTCTTTGTCCTAGATTCTCTGCAATGATGTCATTCAGTGGGGCGATCACGTGGCTGCCTGTCCTCTCCGCTTGCTTCTGCTGTTGTGTAGGATGGTGGCTGTGCTCAGCTTCCTCTGGTGCTGCCCTGCACGAGGACCTAAAATTGCTAACCTGCAGTTTATGTGACACAACGGAGGGAGCAGGGACCTTTAAGTTGGTGGCCATGGTCCTTAGAGCCAGCACTTCATAAATCCTGTTTCTTAAGTTGACTTGAATCCTATAGAGAATAAGGGCCATTTGAAAAGAGGCTTGTGGGGCACAATCATTGTGACATGATCAGTGCATTTTAAGTCAAATGAAATTCCTGAGAGAGAAAAAAAAAAAGGACAAACCAAAAGTTGAATCTTAATTTGTGCCCTTTCATCACATACTCACCCCTAGTGAGGGTATGTCTTACATTAAGATTTACTGCAGCTAATAGTGGTTGCTGTGCTTCATGTGAACACCAGGGGATGAAAAAAGAAGACCAGGAAACAGGCATAGCTGCCAACAGCCTTGGACTTTTTTTAAGGAACCACCCCCCACCCACCTCCTGCTCTTCTTCCTCCGCAGCAGCTGTGAGGCAGGGAGGGTCTGAGCAGCTGCTTACGAGATGAGACGGGAGGATGGGAATGCTAGATAAATGGGAGTGGTCCTTCATGGTATGAAACTGAGTGCTTTGCATCCTTCCAAGGAGAGAATATGATACCCCTCCAAAGTAGCATGGTATATTTTCAATTTGGCACAACTGTGTTGCATGAAAATGCTGTCAAATAAACTGAACAAGATAAAAGAAAAATGTCCCATTTACGATCATGAATGGGAGATTGTTGTGGGATGCTTCACTTCACTTTACTGGTGTGGGGTTGCAAGGGTGGGGCACTACCGTGAAAGAAAACTGGTTCAGAAGAAATAAGAATGAAATACACCAACATTACAGCCAAATTAATGCTAGAATCAATATCAATAAATGTATGAAACCATCTATCGTAAACAATTAATACCTAATATTAATAATATATATGTAGCACCATAGGAAAGTTACAAATAAGGACAAAGCTAATTGTCACACTGGGGATTACAGGGACTCAACCCCAAACAGTTACACACAAATACACAAAATGACTAAAAGCTCTGCTTGGTACAGACAAATTCAATAAGGAATAATTCTTATTTGAAGGAGTTAAACAACTACATAACCTGTTTTCCATCAAATACCACACTGTGAGTAACACAGACTGCACGATGACAGTTAAATGGCATGGCGACATGATTTGATAGCATCAAATTTCCAAGGTGATTTAACAAACGATGCAGCTTTTCTTGTAGCCTGTATCTCAAGCTCCGGACCGTTCCAGGGCGCCACACATTTAACGTATGTTTCAGAAACAACTGTTGTCATAGTTTTCTTTGTTGTTACCAACCGAAGTGCCTAACTGTTGTTCAAGAACAGTTTACAGTCTTTGTTACTGACTGGTGACAGTTTCAGAAGGATGCAAACAGAGCCGAATCCAGTTACTAAATCCCTAGAAAACAACATTTTGCGTTATCCATTCTGTGTATAACATCAATGGGACCCAACCACATCAGTGTTATGGAGAGAGTATAAGGGCGTGTCCCTGTCAATACAATACATGCAGATTTTGGGAAAGAGGTGGATCACAGCCCCCACACAGGCAGCTACAGTGCAGCCTCTTAACGCTGCTGTTTAAGCTGTGTCACGTGACTGCCAGATAAAGGCAGTCTGTCTGGATACTAGGCTGTATCCAGGCAACTCCTTTATTCATTTCCTAGCAACCGTTAAATCTTGGGAGCAGAGCTGGGGGTTGGGCGTCTACACCGCTCTGCAGCCTATATCCCCCTTGTGTGACAGGGCAGTTTATCTTTTATCTAAGGAAGAGCGAAAAACAGATCCAACCCATTGGGAATATTGTCAGCTAAAGTCCACAGTCAACATGCAAAAACTGGATGAATTCTGAGTGATGTGAAAGTATTACAGTTTGAACTACTATGGGAGAGACAGCAAAATTAACTGCAATGTTTTAAAAAAAAACAATTGGCTGTTGTTAAAATAATGTATCTGGAAACAGATTTCAAATGACTTTATTAATAAAATGACATGTGTGATACAAAGAAAGCATCATAGTCTGCCTTTTCCTCCAAGTGGATGATTTAATATTTTGTCCAGTGGTTGCAAAAGATGTTCCATATTTTAGAGATGAAGACTTAGCTAATGATTTATTTGTATCTAGGTGATCTGACGTTAAATATATGCACTATGAATGCAAGCCTACTAACATCAAATAAATAATGAATGATAGTAAAGGTATCTCTTCTTTGTTGCATTCTACTCCATCACAAACCCTTTGATGTGTAATTGTATGTGTATTAGTTTTACAATATGGTAATACATGTGAATAGGCTGAGGGTGTCAGATTTTCACAGTCTTTAACGCAGTTTTCCACCATTAAATTGAAAATTACGCAGCATTTTAGTTTCTGTCAGAAACGCCATGCCTGCGCTACAATGACGGGCGGGGAGGGCGTTGGGTGGGGTCTGGTGGGCGGTCTTTCCCACCGAGGTCAAATCCCGTCCAATAGAAATTCGGACACTGCTTCGACTCGATGGACTGACAGGGAGCGGACCAACTGCGAGGCAGGAGTCACCGGCGCCGGGGCTCCAGCTGCATAAATACCACTGTCATCCTCATGTGCGCCATTATCTCTTACATCGACCACATAACAGTCGAATTGTAAGACTCCGTGTCGAGGATATTCACCCATCCTCTATCCAACCTTCAACAAAGCAAAAATGGTAAGAACTTTAATCAGACTTGTCAAATGGGCATATTTGAAGTTTAATTGACAATTTTTTTGGTAATGTTTTGGTGATGTAAAACTTTGCCTTTAACGTGAAAGAGGGAGATAACTTGTACGATAATAAGGAAACAGTACTTTCGCTAGATAAATACTATATTTGCAGTGTAACAATGGGTTTTTAGTCCTGGTGGGTGTGCAGAGATGTTCTGGCGCCGTTTGGATGGGTACGTGGCGGGCTGAATGAACAAAAGACGTTTTCTGTGGGACACAATGACAACGGCAGTCGTGTGGGCTTCAGCCGAACCGCCAACTCTGCGGTATTTGTTGTCTCCTTTGAAGTGACTAAGTCACAGTCTGTGGCAGGGAGGACCGCAAATGCTCCGCATTTGGAGAAATCTTATCTGCGGGGAAAATGGATGAAGTGCACTGTCAGCATGGCGCCTGTGATTAAAAATGCATGTTAGAAATGGACACTCCTGACTTGTTTCCCGACAGCCAGCTCACAGACACGGGTGGGGGGTGGGGGGGTGGTGCGCATCGAGTTGACACAGTCATGGCCATTTTATTCTGTGACGAGGTTACCCCATTCTCACGAACCGGTCACCGTTTGATTTTACGGGTTATTCTGAAGTATCCGGGTTCCGGTAAACTTCACTGGTCGCCAGAGTGCAGCGCTTGTTGCATAGCAACGCAATTCCAGACACAACTGCAGTGCACCAGAAAGCTTGAGACGACAAATCTGACCGTCTTATTAATGGCTGTTTTTACCTAAAAAAGATCACTTATTTTAAATAAGTAAGTGTCAAGTATTAATTAAATAGTTAATTGAATGGTTAGTTTTATTTTTACACTAGAAGCATATTTCCTCACAACAAGGTGCATGACAATTCTTTTTGCTTTTTAATTTAAATGTTTTTTTTTCATCAAAAACTGGTTTTGATTTGGTAATCCATTTATACAGAAACATGACCTCTCTCTTTTCCTTTGTTCTTCCCGACAGCGTGAGTGCATCTCCATCCATGTGGGTCAGGCCGGTGTCCAGATTGGAAATGCCTGCTGGGAGCTTTACTGTCTGGAACATGGGATCCAGCCGGATGGACAGATGCCCAGTGACAAGACCATTGGTGGAGGAGATGACTCCTTCAACACCTTCTTCAGTGAGACTGGAGCTGGAAAACACGTTCCCAGAGCTGTGTTTGTGGACCTGGAGCCCACGGTCATCGGTGAGCATTACTAGTTATGACGAACATCAGGTTTGGATTTTTTAAAATATCTAATTTGTAACTAATTTGATGTCTCATTTTCTTTCAGATGAGGTCCGCACTGGTACTTACCGCCAGCTGTTTCACCCTGAGCAGCTGATCACTGGCAAGGAGGATGCTGCCAACAACTACGCCCGTGGACACTACACCATCGGTAAAGAGATCATTGACCTGGTTCTGGACAGGATTCGCAAACTGGTGAGTATATTCAGAGCAGTAGTTTTAATCACAATTCTAAATTAAATGACATATTTGTATCTAATAGTTGGTTTCCATCCCTCTTTCTGTGTGCAGGCTGACCAGTGCACCGGTCTTCAGGGCTTCCTGGTGTTCCACAGCTTCGGTGGAGGCACTGGCTCTGGTTTCACCTCCCTGCTGATGGAGCGTCTGTCTGTAGATTACGGCAAGAAGTCCAAGCTGGAGTTCTCCATCTACCCCGCCCCCCAGGTGTCCACTGCTGTGGTAGAGCCCTACAACTCCATCCTGACCACCCACACCACCCTAGAGCACTCCGACTGTGCCTTCATGGTGGACAATGAGGCCATCTACGATATCTGTCGCAGGAACCTCGACATCGAGCGCCCCACTTACACCAACTTGAATAGGCTGATCGGTCAAATCGTGTCCTCCATCACTGCTTCTCTTCGCTTTGATGGTGCCCTCAATGTTGATCTGACAGAATTCCAGACCAACTTGGTGCCATATCCCCGTATCCACTTCCCTCTGGCCACCTACGCCCCTGTCATTTCTGCTGAGAAGGCTTACCACGAGCAGCTCTCAGTGGCTGAGATCACAAACGCTTGTTTTGAGCCGGCCAATCAGATGGTGAAATGTGACCCTCGCCACGGCAAGTACATGGCTTGCTGCCTTCTGTACCGTGGTGATGTGGTGCCCAAAGATGTCAATGCTGCCATTGCCACCATCAAAACCAAGCGCTCCATCCAGTTTGTAGACTGGTGTCCCACTGGTTTCAAGGTTGGCATCAACTACCAGCCCCCCACTGTAGTTCCTGGGGGAGACCTGGCCAAGGTCCAGAGGGCCGTGTGCATGCTGAGCAACACCACTGCTATTGCAGAGGCCTGGGCTCGGCTCGACCACAAGTTTGATCTGATGTACGCCAAGCGTGCCTTTGTTCACTGGTATGTGGGTGAGGGTATGGAAGAGGGGGAGTTCTCCGAGGCCAGAGAGGACATGGCAGCTCTGGAGAAGGATTATGAGGAGGTTGGAGTCGACTCTATTGAGGGTGAAGGAGAGGAGGAAGGGGAAGAATATTAAAAGTTGCATGAAGGAAGAAAACTACTCTTGAATGCATTCCAACAAGAAATGTTTGTCCATCAAGTACATTGTTAGTTTGGCAGATTGATTAAAACTTCCTGAAAATGTCAATTTTGGCCTTGTCCCGAATAAAATCTCTGTCACGTGATTGTTGTGTTTTTATTTCAATTTAACATTATTATTTATATATGAGTTGTTCCATAAAATGTAAATTATCAATTTGACATCAACTTTAAACTGAACATTATATCTTTATTTTTTTTAAGCAGAATTATTAGCTGCTGCATTCATTCTTATTATGGGCAATGTTGTAGTTAAAGTTATAGATATATGCGTTTATTTATCGAAGCCTTTAATTCTTGCATTATTGTAAGAATTATATTTGTATCTAATTCCTAGAGCAATGCGGCAGTCAGACAGCGCAAATTCAAAACGACAGTTTTAATATTCGTCCACTAGATGGCGCACATATACCAGAGATTACTCAGCTGGCACCCGCACAAGATATGACTACTCTTAGTTCACGTTCATTTAACTGAATATTTTTGTAGCAAAAGAAAATCACCAAAGGCCTATTATTTAGTAGATACAAAATTCTGGGTTTTTAAACACATACCCCACAAATAAATTGTTTTTTTTTTTCTTTTGTTCAGCTGATGTAAAGGAAACATGAAATCACAAACAGAAAAAAAACAATCACAATTGATACTTTTTTTCATACCACCTAGAGCACTTATCAGACCTCGAATTATCTGAAGCACAAATACCAATAAAGAAAAGCAGGTTTCTTCAATCAGGTTCTAGTTTCTTATATAGCAGTAGACAGATTCACTTTAGAGGATGGGGCCTTGTAATGGACCATATTTTTTAATTCCCACCAATAATTTTAAATGGGATTGACATCTGGATTCATGGGGGGGTCTAAATGTTGTTTCCTATGTGGTAGGAGGAATTGCAAGCAGAAATTAAATGACTCACCATTACCAAATATATGTTAAATTAATAAGAAATTGCAAACATTTCGATTTACACATGTATTTTGTTTAGAATGAAAGATTATCAGTTCTTCTTGACCTTTACCTGACATGAACATATCAATTCAATTCAATTTTATTTATATAGCGTCTATTACAACACAAGTTGTCTCTAGGATCTTTCCAGAGACCCAGAACATGAGAAAGAGAGAATGAAGAACAGAGAGGAGAGACAGACACACCGTCAAAGGTACATGACAGGATACAATAGTATAATTATCCATCAGCAGCAGAACTAAGACTTCTATGTATATATGGGCGATATATGTATAGTTAGTGGATAGACTCAGTGGATCATGTTGGGGCTGCAGCAGGTCTATAGCAGCAGATCCAGTATGAAGCTGCGTTGAAGACCAGCTGCTCTAATCTGGTCCTGCAGCTGCAGCTGCAGCTATGACTACTGGTCCTAACACACTAAAGTATTAACTATATGCTTTATTAAACAGAAATGTTTTAAGTTTAGTTTTAAAGGTGGAGGTGGTATCAGCCTCCTTAACCCAAACTGGAAGTTGGTTCCAGAGGGATGGTGCCTGATAACAGAAAGCCCGTCCTCCAAATCTACATTTCGATACTCTAGGAACTACGAGTAAACCTGCACCCTGAGAACGGAGAGCTCTATTAGGAACGTACGGTACTATCAGGTCTTGCAAATATCGCAGCGCTAGGCCATTTTGGACTTTGTACACAAGTAATAAAATTTTGAATTGGATTCTAAATTTTACAGGGAGCCAATGGAGGGAAGCTAAAACTGAACGTGGTCTCTCTTGATTCCTGTCAGGACTCGCGCTGCTGCATTTTGGATCAGCTGGAGGCTGTTCAGAGAATTACTTGGACATCCAGCTAATAACTCATTACAGTAATCTAGTCTAGAAGATACGAACGTGTGAATTAGTTTTTCGGCATCACTCTGCGAGAGGATGCTCCTAATCTTTGCAATATTACGGAGGTGGAAAAACACGGTTTTACAAACCTGATTAATATGCTGTTTAAATGACAAATCCTGATAAAAATAACACCAAGGTTTCGCACAGTTTTACTGCAGGCCATCGCAAGACCATCGATCCCTTCCTAAGGTGTTTGAAAAAAACTAAGAAACTATCTATCTATCTGATATTATATTGATTGACTGATATTATATATTATATACAGAGTAACCTTACTGAAGGCGCTTTAAAATCTTTTCTATTGTTTCACCTGACTCCTGTCTTTTTTGGTCAAACGTCTCTTGCCAGTTATGCAGTTGCAATAAGGATACTTTATTTGTATAGCATAATTAAACAACAAGGTGATTCGAAGGGCTTTGCAGAGACAAAAAAAAAACATCACATAAATAAAAAAGCATGATTTAAAATGTACACAAATGATAGAAAGAAAAAAGAACAATAGATAAAATCAGTGGGTCAAATGTAAATGAAGAGCCAGTCTGAGTGTTTCAGCTGATCTGAGGCTTTCTGGGAGTTTGTTCCAGACATGTGGAGCGTAGAAGCTGAAGCTTCTCCATGTCTGGTTCTGACTCTGGGAACTGATAAAAACCTGGATCCAGATGACCTGAGGGGTCTGGAAGGTTCATACCGGGTCAGGAGGTCTCTGACGTATTTTGGTCCTAAATCATTCAGAGCTTTATAGACCAGCATCAGAACTTTAAAGTCTGTCCTCTGACAAAGATGCAGCCAGTCTAAAGACCTGCTGGACTGGATGTGGTCTACTTGTTTGGTCTTAGTGAGGACTGGGGCAGCAGAGTTCTGAATGAGCTGCAGTTGTCTAACTGATTTCTTAGGTGGACCTGTAAAGATCCAGTTACAATAATCAAGCCTACTGAAGATGAATGCATGGACTAGTTTTTCCAGGTCCTGCTGAGACATCAGATCTTTTAACCTTGATATATTCTTGAGGTGACAGTAGACTGACTTTGTTATTGCCTTTATGTATTTTTCCAAATGTAGGTCTGAGTCCATCACTACACCCAGATTTCTGGCCTGGTTGGTGGTTTTTAGGTGTATAGATTGAAGCTTGGTGGTTAACTGTCGTTGTTTCTCTTTGGTTTCACAGAAAATTTCCTTGGTTTTGTTGTTTTTTTTTTGCTGGAGAAAATTGTGGCATATTCAGTCATTAATCTCCTCAATACATTTACTAAGAGCCTGTACAAGACCTCTGTCTCCTGGTGACACTGTAATATATATCTGCGCATCACCTGCATAGCTATGGTAGTTTATTTTTTTGTTCTTTATAATCCGTGCCAATAGGAGCATGTAAATGTTAAACAGAAGAAGTCCCAGGATGGAACCTTGGGGTACTTCACAATTAATTCTTGTCAGCTCAGATATAAAATTACCTATTGACACAAAGTTCAATGTTCTCTAAGTATGTTTTGAACCAGTTACGTACAGTTCCAGAAAGACCTGCCCATTTCTCTGGTCATTTGAGAATTATATTGCGGTCAACTGTATCAAATGCAGCACTGAGATCCAGCAAAACTAAGACTGATATTTTTCCACTGTCTGTATTCAAGCATATGTTGTTAACAAACACTTTGGTCAGAGCTGTCTCAGTGCTGTGGTGCTGTATAAAACCAGACTTGGAGGCATCATAGCAGTTATTTTGTGTTAAAAAGTAATTAAGCTGCTGAAAAACTGCTTTTTCAATTATCTTTCTAAAATAGGGAGATTTGAGATTGCTCTGTAATTGTGTATTTGTGTCTTGTCAAACTTATTATAATCTGTAATACTATTTTATCTACAAACTAATTTGTGTATTCAGAACTGTCCAGGGCTGTGCAATGGACTAGAGGCCTGTCTAGGATGCACCCCTGCTCTTCCCCCCAAAAGAGCTGGGATAGATTCCAGCAGACCACTTCGACCCTAGATAGTGGATGGAAAAGCCTGTGCAGGTATGTTTATCTACAGGTGCATATCACAAGGTGATTTATTCATTTTTATCTTTCCAATCTGAAAAAAAAAAGCAAGCAATCATTGTGCTTAATTTTAATTTTGGTTATGTGTATTTTACAAAGCTACAATGTTCAGTATAAACTATAGAAACTTAAACTACAGTTACAGAGTAGAAGGAAGTTGGTGAGTTTCTTCTTCATGTGTTTAACTGTGATACTATTATTTATTAAAGTAGTTAGTCAATAAGTAGGTGAAATACTTCATGAATAAAAAATATCATGAAAACCTGAACTTTGAAGATGCAAATTTTACTTATGTATTCTTTGACAATTTAGAAACTGAATGTTGTTTGTTGCTGATCTTATTTTCTTACAGGACATGTTAAAAAGGTATTTTGAATTATTTGTCTGGTTGTAAACAAATCGAGGAGACCTACAAGCAACATTTAAATGGATTAAATGACTGTCACGCTAAAACTAATGTGCAATTATATCATCCAAAAATAAATATTTTTGGTTGTCATTTTAAAACGCACTTCAAAAATCCTTAATAGTAGTCAGATAAAAGTTAAGTCCCTGCACCGGTTACACAACAGCATCTACTTGATTGGTTGGATGTCACATGAGCCTCGATTTCTCATTTCATTGGTTAAAATGAAACCGTGGTCCATGCGAAGATGTGGTTATTAATAAAGATAGTAATTTATTAAGTTACACAGTATAAAACATTTAAAAGTAAATACCTGCGTACCAACATTATATAAACAATAAAGTCATATTTGACAACAAGAGGCATTTTTCTACAAACTGTATTTTACAACAATATATTTTACTATCTACTCAAACAGCTGTACTTTAAATACTAACTTCATATGTCGTTTTAACTATAAAAAGCATAATTTTACTTTTAAAGCTTGTTAATTTAGTTACCCTTTTATTTATAAAGGACTCTCTAAAGACATTTTTCACAACTGCATCATTTGCTAATAATGCCGTTGTGCAGTATAAACACACTTAGTATGTACTTAAGTAGGATTATAAAGTATTTAGATGTAACGCATTAATAATTTATTTAAATGTGACAAAAAAAAGAAAAGAAAAAGAAAACACAAATACGTTGAAACACTCTTTCTCATAGGCTCTGTTAAGTTATCAGCCAATCAAAACGAGACTCTTTCGAAACCCAACCAATCAGATTGAGCAGCTGGTTACCTCACCGACGAGCACCTAGTATAAATCACCCAGCCTACTTCGTGCGTTTCAGTTATTTTTGTTTTTTCAGGTTCGTTAACGTCATTACGTGGGTGCGAACGCCTTGTTCTCCTTCTCTTCGTCGTATCAGGACTTGAAAGTTTTTGGTTCAAAGAACTATGGTAAGTGAGAAACGCTTGTTTTGATTTATATAAACTGCTTCCGCTACATTGAAGACACTTTTTTATCATGTTGTCCCAACCGTTCTAAGTTTTAAGTATGTTACCAACGTTAGGAGTTTTATATTGTTAAACGTCAATACGTTTTTTATCGCTGTAGGTTCGCCTTTTTTTGTTTTGTAACTTGTTGGGTCATACGTTTTTAAACTCTAGCTGAGTCGCATTTCCGGTTTCCGGATTCTTACGTGCGTATTAAAGTTTGAACGGTTTACTGTACCTCAACCAGTCCCAGAAACGCTGCGGGATTTCATGTTCAGGTCTGACGTCTTTTTGTCAGCCTTTAATAGTTTAGAATGTCCAGCTGTTTTATATGTAAATGTGGGATTTCAACCGCGTGCGTGTGTGTTCTTCCCGACAGCGTGAGTGCATCTCCATCCATGTGGGTCAGGCCGGTGTCCAGATTGGAAATGCCTGCTGGGAGCTTTACTGTCTGGAACATGGGATCCAGCCGGATGGACAGATGCCCAGTGCCAAGACCATTGGAGGAGGAGATGACTCCTTCAACACCTTCTTCAGTGAGACTGGAGCTGGAAAACACGTTCCCAGAGCTGTGTTTGTGGACCTGGAGCCCACGGTCATCGGTGAGCATCACCTCTGGGTGAACATGAATGAAGGTAGATCTAAGTGAAACCTGCAAACCAGATTATTCAATGTCTCTGTCTTTTCAGATGAGGTGCGTAGTGGGACTTACCGCCAGCTGTTTCACCCTGAGCAGCTGATTACTGGCAAGGAGGATGCTGCCAACAACTACGCCCGTGGACACTACACCATTGGTAAAGAGGTCATTGACCTGGTTCTGGACAGGATTCGCAAACTGGTGAGTATATTCAGAGCAGTAGTTTAAATCAAAATGCTGAATTAAATGATGTATTTGTATCTCATAGTTGGTTTCCATCCCTCTTTCTGTGTGTAGGCTGACCAGTGCACCGGTCTTCAGGGCTTCCTGGTGTTCCACAGCTTCGGTGGAGGCACTGGCTCTGGTTTCACCTCCCTGCTGATGGAGCGTCTGTCTGTAGATTACGGCAAGAAGTCTAAGCTGGAGTTCTCAGTCTACCCCGCCCCCCAGGTGTCCACTGCTGTGGTAGAGCCCTACAACTCCATCCTGACCACCCACACCACCCTAGAGCACTCTGACTGTGCCTTCATGGTGGACAATGAGGCCATCTACGATATCTGTCGCAGGAACCTCAACATTGAGCGCCCCACTTACACCAACTTGAATAGGTTGCTCAGCCAGATCGTGTCCTCCATCACTGCTTCTCTTCGCTTTGATGGTGCTCTCAATGTTGATCTGACAGAATTCCAGACAAACTTGGTGCCATATCCCCGTATCCACTTCCCTCTGGCCACCTACGCCCCTGTCATTTCTGCTGAGAAGGCTTACCACGAGCAGCTCACAGTGGCTGAGATCACAAACTCCTGCTTTGAGCCGGCCAATCAGATGGTGAAATGTGACCCTCGCCACGGCAAGTACATGGCTTGCTGCCTTCTGTACCGTGGTGATGTGGTGCCCAAAGATGTCAATGCTGCCATTGCCGCCATCAAAACAAAGCGGTCCATCCAGTTTGTGGATTGGTGTCCCACTGGTTTCAAGGTTGGCATCAACTACCAGCCCCCCACTGTAGTTCCTGGGGGAGACCTGGCCAAGGTCCAGAGGGCCGTGTGTATGCTGAGCAACACCACTGCTATTGCAGAGGCCTGGGCTCGGCTCGACCACAAGTTTGATCTGATGTACGCCAAGCGTGCCTTTGTTCACTGGTATGTGGGTGAAGGTATGGAAGAGGGGGAGTTCTCCGAGGCCAGAGAGGACATGGCAGCTCTGGAGAAGGATTATGAGGAGGTTGGAACTGATAGCTTGGGTGAGGAAGATGAGGGAGAAGAGTACTGAGCATGCAGTCCCTGTATGAGTGACTTCTTAATGCAAGAATAAAGTGTTTATTGGATTAAATACTGCTTGTCTTGTATTTAATATTGGTGGCAATTCGAAAGTCATCCTGCAGAAGGCCAGCTGGGTAGAGCAGGAAAAGGGAGATCAGAACGGTGAGAAACTCTTATCAAATGCACAAAAGATGAGATGCGTCCAACTGTCAGCAGCTGAACAAAAGTCTATCTATGACTGATGTGAGGTTGGTTTGGTGATCTACAGACAATATAAACAGGTGCAGATGCTGCGATGGTCAGAGGGTGGGACTGCAGGGCGGCATACAGCTGCTGAGGCTCCGGCTGGCAAATTTGAACATAAAGCCAGAATGGAAAACTAATGCAACGAACACACTGGCGACATTTAAAGTACCATTGCCTAAAATTAACAACTTGTACAGCCAGAGCTCTAAAGGATGCTGGGAACCCAGAACAACCGCTGCTCCAATTATTGCTCGAGTACATGTCAAAAGAAAATCCTCCAAACATCTTCATTTATTGTCACTATAACATATGTCCTTGTGTGTTAATTTCTCCTGACAAGTTGGTTTCAATTTTATTTATTTTTTGGTACCAGTTACTGCCAGTGCGAATTTGCATATTTGTTAAATATTTTAACTTCCTAAAAATTGAGATTACCCTTGATATTAAGCATTCAAATTTAGATTTATATTTAACTATATTTTCAAGTTGGTGTGACTAAAAAAAAAAAAAAGGTAACGCCACTTTAACATGATTTGGACGTAGAAGTGACAATGTTGCTGTAATCTTGTGAGCCACTGTACAAAACGTGCCGCATCGTCTTACACACCTAATATGTTGTTTGGATGACAAATGTCAAAAATGACTCCAAGGTTTTGCACAGTTGCACTGGAGGCCATCGCACTATCATCTAATTGCTTCCTAAGGTGTTTGTGACAAAAAATGGTTACCTTTTGTTTTAATATTTAGAAGCAAAATGTTGGACATGACCTTAAAGTGATTTTCATCTGAAGTCTGGCTAAAATAGTTTTATCTGGAGTAATGGACAAATGCATCCGTTTCATCAGAAAAATGAAACTTGATGCTGCTGTTCTAGATAATACTTCCGTTAGGAATTATAACTGATACTTTTCAAGTGTCTGGGTCAAGAGGGGTTTTTATTTTTTTAATTGATTAAACTGAACTGAATTGAACTGACTTTCTGACATATCTAATGTCATGGTAATGAGAAATAAAATATTTTTAGGAAGTCGAGTTTGAAAGGGGACTAACAGAGACATGGATGATTTATCTTCATGACTGCAGGAATGCACTGCTCAAGAGTTATGACTCTTTGTCAGCCTGGCTACAGTGTTGAACAGAAAATGTGGGTTATTTTTTTTTATCTCCAATCAATGACGAATAAGCTGTATTAGCATTGTGAAGGCTTTTTTAAATATACTATTAGATTACCTTTCCATGCATAATGAGAATCTATAGAAATACAGATTTAGAGTACCACTTCCTTTCTAACCATCGACAATGTAAAATTAAAAACTCTCTATTTTTTTTTTTTCTGATTTCCTATCTGGCTTATTGCTCAGTAATGCTAAAATCATCATAGTGGTTGACTAACATTCCTGTGTGGATGTTGATAGTGATAACCTCAAATTAGCTTTTAATTTTTATTTAGAATCGACAGGCATCTCTCAAAAAGTAAACAAACTGATGCACTGCTTTAATCACACCCTCAATCTTGTCCTCATATAGAAACTGATACTTTGTTAGTGTCGCCTGTAAACTTTCAATCCAACCACTATATATATATATATATATATATACAAACCGGATTCCAAAAAAGTTGGGACACTATAGAAATCGTGAATAAAAACTGAATGCAATGATGTGTAGGTGCCAATTTCTAATATTTTATTCAGAATAGAGGAAGGTGCGACAAAGAAGGCCCAAGACGATTGAACAGTTAGAGGCCTGCATTAGACAAGAATGGGAGAGCATTCCTATTTCTAAACTTGAGAAACTGGTCTCCTCTGTCCCCAGACGTCTGTTGAGTGTTGTAAAAAGAACGGGAGATGCCACACAGTGGTGAAAATGTCCTTGTCCCAACTTTTTTGGGATTTGTTGACACCATGAAATTCTGAATCAACATATTTTTCCCTTAAAATGGTACATTTTCTCAGTTTAAACTTTTGTTCCGTGAGTTATGTTCTATTCTGAATAAAATATTAGAAGTTGGCACCTACACATCATTGCATTCAGTTGTTATCCACGATTTGTATAGTGTCCCAACTTTTTTGGAATCCAGTTTGTATGTATATATATATATATATATATATATATATATATATATATATATATATATATATATATAGACCAGCATCCAATAAGCACCATCCTGCATTAAATCAGACCCAAGTGCCAGCCATCTAACTTTCGGATCAAGGTTCATGCAGAACTAAGATTTGTTGCAGTTCCTCGAATGACCAATAGAGGCTGGCTATAAAAGGTAGTCAATAGAGATTAAATGACTCCCATGTGAAAAAGTCAAACTTTAGAGGAAAAATAAACATATTTTACAGTTAAAAAAACATTTTGGTCTCAATCATTTGATTTCACACCTATGAAAACACTGAGGTGGCTGAATTTTTTGTGCCACACCAGGAAAGTTTATATCAAGTAATACATGTGTTTTTAATATGATTGATTGACACTTGTCTCAGCTAGTGGCTAACTGTTATTATTTCTTCCTCCGTAATTGTCTTGCTTCCCCTGTTTAAGCTATATATATATATATATATATATATATATATATATTGCTCAAGTCCCGGGCAATAAACAGCTACGCCCTGCCAGTGATCAGATACCCTGCAGGAATAATAAGGTGGCCAAAGGATGAGATACAGACCACAGATGTTAAGACAAGGAAGCTCCTCACCATGCATGGTGGGTTCCACCCCAAATCCAGCACACTGAGACTGTACGCAAGCCGTAAGGAAGGAGGCCGAGGACTAGTGAGTGTGAAAGCCACTATCCGGGACGAAACTGCCAAGCTCCATGAGCACATCAAGGACAAGGCCCAAATGGATGACGTACTCAGTGAATGCCTCAGACAATGGCAAGGTGAAGAGGTGCTGGAGGAGGAAGCATGATGTACCATCGAACCATAACTGAAGTGGCCGATCTCAAGAAGTCCTACCAATGGCTAGAGAGAGCTGGCCTACAGGACAGCACAGAGGCACTCGTCCTGGCTGCACAGGAGCAGGCTCTGAACACCAGAGCAATAGAGGCCCAGATATACCACACCAGACAAGACCCAAGGTGTAGGTTGTGCAAAGAAGCACCGGAAACAATCCAGCACATAACTGCAGGGTGTAAGATGCTGGCAGGGAAAGCATACATGGAACGCCATAACCAAGTAGCGGGCATACTCTACAGAAACATCTGTGTGGAGTATGGGCTGGAAACCCCAAGGTCAAAATGGGAAACACCTCCCAAGGTGGTGGAAAATGACAGAGCAAAGCTCCTGTGGGACTTCAAGATACAGACAGACAGGATGGTGATGGCAAACCAACCAGACATCGTGGTGGTAGACAAAGGGCAGAGGAAAGCCGTGGTGGTGGATGTGGCAATACCAAGTGATGGTAACATCAGGCGAAAGGAACACGAGAAGCTTGAGAAATACCAAGGGCTTAGAGAGGAACTGGAGAAGGCCTGGAAGGTGAAGGTGACAGTAGTGCCCGTGGTGATCGGAGCACTCGGGGCAGTAACCCCCAAACTGGAAGAGTGGCTGCAGCAGATCCCCGGAACAACCTCAGATATCTCAGTCCAGAAAAGTGCAGTGTTAGGAACAGCAAAGATACTGCGCAGAACCCTTAAGCTCCCTGGCCTCTGGTAGAGGACCCGAGCTTAGAAGGGACACCACCCACGGAGGGTGAGGAACGAGTTTTTTTTTTTTTATATATTTATATATATATATATATATATATATATATATATATATATTGGCTGGGTTCGGATGTGGCTGCATCACGTATGGTATAAGAAAAACGTAGATATAAGAAAAACGGGCTTCAAAACCAATATTCAGAAACCAATGGATCACGTGGCCGAATGCTTCATCCATTGTTTTACACAGTCTATAATCATACCAGGCTTTCCCCAAATTGTCTTGCAATTATCAATAAAGGCCATGTCTTTTTCTGGACCCCACAGAGACACCAGCAACAAAGCGATGGCAGCTAAACATATCATCAGTGGTCAGACTGGGAAGGGGACCAGAGAAAACTATGGACTCTGACACACCGACACAATGTTCATTTTAGTGACTTCCAACTGGCGTAGACGGGTGTCTTTAGTGCTGAATTTACGATTACTTCCAGCAGTTTCAAATTTGCTTTGATGTCGCCTGCTCTGGCCCTGGGAATGCACCTAACTATGGTCGCTGGAGTTGGCCTCATGTCTCAACATAGAGTTGCCAATCACCGAGGTTGGCTTCTTCAATTGGGTGTGTTTTGTTTTGTTTAGGACTGGACTACATTAGCCTGGGTAGCTACCATATTTACTACACTAGGGTCTCGTTGACGGAACTGAGCCTCTAACTCATTGAGCCACATCTCCAATGCTGTGAATAATCTACACTTTACATACTCACCAAAGGAGGCAGAGGAATAACTAAACATTTCACAAACTGAACAGTAAGAGAGAGAAACTGTGGGAGAGGAGGAGGCCATGCTGAGACGCTATCAGACTGAAAATCTACCAGTGATTGGTGACGATGAAAGTTCCTTAAGGAAAAATACAGGAGTGAAACAAACGTGCAAGTGCTCAACTGAAAAATATCACCTACAGTGTTAGATTACAGGAGAAATAAGTCAAGTCTGGATAAAAAAGATCGGATGAGTCACAGTTCTTACAGAAATACACAGCAAAGCATAAGGTTCATGATACATACTCACTCTATGCAATACATGTACTGAATCCAAACCTCCTTTGGGCAACTATGTGAAAGTGGTTCTGACCAGATGAGGCAGGAATCATCTTTATCTGCTTCAGACTCAGGAAGTGATGATCTGTTTTTATATTTATTAGCAACCTTTGATGAAATCTTCTGTTGTGGCTTATTGTGTCTTTGAAAGCTTCTTCTTTGTTCGTGCCCTTTCCTCCTCCAGTTTAGCCTGATAGATCAGACAAACATCTAGAAAGATTTAGGGCCTGAAAACGATCCATAGGGCCATCCCATCCAAGGTGTGGCAGCATTGGTTGCTTAGAAAACTATGTTTCCATGCAGTTTTCTCGTTCAGAACAACGAAAACGAGTCAATTGGAGCGTGACTTGTTTAGAAGACTAATTTCAACATTTGTCCGTCTGTTTGTCTGTCGGCAAAACAGCAAATATATCTACTTTACAAATTAATGATTTGAGGGATGTCTTCTGTTCACTTTTTGAAGAACAAGTCTGAATGTTTTACTGTGGATGCCAAAGCCGGTTGAAACTGCTGCTAGAGGAAACTGTGAAGAGGCAGTGGAAATGCCCGACTGGTTGAGAGTAGCTGAATGGACAGCAGCAGGCTGAGGGTAAGAGCGACCGTTGTAGGACATGGACAATCTGACTGTGGAAGGAGCAAAATTGTTATCCTTAAACACACCTCCATTAAAGGGAAAAATTAAATTTTAGTGATATCCAAGCTGGACGTTTGTTGCTGGCAAATGATATTGTAACCAAGGTCTCAATGTACCCTTTGGTGGACCAGTTCTTGGATCGTGAGGTAGTATGGCACTTGCAAATAACTTGCGGGAGACAATCAATCTGAAGAGAGCTCTTTGTATTAACAATTAGAAAACAATACTGTAACAATGAACACTAATAACAGACAATTATCAGCAAAACAAATAACTAAACAGTACTCCATCCATCCAACCATTATCTTTTCCCGCTTACTCCATCTCCGGGTCACGGGGGTCTGTCGGAGCCTATCCCGATGCATAGTAGGCAAAAGGCAGGGGTACACCCTGGACAGGTCGCCAGTCCACCGCAGGGCCACATACAAAGACAGACAACCAATCATGCTCATATTCACACGTACGGGCAATTTAGAACGCTCAATTAACCTAGTATGCATGTTTTTGGACTGTGGGAGGAAGCCGGAGTATCCGGAGGGAACCAACGCAAGCACGGGGAGAACATGCAAACTCCACACAGAAAGACCCACCGGGCCAGGAATCAAACCAGGAACCTTCTTGCTGTGAGGCAACAGTGCTAACCACTAATCCACCGTGCTGCCCCTAAACAGTACTAACACTGATAATCAGATTCCAGTCCTTACACTTCTAAGAAAAAGTCAAGTCAATGGTCCAAGTGTCTCAGGTCAAAAGTAAAAAAAACTAAGTTCTACCAAAATTGATTGCCCTCAGGGAGGGTTGAGGAGGTCCTACCACACCGCAGATTTTGAATAACAGTTTGGTGAGATCTTCTTCTTTACACAGATGAATCCTAGGGTCTGGGACGGCTCGCCATCTCCTCCACGAGAAGTTCCAACATCAAAAAGTTCATCCGGATAAACACCAACAGGAAGGGGGGAAAAAAAAACAAAAAACCAGCCAAGACGGTCAGCAGTAAGAAAACTCAAGAATAAACCATCCCTGGTCGTCTTGCTTGTTACCTTTCTCTCCTCCTGAACCAAATCCTCAGTTACAGGTTGTAATATTCCCTCTGGACAATTTTTGTCTCACTCGGAATGTGCTTACTCAATCTGCTGGAGCCTCGTCCGTGTGAGGAGGAGGGATCTACTTCCCACCATCCAATCGAATGTGAGCACACACAGTTTTAACCAGTAAGTAAAAGAATGGCAAAATATATTTGATAGACATATCAATAAGCTAATGAAAAAAAAAAAGTTTGTAAAACAGAGCAAATAAACGATAATTAATTATACAAAAATAAAGTCTGCAGAAAGGAAGAAAACCTTATAATCAGGTTGCTCAATTCCCCCGGGCTACAATATGCAGTGACATTAATTCCAGGCACATCATAAATGGACATTGCTTTGCCTAAGTTGTTTAGTATCTACACATCATGAGCTGGGTTTTTTTTTTTATTTAAGTTCATACACTGACATTTTGAGAGGCTGCAACCTATGTGAACAGTGTGTTGGAAAAGATAATATTCTGATGTCATTTTTTATTGCCATAACTGCATTATTGAAAGGCGAGGTCATAATTATTCTGCAGAAAGAGATAGGGTCTCTCTTTGGTGAATTTTACATTTTGTTGTTGAAAGTGTGAAGAGTGTTGTAGTGTTGTTGTTGGATTCCCCCCTCCTTCCTTTCACATGTCCTCCTGCCTTGACCATAATGACAGCTGGTATCTGCACTGTTTCTTCTATGCTGCCTGATTATTTTGACCTTCAAAAAGAAAAGATTAAAACAAGCTTCCACATGCAAATTTATGTTAAGTGATAATAAAAATAACTTAAAACAAAAAGAACAACAGACCCCCATGACCCCCCCCCCCCCCCCTGGGGGGGGGGGGGGGGGGGGGGTATGTGTCAACAACTTGAACATATTACACATAGTTACAATTTTCATTGCTTTTTTTCTTTTCAGAATAGAGGATAGATTTGATGAAGAATGCAATAAAACACAGTTTTCTACCTGTAAATGTGCATTAATGAACATGAAATTTACTCCTGAAGATCTCAACATTAACATCAACGCCACCTTAGCGTGGTGGAGGGGTTAGTGTGCCCGAAGGATCCTAGGAGCCATTACATTCGGGGGCATTATGCCTCTGGTAGGGTCTCCTATGGCAAACAGGTCCTGGGTGACGGGCCAGACTAAGAGTGGCTCACTACCCCGTCATGAATACATCACCATCAAGGACCGTTATGTTGCCTGGATTGGTGTCACGGGACCCCACCCTGCAGCCAGGCCGAGGCTGGGGCTTGAAGGCGAGTGCTTGGTAGCCTTTGCACGTGGGACCCAACGGGGCTCAGCCCGAAACGGCGATGTGGGCCCACCTTCCAGTAGACTTACCACCCACAGGAAGATTCATCGGGGGTCGGTGCAATGTGGTTTGGCTAGCAATCGTGGCAGGGTGCCTCGGCGGCCGAATCCCTGGACCAAAACTCTGTCAATTGGGACATGGAATCACAAACAGAAAAAAAAAAATCACTATTGATACTTTTTTTTCATACCACCTAGAGCTCTTATCAGAGCTTGAATTATCCGAAGCCCAAATATCAATAAAGTATATGTATATGTATGTATGTATGTATGTATATGTATATATATATGTGTGTGTGTGTGTGTATGTTGTGTATATCTATGTGTATACGTGTGTATATTGTGGATATGCATGTATGTATGTATGTATGTATGTATGTATGTATGTATGTATGTATGTATGTATGTATGTACGTATGTATGTATGTATGTATGTACGTATGTATGTATGTATGTATGTATGTATGTATGTATGTATGTGTATATATATATATATATATATATATATATATATATATATATATATTTATATATATCTATATATATATATATATATATATATATGTATATATATATATATGGATATATGTGTATGTGTGTATATATGTACGGATATATATATTCAATTTCAATTCAATTTTATTTATATAGCATCTATTACAACACAAGTTGTCTCTAGGCGCTTTCCAGAGACCCAGAACATGACCCCCGAGCAATTATTACATAAACAGCGGCAGGTAAAAACTCCCCTAGAGGAAGAAAAACCTTAAGCCAAACAGTGGCAAGAAAAAACTCCCCTTTAAGAGGGAAGAAACCTTGAGCAGGACCTGGCTCATGAGGGGGGACCCTCCTGCCGAAGGCCAGCCGGGTAGAGCAAGAAATAAGAAAGAATAGAGACATAGAGACACCGTCAAAGGTACAAGATAGGATACATTAGTAACTATCATTGGTAGTCCAATTAGACTTCTGTGTATATGGGTGATATATGGATAGACGGTGATCCAAGGGGATGAGGACTGCAGGTCGGGATGTCAGCAAGTATCCAACAGACATCCACACAGACAGGTGAAGGCAGACACTGGGATGGTCAGAGGTGGAACTGCAGGTCAGCAAGCAGCTCCTGAGGCTCTAGTCCGCAGGACATGCAAAGAAGAGGAAAAGAAGGGCCAGACAAGCACAAAAAACTACAAGAACAATGGACCACAATTAAGTTTATGGGATATTGTTAATAAATGAGGGTTGAGGGGAAGAAGAGACAGAGAAGACAAAGAGAAACAGAGAAGGTGAAATGCACCACTCAGTGGATATATGCAGTGATCCAAAGAAATGTGTAGGTATATTATTTGAATAGTTTATTATTTGAATAGTTTTTTTTATAAATCAATGTGTGTATCTAAAAAGCACATGTGCACATGACTGTATCAGTGTATATTTGTATGTATGTAAAATTATGTACTTGTGCATATGTATCTTACATTCATGCATAGCAAGATTCTTAGATGTCCACACATCTTTGCTGATGATTCTCTATATGTGCGTGTGACTGCGTGTGTGTGTGTGCGTTGATGTATATATTATTTATTTATCTACTTTGTTGCTCTCTCTTCTTACAATGTATATGAATATGTATTAGTTAACTGTATTTATGTCTCCTTATCTCGATATATGTGGACATGCATGAGCACTTAAATACTTCGATGCATATTATTCTATAGATAAAATTTTAAATACTGCCCCTACACCCCCAAACACTCAGGTATGCAATAGAGAATAGAATGCTCCTCCCCCTTTCTCTGTCTTCTTTTTGATTATAACACCTTATTGTCCTGTGTCCACCTTTATTCTTTAAACAACACATTATTACCCTATTTTTTTTTTTTTTAACACACATTACAACACAGACGCCAGACTGCACCACCACTGTCTCGTCTCTCTCCTTCTTTCTCTTTCTATTTCTAGTCTGTTCACATACCACACCCGGTGATTTAAGCCATCTTTGGCAGAATTTAGTTATTTATTTTCTTATTTATTTATTTTTTCTTTTTCTTTTTCTTCGTCCTACTTAGGGATCAATAAAAAATAGTTAGACTGTCATTAGGGCCGGTGAAGGGTACACATCTGCACACACTTGTACACACATACGCACACACACACAACCCCCCCCCCCCCCCACACAAAAAAAACCCAAACTTGATTACAGATTAAAATGCATATATATATCTTTTGGGTCCTACCAATTTGGTATCAACCATTAATATATGTGCAAACAAGGGCAAAAAAAACAACAAAAAAAAAAACAAAAAAAAACAGCGATTCACTTCCTTCTAGAGGCAGACTGAGTTGGATTGTCTTACTTTTTGGAGAGCTTTTGTCTTGACAAATGTAGGTGTCAATTAAGTGGATCGCTGTTTTATTTTAGCCAATGAAATGAGACTCTTTCGACACCCAACCAATCAGATTGAGCAGCTGCTTACCTCACCTGCGAGCACCTAGTATAAATCACCCAGCCTATTTTGTGTGTTTCAGTTATTTTTGTTTTTTCAACGTTTGTTAACGTCATTACGTGGGTGCAAACTCACTTTTCTCTTTGTCGTACTAGGACTTGAAAGTTTTTGGTTCAAAGAACTATGGTAAGTGAGAAATGCTTGTTTTGATTTATATAAACAGTTTTGCTAAATTGAAAGCCCCTTTTTACGTTTTTAAACTGGAGCTGAGTCGTGAGTGTGTTTCAGAGTTCTTGCGTGCGTATTAACAAAGTCTGTGCAGTTTATTGTACTTCCATTGTGCCCCTCTTTAGTTATCTTATCAAGTCGGCTGCCGTGCACTTGTTTAAAACTACATGCTATTTAAAAAAAAAAAAATCCCTCAAACGTATCCGGTTTTCATGTGCGCCCCCACCCCCCAAACCCTATTTGTGTGCGTGTGTGTTCTTCCCGACAGCGTGAGTGCATCTCCATCCATGTGGGTCAGGCTGGTGTCCAGATTGGAAATGCCTGCTGGGAGCTTTATTGTCTGGAACATGGGATCCAGCCGGATGGACAGATGCCCAGTGCCAAGACCATTGGAGGAGGAGATGACTCCTTCAACACCTTCTTCAGTGAGACTGGAGCTGGAAAACACGTTCCCAGAGCTGTGTTTGTGGACCTGGAGCCCACGGTCATCGGTGAGCATCACCGCTGGGTGAACATGAATGAAGGTAGATCTAAGTGAAAACTGCAAACCAGATTATTCAATGTCTCTCTGTCTTTTCAGATGAGGTACGTAGTGGGACTTACCGCCAGCTGTTTCACCCTGAGCAGCTGATCACTGGCAAGGAGGATGCTGCCAACAACTACGCCCGTGGACACTACACCATCGGTAAAGAGATCATTGACCTGGTTCTGGACAGGATTCGCAAACTGGTGGGTAAATTCAGAGCAGTAGTTTTTAATCAAAATGATGAATTTTATGTGTTTGTCTCATAGTTGGTTTCCATCTCATTCTGTGTGCAGGCTGACCAGTGCACCGGTCTTCAGGGCTTCCTGGTGTTCCACAGCTTCGGTGGAGGCACTGGCTCTGGTTTCACCTCCCTGCTGATGGAGCGTCTTTCTGTAGATTACGGCAAGAAGTCCAAGCTGGAGTTCTCCATCTACCCCGCCCCCCAGGTGTCCACTGCTGTGGTGGAGCCCTACAACTCCATCCTGACCACTCACACCACCCTAGATCATTCCGACTGTGCCTTCATGGTGGACAATGAGGCCATCTACGATATCTGTCGCAGGAACCTCGACATTGAGCGCCCCACTTACACCAACCTGAATAGGCTGATCAGCCAGATCGTGTCCTCCATCACTGCTTCTCTTCGCTTTGATGGTGCCCTCAATGTTGATCTGACAGAATTCCAGACCAACTTGGTGCCATATCCCCGTATCCACTTCCCTCTGGCCACCTACGCCCCTGTCATTTCTGCTGAGAAGGCTTACCACGAGCAGCTCACAGTGGCTGAGATCACAAATGCTTGTTTTGAGCCGGCCAATCAGCTGGTGAAATGTGACCCTCGTCACGGCAAGTACATGGCTTGCTGCCTTCTGTACCGTGGTGATGTGGTGCCCAAAGATGTCAATGCTGCCATTGCCACCATCAAAACCAAGCGCTCCATCCAGTTTGTGGACTGGTGTCCCACTGGTTTCAAGGTTGGCATCAACTACCAGCCCCCCACTGTAGTTCCTGGGGGAGACCTGGCCAAGGTCCAGAGGGCCGTGTGTATGCTGAGCAACACCACTGCTATTGCAGAGGCCTGGGCTCGGCTCGACCACAAGTTTGATCTGATGTACGCCAAGCGTGCCTTTGTTCACTGGTATGTGGGTGAGGGTATGGAAGAGGGGGAGTTCTCCGAGGCCAGAGAGGACATGGCAGCTCTGG
Source organism: Xenentodon cancila (assembly GCA_014839995.1). Lineage (NCBI taxonomy): Eukaryota > Metazoa > Chordata > Actinopteri > Beloniformes > Belonidae > Xenentodon > Xenentodon cancila. The sequence goes on along the minus strand of CM026204.1, from coordinate 10,113,097 downwards.
AGAAGGATTATGAGGAGGTTGGAACTGATAGCTTGGGTGAGGAAGATGAGGGAGAAGAGTACTGAGCATGCAGTCCCTGTATGAGTGACTTCTTAATGCAAGAATAAATTGTTTGTTTGCTTAAATACTGCTTGTCTTGTCCTTCAATATTGGTGTCCCTTTGTAAGTCTTGGCATGTAAGTGGGGGGATTAAACTGTATCAGAATTTGCTGTTCAGAGAATTGTAATGTGTAGCCAAATGTAGGATTGGAATTTTAATGCACTGATTTTATATAGTGTGTCCTCTTCCATAAGGTTGGACATTTTCACATGCCAGTGATGGGCTATTTGTGGAACAGCAAATCTTGGTTCTGCATAACTCTCTATCAGGAAGCTGGATTGCTGGCACTTGGGTCTGATTTAATGTAGGATGGTGCAGCTGATTTCTCGAAATTTAAAAAAAAAAAAATAATTCCCACCTGATTATCCAGGGTCCAGGACAGGATGCAGACATGTGATCTTACACACTTCTCTGTTTCTTGAGGACTACCGCCTGCCAATAAAAATATAAATTAGTTACATGCCTCTCAATTCTAATAAGGTGCCAAGCAAAATTGTGTTTGATCACCTGCCCTCAAAGTTCAGTGTGATGTGATAGAGGTGTTAATCCAAATGACCTTGAAAAAACAAATGCCATTAGACATTTATTGCTAATTAAAGATTAAAGTCTCTATAAGCAAGCGGTCTAATTACTGAGAGCCAGAATTGTGTATATATGTATTGTGTTTGTTTTTTAAATCAAACGTGACTTTAGAAAGTGTGTTTGGACATCACCCAATGATTTTCCCAGGAGCACGGGCCAAGGCGAAGGAGTAGCAGCGATCTATAACTCGTATTGTAAAAAAACTAAACCCAAATCCAATTATAATGCATCAGAAAGCCTCACGCTTGTTCTGAAACTCGGTCTGAAACCTGAAGTGGAGCGTACTGGTTCCCTGCTGGTGCTTATTGGATACTGGTCTATAAAGCTCTGGTCTAGGACAAAATGCATTAGTGACCTACTGAACCAATATGAACCTTCCAGACCTGTCGGGTCATCTGGATCCATTTTTTTTAATTAGGAGCCAGACATGGAGAAGCTTCCTTCAGCTTCTATGCTCCACATGTCTAGAAGAAACTCCCAAAAAGCCTCAGATCAGCTGAAACCGTATTTTTAAATCCAGGTTGAAGACTCAGCTGGTGTCAACTGCATTTGAATAAAGTTTCAAATCTGGACTGTTACCTTTAAGCTTAAGTTTCAAAACTTGACCATAATTCAACTACAGTTATCAATTTTTTCTTTTGTTTAAATTTTAAATTGTGCTTTAAATTTTTTTTTTCTATGTGATGTTTTAATGTCCCTGTAAATAACTATGACTCACCTTGTTGAATTGTGCTACACAAATAAACCTACCTTGCCTTATTTAAGGTTTCTGAGTTTTCCTATCTGGTTTATTGCTCAGTAATGCCAAAATCATAGTGAGTGACATTCCTGTGTGGATGTTGATAGTGAACCTCAAAATAGCCTTTAATTCTTATTTAGAATCGACGGGCATCTCTCAAAAAGTAAAATTGATGCACTGCTTTAATCACACCCTCAGTCTTGACCTCGTATAGAAACTGATACTTTGTTAGTGTCGCCTGCAAACTCCTGACTACTGTGTAATGTTTGAATTTTACATTGTCGATGTTAAAGTGCATAACAGTATTACGTTAGCAGATGTTTATCTGCTAACATAGCTAAATTTAAAGAGGCCATTGCTTCTCATCTTCTTACAATAGAACATAGTGAAACAATCAAGGGCTATGACCTACAGTACCTGTGCAGATATTGATTTCCTCCTCAGTAATACTGCAGATTTGCAGCACTCAGCGTTTGATGCAGTTGCTTCTTTGAGAAAGAAGTTTTCTAACCATAGGAGCTTAGCTCCCTGTTATACTTCGCATATCTGCATACTGAAACAAATAGTGCTTAAAATAGAAAGGAAGTGGTACTCTAAATCTACATTTCTTTAGATTCTCATTATGCATGGAAAAGTACTAGCCAGACTGACAAATTCAATTAAATTCAATTTCATTTATATAGCAACACAAGTCTCTAGGATCTTTCCAGGGACCCAGAACATGACCCCCGAGCAATTATTACATAAACGGCAGGTAAAAACTTCCCTAGTGGAAGAAAAACCTTAAACCAAACAGTGGCAAGAAAAATCTCCCCTTTAAGAGGGAAGAAACCTTGAGCAGGACCTGGCTCATGAGGGGGGACCCTCCTGCCGAAGGCCAGCCGGGTAGAACAGAAAGTAAAGAGAGAATAGAAACATAGACACACTGTCAAAGGTACAAGACAGAATACATTAGTAAAATTATCTATCAGCAGTAGACCAATTAGACTTCTGTGTATATATGTAATATATGGATAGTTGGTGATCCACGGGGATGAGGACTGCAGTTCGGGATGTCAGCAAATATCCAACAGACATCCATACAGACAGGTGAAGGCAGACACTGGGATGGTCAGAGGTGGAACTGCAGGTCAGCAAGCAGCTCCTGAGGCTCTGGTCCACAGGACATGTACAGAAGAGAAAAAGAAGGGCCAGACAAGCACAAAAAACTACAAGAACAATGGACCACAATTATGCTTATGGGATACTGTTAATAACTGAGGGTTGAGGTGAAGAAGAGACAGGGAAGACAAAGAGAAACAGAGGAGGTGAAAGGCACCACTCAGTGGATCATGTTGGTGCCCCCCTGCAGCAGAGGCCTATAGCAGCATATCTACACCGAAGCTGTTTAAGATGAGCTGCTCTAATCTGGTCCTGTAGCTGCAGCTTTGACTACTGGGCCTGACACATTAAAGGTACTAAATATACACTAACTATATGCTTTATTAAACAGAAATGTTTTAAGTTTAGTTTTAAAGGTGGAGGTGGTATCAGCCTCCTTAACCCAAACTGGAAGTTGGTTCCAGAGTGATGGTGCCTGATAACAGAAATTCCATCCTCCAAATCTACATTTCGATACTCTAGGAACTACGAGTAAACCTGCACCCTGAGAACGGAGAGCTCTATTAGGAACGTACGGTACTATCAGGTCTTGCAAATATCGCGGCGCTAGGCCATTTTGGACTTTATATGCCAGTAATAAAATTTTGAATTGTATTCTAAATTTTACGGGGAGCCAATGGAGGGAAGCTAAAACTGGAGAGACGTGGTCTCTCTTGTTGATTCCTGTCAGCACTCGCGCTGCTGCATTTTGGATCAGCTGGAGGCTGTTCAGAGAATTACTTGGACATCCAGCCAACAACACGTTACAGTAATCTAGTCTAGAAGATACGAACGCATGAATTAGTTTTTCAGCATCACTCTGCGAGAGGATGCTCCTAATCTTTGCGATATTACGGAGGTGGAAAAACACGGTTTTACAAACCCGATTAATATGCCGTTTAAATGACAAATCCTGATCAAAAAAACACCAATGTTTCATACAGTTTTACTGGAGGCCATCGCAAGACCATCTAATCCCTTCCTAAGCTGTTTGGGATCACAAACAACCTCTGTTTTATCAGAATTTAGTAACAAAAAAATTTTTTGGACATCCAGTCCTTGATGTCCTTAAGACACACCTGAAGTTTGTCTAATGGTTCTGTTTCATCTGGCCTCAGACAGATACAGCTTTGTGTTAGCCTTTATTACAAAGAGTTAACTGTTGAGCAGTGCATTCCTGCAGCTCTCAGCAGTTAATACTGAGCTTCTTTAGCAATAAAGTCACAAGAATTAAAGAAATCAACAAAGCCTACCCATCAGCAGCTGTGGGCATTTCTTCAGTTTCAGTTACTTCTGCAGGTCCGACCTGACTCCAGACTGATTTGTACCTATAGACCTCCCCGAGTTGACCTCAGTCATGAATAAGATAAATCAATGTGATGGTTATACCCCATTCAAACTGGACTACTCAAAAATGTTCTCATTACTATGACGATTAGATCAGATTTAAAGTCAGTATATGATGTCATTACTCAAAGAGGTGGAGAGAAAAAAAAACACCCCCTCTTACCAGCCTCTTATTTATATCTAAAATTCTGGAAAAGGTTGTTGAAAGCCAATAATATGACTACCTTTGATTTAAGATGTTCCAGTCAGGGTTCAGAATGCATCATAGCAGGGTTAGAGTCACTAATGACCTTATGGCCTCAGATAATGGATTAGTGTTAACAGGTCTACTGGATCTCAGTGCTGCTTTTGATCATCTAGATGGCAGCATTTTACCGCAGAGGTTAGAGTGCCTTGTTGGAAGTCAAGTTGCAGCTCTATGGTAGTTTAAATCATCCCCAACAGATCCCAGTTCATGTTAAGTTTCTTCATTATAAATCTCTGAATTACAGCAAATTCCAACACGGTAACCCCCACATACACACTTATGTGCCAAGACTTACAAATTGCCACCAATATTAAATACAAGACAAGCAGCATTTAAGCCAATAAACACTTTATTCTTGCATTAAGAAGTCACTCATACAGGGACTGCATGCTCAGTACTCTTCTCCCTCATCTTCCTCACCCAAGCTATCAGTTCCAACCTCCTCATAATCCTTCTCCAGAGCTGCCATGTCCTCTCTGGCCTCGGAGAACTCCCCCTCTTCCATACCTTCACCCACATACCAGTGAACAAAGGCACGCTTGGCGTACATCAGATCAAACTTGTGGTCGAGCCGAGCCCAGGCCTCTGCAATAGCAGTGGTGTTGCTCAGCATGCACACGGCCCTCTGGACCTTGGCCAGGTCTCCCCCAGGAACTACAGTGGGGGGCTGGTAGTTGATGCCAACCTTGAAACCAGTGGGACACCAGTCCACAAACTGGATGGAGCGCTTGGTTTTGATGGTGGCAATGGCAGCATTGACATCTTTGGGCACCACATCACCACGGTACAGAAGGCAGCAAGCCATGTACTTGCCGTGGCGAGGGTCACATTTCACCAGCTGATTGGCCGGCTCAAAACAAGCGTTTGTGATGTCAGCCACTGAGAGCTGCTCGTGGTAAGCCTTCTCAGCAGAAATGACAGGGGCGTAGGTGGCCAGAGGGAAGTGGATACGGGGATATGGCACCAAGTTGGTCTGGAATTCTGTCAGATCAACATTGAGGGCACCATCAAAGCGAAGAGAAGCAGTGATGGAGGACACGATCTGGCTGATCAGCCTATTCAGGTTGGTGTAAGTGGGGCGCTCAATGTCGAGGTTCCTGCGACAGATATCGTAGATGGCCTCATTGTCCACCATGAAGGAACAGTCGGAGTGCTCTAGGGTGGTGTGGGTGGTCAGGATGGAGTTGTAGGGTTCCACCACAGCAGTGGACACCTGGGGGGCGGGGTAGATGGAGAACTCCAGCTTGGACTTCTTGCCGTAATCTACGGACAGACGCTCCATCAGCAGGGAGGTGAAACCAGAGCCAGTGCCTCCACCGAAGCTGTGGAACACCAGGAAGCCCTGAAGACCGGTGCACTGGTCAGCCTGCACACAGAATGAGATGGAAACCAACTATGAGATACAAATGTCATTTAATTTAGAATTTTGATTAAAACTACTGCTCTGAATATACTCACCAGTTTGCGAATCCTGTCCAGAACCAGGTCAATGACCTCTTTACCGATGGTGTAGTGTCCACGGGCGTAGTTGTTGGCAGCATCCTCCTTGCCAGTGATCAGCTGCTCAGGGTGAAACAGCTGGCGGTAAGTCCCACTACGTACCTCATCTGAAAAGACAGAGACATTGAATAATCTGGTTTGCAGTTTTCACTTAGATCTACCTTCATTCATGTTCACCCAGAGGTGATGCTCACCGATGACCGTGGGCTCCAGGTCCACAAACACAGCTCTGGGAACGTGTTTTCCAGCTCCAGTCTCACTGAAGAAGGTGTTGAAGGAGTCATCTCCTCCTCCAATGGTCTTGACACTGGGCATCTGTCCATCCGGCTGGATCCCATGTTCCAGACAGTAAAGCTCCCAGCAGGCATTTCCAATCTGGACACCAGCCTGACCCACATGGATGGAGATGCACTCACGCTGTCGGGAAGGACACACACACACACAAACAGGGTTGGGGGGGGGGGGGGGGGGGGGGGGGGGCATGAAAACCCAAAGCGTTTTAAACAAGTGCACGGCAGCCGACTTGATAAGATAACTAAAGAGGGGCACAATGGAAGTACAATAAACCACACAGACTATGTTAATATGCACGCAAGAACTCTGAAACACACTCACGACTCAGCTCCAGTTTAAAAACGTAAAAAAAAAAAAAAAAAAAAAAAAAAAAAAAAAAAAAAGGGGCCTTCAATTTAGCAAAACTGTTTATATAAATCAAAACAAGCATTTCTCACTCACCATAGTTCTTTGAACCAAAAACTTTCAAGTCCTAATACGACAAAGACAAAAACAAGGAGTTTGCACCCACGTAATGACGTTAACAAACCTTGAAAAAAAAAACAAAAATAACTGAAACACTCAAAATAGGCTGGGTGATTTATACTAGGTGCTCGCAGGTGAGGTAAGCAGCTGCTCAATCTGATTGGTTGGGTGTCGAAAGAGTCTCATTTCATTGGCTAAAATAAAACAGCGGTCCACTTAATTGACACCTACATTTGTCAAGACAAAAGCTCTCCAAAAAGTAAGACAATCCAACTCAGTCTGCCTCTAGAAGGAAGTGAATTACATTGCTGTTGTTGTTTTTGTTTTATTATATGTGTTATTTATTTTTTTTATTTTTTTTCTGTCTGCATAATTCTCGTACAGTAACTTAACAGAGCCTATAAGGAAGAGTTTTTCAACTTATTTGTGTTTTCTTTTTCTTTTTTATTACATTTAAATCAATGATTAATGCGTTACATCTAAATACTTTATAAGTACATACTAAGTGTGTTTATATCTCTTGTGGTTGTTGTCGTTATTGGGGTTGTGCCCGTGCGTTCTCTCTTGCCTTGATAGCTTGATAAATTATTATTATTTTTATTTAATTCTTTTTTTTTTTCTTTTAAATCTTTGGCTGCCGGCTCTCCCGGCCGGCGGCCGTGTCGGTTGGTGGGTGGGGGGTTTGGGTGGGTTGAGGGGTTCGGGGGGCGGGGGCGGTGCGGCGCGTGTTGGGGGGCTGGGGTGTTGCCATCCCTATCGGTTGCGGTGCACTGGGTGTTGGCGGTGGTGTGGGGCGGGGGGGCGGTCGGCCCCCGGGGGTGGCGCTGGGGCACGGACCGGGGCTCCGCCGCCATCCAACTCCCGCGTCAGTGGCGGCCCCGTACGGCCCTGTCTGGTGGCCTTCGCCGGGGCCGGCGCCGGTTTCTGGCCTGCGGCTGGGGGGGTGGCTCAGCCTCTTCGGGGGCTCTGGTGCCCTTTTGTGGGGGGTCCTGATGGTTCGAGCGTGGCTGTTGGCCCAGTCCCCTGTGGCTGCCCGGGGCTTGCTTGGTGGTGGCCCCCAGGCCCCGCCGGGCCTCCCCTCCCTGTTACCCCCCCTCCCCTCTCATATATGCCCCAAAAAAAAAAACAAAAAAAAAACACACAAACATAACGGAGAGAGCTGAGATGTGTGGGGGGTGCCCACCCCGTAGATGCCAGCTCACGTTTTTAATGCATCCAAACATACCTACATAAGAGGTGAATTTAAAAAAAAAAAAAAAAAAAAAAAAAAAAAACACACACAAACTTAACCATAAGAACTGAGATGTGTGGGGGGTGCCCACCCTGCAGATACCAGTTTCTGTTTTTAATGCACCCGAACACAATCATATTAGAAAATATACTATTTTAATTGGAAAAAAAAAAAATAAATAAATAAATAAATAAATTAAAAATAGGGGAAAAAAAAACAAAAAAAAAAAACACACAAACTTAACCATAAGAACTGAGATGTGTGGGGGGTGCCCACCCTGCAGATGCCAGTTTCTGTTTTTAATGCACCCGAACACAATCATATTAGAAAATATACTATTTTAATTGGAAAAAAAATAAATAAATAAATAAATAAATAAATTAAAAATAGGGGAAAAAAAAACAAAAAAAAAAACCACACAAACTTAACCATAAGAACTGAGATGTGTGGGGGGTGCCCACCCTGCAGATGCCAGTTTCTGTTTTTAATGCACCCGAACACAATCATATTAGAAAATATACTATTTTAATTGGAAAAAAAAAATAAATAAAATAAATAAATAAATAAATTAAAAATAGGGGGAAAAAAAAATGAGAGGGGAGGGGTCCAGGTGGGGTGGGGTGGGGGGGGTCGTGCGGGGCTTTTCGGGGGTCACGTGCCGGGCGGTCCCGGTGGGTCTCTGGGTGCCTGGCTGCCTGGTCCGCGCTCTTGCCTTCCGGATCTGGTCCTGCGATTGGGATTTCTGGGGCCCCGGCGGGTCTGGGTTGCGCCTTGGTTGGTGGGTCTGGTGCCGGGGCCGGCCTCTGGGGGGGGACCTCTGGCGGGGAAGGTGAGGCGCCGGTTACTGTCTGGGTGTGTTGCGGTGTGTCGGCGGGTTCCTTCTCCTGGTTCCTGCGCCGCCTCCGGGTGTCGGCTGTATCCCCGCCCTGCTGCCTCCGCTCCCGGCCATGTGTATCTGCGGCCGGTGGGTGGTGGCGGTCCCGGCCCCCCCTGGGCTGGTCGCGCTGCTCTGGCTCCTCTGTCCCTCTTCCCTCCCGCCTTCCGCCTGCCCCACCCTCTTTGCCTGTCCGGCACCGTGGCTACTGGAGTTCGGTGTCACTGTCGCGTCGCCGGGGCGTGTGGCGGGGGCCGATGCATTGGCGGGCCACCGGCGACACTGTTTCTTGCCCGTGCGGGGTTCGATATGTTTGGGGGTCGGGGGATCTGGGGGCATCTCGCGGCCTTGTTTCCTTGAGCCTGCTGGGTCTCCAGCTGGTAATGGTCTGTACTAAGGGAGGGTGTGGGATCGGCGGCCTCGGATTCCTCCCTCCCCTCCTGCTGGCTGCGGCCGCTGCTGTGGGGGGCTGGGGTGGCCCAGGGCTGGGGGGAGGGTTGGGGCGCTACCGATGACGATAGGAACCAACAACGGAATTGTAAGAATAACAATTTAAAGGAGGAAGTGTTTAAATGACTTAATATTATTAGTTTTGTAATTAATAAATGTATTATTATTATTATTATTATATTCTTGTATGTATTTATGTGCAAATAAGTGAGTTTATATACATAGATGCATGTTTTATATGTGTGTGTGTATGGGTGTGTGTGTGTGTGTATGTATGTGTGTGCGTGTGTATGTGTATGTATCGGTGTGTATATGTGTGTGTGTAGTTATATACGTGAGTATGTTTGTGCATATATGTGTGTGAACGTATGTGATATGTATGTATGTATGTATGTACGTATGAATAGCTGTGTGTGTGTGTGTGTATGTGTGCGTGTGTGTGTGTAGTTATATACGTGAGTGTGGTTGTGTATATGCGTGAATGTATGTGGTATATATGTATGTATGAATAGCTGTGTGTGTGTGTGTGTGTGTGTGTGTGTGTGTGTGTGTGTGTGTATGTATGTGTGCATGCATGCACGCACGCACGTGTGTGTGTGTGTGTGTGTATATGTGTGTGTGGGTGTGTGTGTGTACATGTTTATGTATTTGTGTGTGTGTATCCCTATGTGCATGTATCTATTTAGGTGTATGTGGATACATGCAAGTGGGTGTATATACTTATATGGATGATATGCATGGGTGTGTGTATGTATGTATGTATGTATGTATGTATGAATATGAGTTGTATGAGTGTAAGTAAATGATTACTGGGAAATGCATTGTGACTTGAACATGCAAAGTGTATACATATACTGATATACTATATGCAATGATTTAAAGGTATGTGTATGTATATCATATGAATAGCTACTTATATATATATATATATATATATATATATATATATATATATATATATATATATATATATATATATGTGTGTACTTCAATTAGGCACACCTGTACAGCATGTATCAATGTATATTTGTATGTATGTATAATCATGTACATGTGCATATGTATTTTACACCTATGCATAGCAAAACTCTTAGATGTCCACACATTAATCCACGGTTTATTTTCATTGATTGTATGAATATGTGTGTGTGTGTGTGTGTGTGTGTGTGTGTGTGTGTGTGTGTGTGTGTGTGTATGGATTATTTATCTATCTTCTCTGTTTATAACTTTATTTTGATATATGTGGACATGTATGAGTATTTAAATACTTCTATGCCTATTATATATATGACTTTTCAATACTGCCTCCAACCCCCCCCCAAACGCTCAAACGATGTGATTGTAAATAGAAAGCTCCTCCCCCCTTTTCTCTGTTTTCTTTTTTGCTTATAACACTTGATTGTCTTGTGTCCACTTTTTACTCTTTAAACAACACATTATAAACTCTTCTTGATGCATATTACAACACAGACACCAGACTGCACCACCACTGTCTCGTCTCTCTCTCCTCACCCTCCACACCCGGTGACTCTAGCCCTCCTCTGCAGAATATTTATACCCCTCTTTCTGACTCTCCCTTTACTTTTATCTTGTTTGATTTCTCCAGGGATCAATAAAAATATAGTTTGACTGTTATGAGGGCTGGTGAAGGTAGCACACTTGCACACACCCACACAAAACACCCTTGGTTACTAGATTAAAATGCATATATACAACTCCGGTTATACCAACATGGTATCAATCATAAATATATGTGCAAACAAGGGCAAAAAAAAATAAAAAAATACCTGCACAGGCTTTTCCATCCACTATCTAGGGTCGAAGTGGTCTGCTGGAATCTATCCCAGCTCTTTTGGGGGGAAGAGCAGGGGTGCATCCTAGACAGGCCTCTAGTCCATTGCACGGCCCAGGACAGTTCTGAATACACAAATTAGTTTGTAGATAAAACAGTATTACAGATTATAATAAGTTTCACAAGACACAAATACACAATTACAGAGCAATCTCAAATCTCCCTATTTAAGAAAGATAATTGAAAAAGCAGTTTTTCAGCAGCTTAATTACTTTTTAACACAAAATAACTGCTATGATGCCTTCAAGTCTGGTTTTATACAGCACCACAGCACTGAGACAGCTCTGACCAAAGTGTTTGTTAACAACATATGCTTGAATACAGATAGTGGAAAAATATCAGTCTTAGTTTTGCTGGATCTCAGTGCTGCATTTGATACAGTTGACCGCAATATAATTCTCAAATGACCAGAGAAATGGGCAGGTCTTTCTGGAACTGTACGTAACTGGTTCAAAACATACTTAGAGAACAGGAAGTACTTTGCGTCCATAGGTAACTTTACATCTGAGCTGACAAGAATTACATGTGGAGTTCCGCAAGGTTTCATCCTGGGACCTCTTCTGTTTAACATCTACATGCTCCCATTGGCACATATTATAAAGAAGAACAAAGAAACTACCACAGCTATGCAGATGACAGACAGATATATATTACAATGTCACCAGGAGACAGAGGTCTTGTACAGGCTCTTGGAAAATGCATTGAGGAGATTATTGACTGGATGTGCCACAATTTCATCCAGCTAAACAAAAACAAAACTGAGGTAATTTTCAGCTCTGAGGTCTTTACACTGGCTGTGTCTCTGTCAGAGGACAGACTGTAAAGTTCTGATGCTGGTCTATGAAGCTCTGAATGGTTTAGGACTAAACTACATCAGTTACCTCCTGACCCAGTATGAACCTTCCAGACCCCTCAGGTCATCGTTTTTTTTTTTGATCAGATTCAAAACTAGACATGGAGAAGCTTCAGCTTCTATGCTCCACATGTCTGGAACAAACTCCCAGAAAGCCTCAGATCAGCTGAAACACTCAGACTGGCTCTTTATTTACATTTGAACCACTGATTTTATCTATTGTTCTTTTTTCTTTCTATCATTTGTGTACATTTTAAATCATGCTTTTTATTTATGTGATTTTTGAATGTCTCTGTAAAGCCCTTCGAATCACCTTGTTGTTTAATTATGCTATACAAATAAACTTGCTTTATTGCAACTGCACAACTTGCAAGAGACATGGACCAATAAAGACAGGAGTCAGCTGAAACAATGGAAAGGATTTTAGAGCGCCTTCAGTAAGGTTACTCTGTATATAATATAATGGTAGAAAAAGAAACATGACAATAAAAGAAAAGGAAAAACAAACTATCAGATAAATAGATAGTTTCTGTCCAAAACTGTAAGACATCAACTGAAGAAAATGGAAATTACAAAGTAGAAAAGCCAAAAATTAACCATCAATATCTACAAATGAAGAAAACATCAATGTGGTGGACAGCAGTCACAAACTGTTGATGATGCCTGAAGAAAAACAACCAGATTTTATCTATCACAAGTGATATGTACAAGTCCGGTAACGGTCAAGGAGAACTGAAAATCATTAATTCTAAACAACATACATGTGTAAATTGTAATTTTTCCAATTTCTTATCAGTTTAACATATATTTGGTAATGGCGAGTCATTTAATTTCTGCTTGCAGTGCATCCTAGCACATAGAAAACAACATTTAGACCCCCCCCCCAAGAATCCAGATATCAATCCCATTTACAATTGATGGTGGAAATTAAAAAATATGGTCCATTACAAGGCTCCATCCTCTAAAGCGAATTTGTCTACTGCTATATAAGGAACTAGAACCTGACTGAAGAAACTTGCTTTTCTTTATTGGTTTTTGTGCTTCAGATAATTCAAGCTCTGATAAGTGCCCTAGATGGTATGAAAAAAAAGCATCAATTGTGATGTTTCCTTTACATCATCTGAAACAAAAGAAACAAAGACCCAGAATATTTATCCATTAAATAATAGGTATTTACTGATTTCTTTTTGCTATGAAGATATTCAGTTGAAAGAACGTGAACTACAGAGTAATTGTATATATTGTGCGGGTTTATTTGTGCCGGCTGAGTTATCTCTGGTATATGTGCGCCATCTAGTGGCCACATATTAAAACTGTCGTTTTGAATTTGCGGTTTGTCTGACTGCCGCATTGCTCCCGGAATTACAGCAAGGACTAACACTTAACAATTACAAATATAATTCTTACAATAATGCAAGAATTAAAGGCTTCGATAAATAGCCGTATATGTATAACTTTAATTACAACATTGCCTTTAATAAGAAAGCAGTTGCTAATAATTCTTCTAAAAATAAAAATAAATAAAATGTTCAGATAAAAGCTGATGAAAAATTCACAATTTACATTTTATGGAACAACTCATATATAAAATAATTATGGTTAGAAGAAATAAAAACACAACAATTACATGACAGAGCCTTTATTCAGGACAAGGCCAAACTTGACATTTTCAGGAAGTTTTAATCAATCTGCCAAACTAACAATGTACTTGATAAACAAGTATATTCTTCCCCTTCCTCCTCTCCTTCACCCTCAATAGAGTCGACTCCAACCTCCTCATAATCCTTCTCCAGAGCTGCCATGTCCTCTCTTGCCTCGGAAAACTCCCCCTCACCCACACACCAGTTAATGAAGGCACGCAACTTCAGAATGAGCCAACAGGAAGTCAGTTTCACACACCAGCTGCACTGTACGCTGACAGAACAAGGAAAGAGCCTGCTTGGACACGTGTTGGGAGGTGGAAAACAAAATCAGGCTCAGCTCTCGGAACCCAGTCTCTGATGCAATGGGCCCGATTCATGAACCGACCAACATTGTTCCAATGTTTCTGCTTCGGTTTAGAGAGAGAAACATGTGGAAAAACGTCCCCCATCATCCAGAACATCTTCTCTTGTTCAGGTGTCAAAGACACAGAGAGCACGCAAAACCATTAATCCCAATACATGTGTAACAGTGAGTTTATCATTTGTCTCTTGCTGAAGAACGATGTGCAGCGCAACCCTCTCTCCCTCATAAAAGATGAGCCTGGTTGCATGCGAGCGTGACAAAGGCTCATCCAGTATGAGGAAGTTAGTCCTGTGCTCAATTTCTACTGATAAGCATACGACAGGGCGGAGGGGCTGTATTTAACCATAGCATAAGTCTCATCACCTTGCTCTGGATCAGGAATAGACCCATTTGGCGTACTTGGGCTGCCACGTCAAGTGTCAGTCCATTCAAAATGGCAGAACAGAGGAGCTTCTCCCATGGCGTCGCCCAAGTAAGGATGCTCAAGGCCGGAGTGGTGGTTTAAAAACGTCCTCTGCTCGGTGCGGGAATTCCTCCACTGGCTCATTGGGGCCCTGAGTGAAATGTCACAGGGCAGACATGTCAGGACGGTGGGGGAAAGCTTTCTTCACTTCCTCCACCAGGTCGTGCACAGCCCTCCCGTACCCATCGTTGGTCGGAGGGTCGTAGTCTGGGTTTTTCATGCGCAGATCATCTTGGGGCATCTTGCCTTTTATTTTGGCAAAGTCACAAGGTTTAAGTTTTGCAGCAAAAATCTTGTGCAGTTCTGCACCAGTGGGTTTAAACTCTTTGCAAAAGGCTGCTAGTTCTTCATCACACTTGTGTCCATCTGCAGCTGGGTTGGGCAGCAGCTTGGCATGTTTCTGGATCGTGGTTGGAAGACTAGAAGACCAGCCCCAGGGGGACCAGGACGGCCACTACCCCCAGTCCGCCACCCACACACAGTCCACAGCGGCAGCACAAGGAGAGGGGCAGCCGCCAGCAGGGCCAGGCACACGGAACCAGCCCCGTCATGGGCACACCCAGACAACAACTAGTCATCCATTGTGTGATGGACTTACTTCAATGGCGAGAGCCATTGGGAGCCAGCTGCATCACTCAACTTCTTCTAAGCTTCAGCTGGCAGACAGCCACACAGACATTCTCCTGTATGATGTACCTGTAACCCTTGTAATGTATTTTAAAAAAGAAAAGAAAGAGCGAACGAAAGAGGTTTCGTATAGTGATTGTTATACTTTTTCTTGCCATCAAACTCATCAACAGTTTTTAAAGTATTTGCATGTGTGTGTGATTCAGTAGGAATCGGATGAGTCACAGTTCTTACAGAAATACACAGCAAAGCATAAGGTTCATGATACATATGCCCACTCTATGCAATACATGCACTGAATCCAAATCTCCTTTGGGCAACTATGTGAAAGTGGTTCTGACCAGATGAGGCAGGAATCATCTTTATCTGCTTCAGACTCAGGAAGTGATGATCTGTTTTTATATTTATTAGCAACCTTTGATGAAATCTTCTGTTGTGGCTTATTGTGTCTTTGAAAGCTTCTTCTTTGTTCGTGTCCTTTCCTCCTCCAGTTTAGCCTGATAGATCAGACAAACATCTAGAAAGATTTAGGGCCTGAAAACGATCCATAGGGCCATCCCATCCAAGGTGTGGCAGCATTGGTTGCTTAGAAAACTATGTTTCCATGCAGTTTTCTCGTTCAGAACAACGAAAACGAGTCAATGGGAGAGTGACTCGTGTAGAAGACTAATTTCATCAAATACAGGAATGATTTGAGTGATGTCTGCTGTTCAATTTTTGAAGAACAAGTCTGAATGTTTTACTGTTGATGCCAAAGCCGGTTAAAACCGCTGCTATTCCTCATTATTTTGTGGGTCTCTGGAAAGCACCTAGAGACAACTTGTGTTGTAATAGACACTATATACATAAAATGAATTGAATTGAATCTACACTGTTTCCCACCCAGATACACTGCCACTCCAAAGACACTCTCTACAAGGATAGAATGATTCCATTGGCTCCCTAGGACTTTTTGGTACAGTTAATGAGCTCCAGCTCTAGACGTATTTCCAAGGCACATTTAAATTCACTCATAGTACGTCTAGATTTCAAGGCAACTTCCAGCTGTCTTTTTACAGGCGTGTCTGTCAGGATGTCAATGTTGCTGGTTTTCTTGTTGAAAGCATGAAGAGTGTTGTTTCAAGAATGCTGTGAAGCAGTCAGGACCAGCTTGCTGCATCTCTGATCAGCAGTCAGCCTTTTCATATTTTCCTGTTTTATTGGTAACAAACAGCTACATCTAACTCTCTCCTGCCATCTGCTTCATCCTGGCTGATCTTTTTTCAGCATCTGCTGAGGATACTAAATGGTAGTAAAAAAAGTTCTTTGGATTTCCCCCTCCTTCCTTTCACATGTCCTCCTGCCTTGACCATAATGACAGCTGGTATCTGCACTTTTTAAAAAAATACTGCCTGACTATTTTTTTATATGCAAAAAAGATTAAAAAAGATAATAAAAATAACTTAAACAAAAAGAACAACAGCCCCCCGTGACCCTGCAAAGGATTAAATCAGGTATAAAAAATGGATAGATGGAAAACAAACAACGTGTAATGCATCATATGAGTTAAATACATACAAATAACTAACTGGATCAGGCTGATACATGCCAACCAACTCCAAAAACAGTGTGCCAGCTGGGTTTTCTTTTTACTTTTGACACTGAAAAAATAAAAAAGTTGTACTCATTGAAAAAGCGAATGACCCACAGTCATTTTACAGTTACAGTGTTTACAAATTTTGTGTCAACATCTGTTAGTGGCCTGGATATCTTTGACTGTGATATCCTGTATTGTAGGTAGTGTGCAAACTTCTTCAAAGTACTGACTTCCTGTCTGAGATAGATAGATATATTATCTTCTTTCTTCATTACAAACAGAAATACACCATAAACTACTGGGGAAAGAGGAGAAAAGAAAATGAAGACCGGGGGGGGGGGGGGGGGGGGGGGGGGTTGTAGTCTGTGTCAACAACTTGAACATATCACTTAATTACAATTTTCATTGCTTTTTTATTTTCAGAATAGAGGACTTCATGAAGAATGCAATAAAACACGGTTTTCTGTGACGATGACGGTTTTATTATAACCAATGGAAATAAGGGACATCAACCAATGGGATTGAGCAGCGCGTGTCCAGCGGCGCAGCAAGTATAAATGACTCCGCCCAGCTGCAGACACCAGTTGTCTCTTACTCTGGACTCATAAAGGTCTATAGGTGGGAGCTGTTGTTCTTTTGAGCTTTTCTCATCCTAACAACTAAGACTTCAAGGAAGAAATATGGTGAGTGTAAAACGTTTTGTTTGTTTGTTTTATTGATCAATACCGATTGGGCGAAATGTATAACTGTAGTCCTTAGTCACGTGACAGCGCGCTAATCGACTTGAGTTGGAAGGATTAATCATCCAGATTTTAAATTTCATTCTACATTAAAAGTTAGCTTTTCATACTGTTAAATAAATGCCGTTTCTGACGAGGGACTATGATTGTATTGTTGCTTTAACTCAACAGGCAACAGACCACATTCAAATTGACTTACGGGTGTGTTCGCGTGCACATTAATGCAGTTTGTGATAGTTGTACAGTTGTACTTTTTGTTGTTTTGTTTTAAGACATTCATTCTTAGACCAATGATTATTTTATATTTTTGCTCTTCAGATTGTGTAAAATTACTTGTTTCAAATGTAAACCTTTAAGCAACTGCACCTGGTTAAAGATTTGACTTTTTTGTTTGCTCAAAATCTGGGTTTTGAAACAAAACATACGTTCCTGCTGCAACAGGCTTATTATCCTCTGTTTGAGTATGAGAGTCAGACGTGAACGTTGGGCGTCAGGTGACTGTAGTTATGATGTCCTAGGACCTGATTCTTGACAAAAAGCCTTTTCTTTCCTCTTGCTCTAGTGGGATGGTTGCAGTGAGCATGTGATTTTTAGCTTGAGGGGTAACTTTTTATATACAGCAGACCTCAGAAGAGGCGTTGGGCTCCCAGAGGAAGAAAATATAAAAAATAATAATAATAACAACAACAACAACAATATTAATAATAATAACAATAATAATAATTAATAATAATATAATAAATCATTGTTGTGGGTTTTTTTTCTCCACAGCGTGAGTGTATCTCGGTGCATGTGGGTCAGGCCGGTGTCCAAATTGGAAATGCCTGCTGGGAGCTTTACTGTCTGGAACATGGGATCCAGCCGGATGGACAGATGCCCAGTGACAAGAGCATTGGAGGAGGAGATGACTCCTTCAACACCTTCTTCAGTGAGACTGGAGCTGGAAAACACGTTCCCAGAGCTGTGTTTGTGGACCTGGAGCCCACGGTCATCGGTGAGCATCACCTCTGGGTGAACATGAATGAAGGTAGATCTAAGTGAAAACTGCAGATCAGATTATTCAATGTCTCTGTCTTTTCAGATGAGGTGCGTAGTGGGACTTACCGTCTGCTGTTTCACCCTGAGCAGCTGATTACTGGCAAGGAGGATGCTGCCAACAACTACGCCCGTGGACACTACACCATCGGTAAAGAGATCATTGACCTGGTTCTGGACAGGATTCGCAAACTGGTGAGTAAATTCAGAGCAGTAGTTTAAATCAAAATTCTAAATCAAATTACATAATTGTATCTAATAGTTGGTTTCCATCTCTTTCTGTGTGCAGGCTGACCAGTGCACCGGTCTTCAGGGCTTCCTGGTGTTCCACAGCTTCGGTGGAGGCACTGGCTCTGGTTTCACCTCCCTGCTGATGGAGCGTCTGTCTGTAGATTACGGCAAGAAGTCCAAGCTGGAGTTCTCCATCTACCCCGCCCCCCAGGTGTCCACTGCTGTGGTGGAGCCCTACAACTCCATCCTGACCACCCACACCACCCTAGAGCACTCCGACTGTGCCTTCATGGTGGACAATGAGGCCATCTACGATATCTGTCGCAGGAACCTCGACATTGATCGCCCCACTTACAGCAACCTGAATAGGCTGATCAGCCAGATCGTGTCCTCCATCACTGCTTCTCTTCGCTTTGATGGTGCCCTCAATGTTGATCTGACAGAATTCCAGACCAACTTGGTGCCATATCCCCGTATCCACTTCCCTCTGGCCACCTACGCCCCTGTCATTTCTGCTGAGAAGGCTTACCACGAGCAGCTCACAGTGGCTGAGATCACAAACGCTTGTTTTGAGCCGGCCAATCAGCTGGTGAAATGTGACCCTCGCCACGGCAAGTACATGGCTTGCTGCCTTCTGTACCGTGGTGATGTGGTGCCCAAAGATGTCAATGCTGCAATTGCCGCCATCAAAACCAAGCGGTCCATCCAGTTTGTGGACTGGTGTCCCACTGGTTTCAAGGTTGGCATCAACTACCAGCCCCCCACTGTAGTTCCTGGGGGAGACCTGGCCAAGGTCCAGAGGGCCGTGTGCATGCTGAGCAACACCACTGCTATTGCAGAGGCCTGGGCTCGGCTCGACCACAAGTTTGATCTGATGTACGCCAAGCGTGCCTTTGTTCACTGGTATGTGGGTGAGGGTATGGAAGAGGGGGAGTTCTCCGAGGCCAGAGAGGACATGGCAGCTCTGGAGAAGGATTATGAGGAGGTTGGAACTGACAACTTGGGAGACGAAGATGATGGAGAAGATTATTGAATAAACATGCATTTCCTGTATGTAATTTCTCTCTTTTTTTTTTTTAAGTCAAAATAAAATTTATTGGCTAAAATGCTTCTTATCTCAAATTATTTAAACGATGATGCCAATTCTAAATCATCTTTTCAAAATGCATCACCAAACACTCATAACAGACGTAAATTTGGAGACCAAAGAAGGTATTCACCTTCTCCTACTTGTCTCTGAGACTGTGACCCCACTGGCACATAAAAGAGAAGAACGCGTGAACATGCTGTGGCTTCAGGAACTTGCTTTGGTTAATTACTTTCTAATGCTCCTCTAATCAGCTTTTTACACAGGGAGACAGACTGCAGTCTGAGCAGTTAGACTAAGGGTGCTTCATCATTTCAAGTCCATGAAGCAATTTGCATAACCTAAGCCTTTTGTATATATAAACCACTCCAGATTCCCGCTGCCTTCTGTTAATTCTATTCTGAACCGGAGTGTCTCCCCACTCAAAACACTGACAAGTGTAAATGAAGAAGTGAGGCATCATCTGAAATGGTTCCTTTTTAAAAAAAAAAATCCCCAAGTGAGCTCAATGTGATTGCGAAAAGAATAGAGTGCTTTTTCTGTTAAGAGGACTGAGTTTGGTTTATGTAAAAAAAACATTTGTCATCTTTTATATTTAAGCAATATCATTTTCTTGTAGAGATTAATAAACTGCCCTGCAACAGACTAGCGACCTGTCCGGGTTGGAACCCGGACCTTTGACCAGGGAGAGCTGGGATAGGCTCCAGCAGATCCTTGTGACCGTAAACAGGAATAAGCGAGTATTGATCATGGATGAACCGATGGATTCATAAATAGTTGTTCAGTTTAGCGGCAGTTAGTCCAGCATCAGACTACTCTGATGGAGTGTTTTACTCAAGTTGACCACTGGATGACAGTGATGTTTGAAGTTAATTTTTCCAAATCTGCACTGTTACTTTTAAATCTGAGTTTTAAAACGTTTAACTACTGTTTTTATCTATTCTTTTTTTTCTTTTTGTTTACATTTTAAATCATGATTTTTATTTTAAAATTTTGTGGTGATGTTTTAATGTCTCTGTAAAGCACTTTGAATTACATTGTTGTTGAATTGTGCTCCACAAACAAAACTTGCCTTACAAACAGATCTTACAAACTTGAGGAATAACGTACATTCTGTTAGGAACTACTGCCTGTGAAGAATTAGGGTCTAAAATAGTGTGTGGTATTCTGCGATGTCTAAGGGATGGATGGAGGGTCTTGACATGCAGCTTGACAGTTGGTGTTAAAAAATACTCGGTGCTGCATTTATTCAGGATGTGTTATGGCATGAAAGGACAGGATCTCTTAGTTTAATAAAACAACACATTCTCAACTTTTGTAAAGGTTTAATTTTAACTTTACAATCTAAGTTTTGGTGACATTTAGAATTCAGTGTTTCTTGAATGAGTTGCCAAAATAAAACAAATGGCCTCCAGGTTACAGGCTAGTATACATAGACTACTTGTTGACCTGACAGTTCAAACAATGCACTGGTCAATTTGAGAAACTAACAGATAAAGAATCATGGCAGTTTTATTAAGTTTTTCTTTGTAAAAACCCCTTGTAAATACTATTTTTCTCAACAGTCTTCGTTAGCAAACTCAAAGGCATAATAATTTTTAACTTAAAACCATTTCTTCTGTTTTACCCTTCTGAAACATTCTCTCTTCTCACCGTAAGACATGGAGTTAAGAATCATTCAGTTTTTCTCCATCTCATTATGATGCAACGTTGTATTTCTTTTGACAGGATTTTCTGATAGCTGAAAGGTTGTGCTTCCAAAAAGTACAAAACAACAACAACGACATGCATACAAAGTGCTCTCGTGGGTACAAACGTTCGGCTTTAAAGCTCAACAGGCCCTGAACATAATGCTGTAACATAGTGTTGACACATTTCTAAGCCGTCACTTGAAATTACAAATGATTCAGGAGCTCATAGAAAAATGCATCATTTCAATATACCCATCTGCTATATCAATACAAATCAATGTATTTGACTCCGTCATAACAACATACAGTGGCAGCTGTGAATAAGATCAATTCTCTTTGAATTCATATCACTGCATAACACCACAGGAACATTAAGGAAACTGGCAATGGCAGTAAACCTCCTTAACTTATGTTTTTCCTTTCCCCTCTCATTTTTCAGCTTCCAGAAGAAAAGCAACAGAATGACAATACATGCACATAAATCCCCATGTAAAGACACGAGTTCACATATTGTAAACCACAGTCTCGAATACAAATTTAGCTGGGCTTAAATACTAGAAATGCAGATCATGGCACTTTGGAGTCATTCTTATGCAAATGAACAACATGATGAACATAATGAGCCCTTTACAGGAGCGCTGGGTGGACTATTTGAGAGGGCTAACAGCTGAAAACCATCTCTGGCACATATTTTTCAGCTGTTTAATGCTGGACACTGCAGACAATGAAACCTTTGAAAGCAGCAGTTATCATTCCCAAACACTTAACACGTCTGGCATAGTTAGAACATTTATTCTGCATACATAAATTCAACTGTGCATACTTAATGAAAAACCTGCTTTGTGAAAAGATGTAATTTTCTCCCCATTCAGTGTTGTGAGAGCTAGTTGGTTTGAGCCAATTAAGGGTTTAGTTAAAATCCATGCTGAAGAATGAGGATACACTTGTGATACACGTAACAAAACTGAATTCTCGAGTGCCATTCAGTTACCATCTTTAACATCTTAATATTATGATGCACAGACAAGTTTCAGTCATTGAATGTCCTTCAGTTTCTCTAACCTGTGGAAAGAGAGGAGTTCCACAGAGCTTCTCAAAGCTGCACCAGTGTGAACCTGCAGCAGTCTGCAGGAAGCTCCTGTCAAACATCAGTGGTGTCGTTGATCTCTGAGCCATATGGTGGACAAGCAATGTCTTCTCTCTCCAACGCTGCTGGTGACCTGCAGCAGAAAAGATATACTTGTTACCAAAACTGATTCAGATAATATTTTGCATTAAATCTTGAAATGATTAGCGAGTGGTTTTATGTCCAAACTTTCTTGGAAATGGGAGCATTCAGTACCTGATGTGGTGGAAAATATCTCACGACAAGATGTGAACGAAGAGGATGGCCAGGCCGATGTTGAGCAGGATTACCATGCAGGCTATTATGGTGTTTGGGCCCTGTAAAGAAATAAACATTACATGAACAAAGTGCATTAAGTTCAGACCTTTATTACCCCCCCCCCCCCCCCCCCCCCCCCTTCATATCAGCATTTGGTTATAATGATTACATAAAAAACAAGACAAAACGCAAAACATTACAAGAAAATGAAGATACAACTTAACAAACAGACATAAATATTTCTTGAAAAGTGTCCATGGAAGAATGGCAATGAGCCAGCGAATGAAGTGCTACAATAAAGAGAATAAACAACATAAATGTAAGAGTAAGCCTGTTTACTGGCTCACACCTGTCAAGCATGTAAAACGGTTAGAGGGTTGTTAAATTGACTATTTATAGAACTAATTTGACAACGTGAGGGAAACCAGCCGAGATAAAATGAACAAGCCAAGATAACATTCATGTTTTTATGGAATATATAAAGGTACAGACAAGAAGGTTATAAAATATACGCCAACAACTGGGAGATATTCTGGTTAAGCAGTGTCAAGGCTCACAGTTATGCATACTAGTTTATTGTTTTTTTAAGGTTTATCAGTTATAACCCGTATTTGTTACCTTTTGATGTAATCAGGTTAGGTTTCACCCCTCTTTTCACTCTTTATGCTCAGATTCCTACTTCAAGCTTCACGTGAAATTTGCTGACACAATTTTCTTATTTTGGTATGTAAAGTCAGAAGACCGGAGAGGAAATATGTCAATTTCACAAATTCCTGTTTATAACTTTAACAATTACAGTTAATTAATTGATTAACCATGAATGAATTAATTTTCCTGTGGGGAATGATTAAGTATTTTAAATGTATTTGAACAGAATTGAATTAACCTCTTACATGCTAAACAATTACAACAGAAGAGAGAATATGTCCATCTTCATGTGCCGTATAAAAAGTCCCTCATGCATAACCAGTTGACATTAAAATCCATCTAACATTTACATAGAAATGTGTTTCACACATTCTCTTTCGGAGATCGGCTTTGCAATATTCATTACACAACAATAGCATAGTTTATTAAGTTAACTAAATTAGTTTACTAAATTAAACATTATTGCCTTAGCATAAACTATATTGTGTGCACAGGGTCCTTCTACTAAGAAAAACATTTATGTTATTGCTAAAAGAGACACGCAATTGAATATTTTTCATAGGGTGATGAGAAAATAAAAACATATTTAATTGGCAGTTCTACCTTTTGTTTTGAGGAATATAAAAAGACACTTTAGAGAAATGGAGGGTCAAATATATCACATGGTGCATGAACAGGTAGCACTGTGCATCAGCCGTGTTAAAGAAGCAAAAACATGAATGGAGAAAATTAAATGGGGATAAACAAAGGAACACAATAAAAAAAAAGGATTGGTCAAAAGATTCCCAGATGGAAATAACTGAAGAAGAAAATTCACCTTGACAGTATTGTTGATTATTTCCTCCGTGACATGTGATTCAGCCCACAGATGTACATGCTGTTTGTCACCAAAAGGATTCTTGAACAGCATTTGATGCTTGTTTTCTCCAATTTCATTGTTATATTTCAATTAAGTGTTACATAATGTTACTTGAAAACAGTCATCACGTGATGGAAGTAAAATGAGGCATGAATATTCCTGGTTTAATTATGTATTTCCTTTGGTTCAGAAACAGAAAATCAATTATTTCCAGCTATGAAAGTGCACCAGTTCTTCAAGCCTGTATTTTGGTATGAAAGTGGTTTCATTGATTAAATATCACATAAATGTCAGCATTCTTTAGGAAAGATTCACCATCTATGACTGTGTGAGCAAAGTGTGACAGAAATTCATCCCATCGATGTTGACTGAAAGGTAGATATTACTGTCTATTCAGATGCACCGCTAACATGGTTAAAAAGGATCAAATGTAAGTTGTGTATTTTTTTACCTCTAGTTCTGAAGACTCTGCCATCACCTCGTTGCTCAGACTCGACACCACGGCCTTTGGGGCTGGTTTGGTAGCTATCACTTTGGCTTCCACTTGCTTCGTAACTGGTATAGGTTCAAAACTGGGAGCAGGTTTAGGAGGTGGAGCTGGACTGGGTTGTCGTTTTGGTAATGGCCTTGTTTCTGCCTTGCTGGCCGGCCTGCTCCCCTCCCTTGACTGTACCTTTTTCTCAGAGATGGATGATGATTGTTCATGGACTAGAATAGCTCTCTCAGTTTTTACCTCTGTGGCTTTAGGCTCAGAAGTAGTCATTTCAGAGGGCACACTGGAGGCAGGGCGTGGTGGTTCTTCTTCATCTGGCAAGATGAGGCCATTCCTTACAGGGGTAGCAGCAGCAGGGGCGATGTCGGGAGCTTTTGCATCAGAACCAAATTTCTGCAGTGGCTTGATCTCCAGCTCAGAGCCCTGTTCATTCTTGGTGCTTTGACGACTTGGGGAGCGAGAAGGGCCACGATTGCTGGGGGGCTCTTCTTCTTCAGGCCCAGCTGGGGCAGGTGCTGCAATCGAGCTTGAAGGGGTAATGGGGCGGCTACTGGGTGCACTGTTAGGTTTACTGCCGCCTTTAATGCCACCCCCTTTACTGGATTTATCTTCAGTCCAGCCTTTTGGACCGAGGAGTTTGGGGTTGTCCTTGCTGATGATACCTGGGCTGGGGGATGGGGTTCGCCCTGGGGATGAGCCAGGCATGAGGCTGTCCAGTTCATTCAGAAGAGGGCTTTCAGGGGGGGTGGGCAGGGGCTCCTCGTCTGCCAGAAGGGGCTCATGCATGACAGTGTCTGTGTTTTCACTGTCATCCACAACCTCCTGTAACACTCTTTTCTTCATATACTCAGGACCTGTTGAATGTATTAGGGAGTAAATGATCTTAGATACATGCCATATACCATTTTTAAAAAAAATACAGATATATAGTGAGGCGTAAATTTTAAATAGGGAGAGAGCAGCAGAGCAGATGACCTGAATAACCCAGCCCGGGCACAGTACGCGCTCAGCGTGGGATGAATCATTTATTCTAGAAATATCATCTTTTTTAAAGTACACTTTTCCATGACATACCCTGACATTTTGAACCAAAAGATAACGGTGAAATTATAAATACATATCCGTATAAACGTAATAGATTATCATTGTTTAAAGCCACATTCAAAACGTCTTCCTTTGTACAAAGGAAACGGTTTTTATTGGGATTTTTTTCACTAGAATGGATGCTGCCTTCAAATTCAAAATGAGCTAATATTTTACAAGGAAATGACAAAATGTCTCAGTTTTTACAGTTTCTGGTATTTTTTTTCTTCTACTAGGAATAAAATATGGGTTCACGAGAGTTGCAAATCATTGCATCCCAATTTCTTTGGTATTAAGGTCAAGACTTTGTGAGTGACATGCCTGAACATGTGTGAAGAAAGAGCAGCTGCATCATCTGACTCAGAGCCAGAAATCAACAAATGTCTGATGTGGTTGACACTATTGGTGCATTGAGGATGAGTATTTTCAATGCTGTGGAAAAGATGAACGACACACCAACGACGTGCTTGTGAACAAGCTTTTCCTCATACGCTTTCAAAAAATGTGCACACTCCAGATGGTTGTCTTATTTATAGTACATTTTACAGGACTTCTATATATTTGCCTAGATGTTATTACACGATACAACCTTAGAAACTGTCGAGAAGCAGGTTACAGTAAGACTATTCTTCAGCTCTGTTGATGAATGACATTAAGTGCAACTGCTTAATTGTGCTGGACAGAGATTGTTTTAAGATTACGTAAATGACCTAAAACACTCACTATTTGCAAATCTTCTAAGGAGAGCCACAATCTGCTCATGTTCCTGAAATTTTTATTTCTAAAGTTATAGTATTATCAATCAGCAAACAGACAAATGTACCATATTTGACATTAACTGATCATCATTTGTAATGATCAAACTGGTCAAAATATAACTTAATGCATGTTTCAAGGGAATGTAAAGTTTGGGTGTTTTTCAGGCCTTTTCATAAGAGGACACAGGTTAAAAAAGAGAGCTGGGCGAAACGGCGACGGATAACATGTCACTAAAGAGTGACACACAGATCAGGAGCTGAAGTGCTATGAGAAAAAACATATATTCAACTGTTTTCCATATTTATGCCTTAATTTAGTAAATACATTAATAACTATAATGAATAATACTTTCAATGATAAATACACCAAATTCTTTGTCTGTGCAAAATGTTGTGAATGATTTTCATCTTCAACCTAGTTTGCAGGGAGATAGGTTGTAGTTAATTTTGCTCTGGGAAAATACTTCAAATTAGAAAAAAATACCTCAAACTAGAATCATTTATTTTGTTTAAGACCATTTAATAAGTTATACATTTTCAAATAATCCAAATTGCCATTTTTTCCCCACATCATAATGTGGAATGTGAGATCTCTTGCAACTAAGATGGGTGAACTTGAACAGCGATTTGAACCAAACGTACTGGGAATGCAGTGTTATGTGTTTCAATTCAATTCAATTCAATTCAATTCAATTCAATTCAATTCAATTCAATTCAATTCAATTCAATTCAATTCAATTCAATTCAATTCAATTCAATTCAATTCAATTCAATTCAATTCAATTCAATTCAATTCAATTCAATTCAATTCAATTCAGTTCTGAACAAGCCAAGACCCTTAGAGACAATTTTGTGTCTGTGCTTTTCAGAGACACAGAACACGAACACAGAACAAAAGCAAAGGCAGTGGGATTCCAGTGTCTGTAAACAACAGATGGTGTAATCCAGGACACGCTACTGTGAAACATCATCTCTGCAGGCTGAATTTTGGACTTTTAATTGTACGTTTTTATCCATATTATCCACTGAGGGAGTTCACCAGTTTTATTTTAGTAGCAGTATTCATCCTTCTGTCAGTTGATGTCTCTGCAACAATTCAGTTGTTGCTAAGCTACAGACATCACACCCCACTGCATTTGTGGTGGTGTCTGGAGATTTCTGCCATGCCTCTCTCTCTTCTACACTCGTCAACTGCCCCACTGCAGAAAATAAAACATTGGATTTGTTCTATGTAAATGTCAGAGATGCCTACAAGCAACCTCTGATTGACTTGCTCTTGGCATGCATGGCAGAACATAATCTGGTCTTTCTCTCCTCAATTTGCAAACCTGTACAAACCTTCAGAAGCAAAATGCAACCAAAAGAACTGAGGAGGTGGTCACAGAAAGCTTAAGAAACTCTTCTGGGATGTTTTGAGGCTACAACTTGGGATGAAATCTCTGATTCACATGGAGATGATATCAGCGCCATGAGTGAATGTGTTACTGACAACATCAACGTCTGTGCGGACAACACCATCTCCAACAGAGCAGCGGAGGCGCTTACCCAAAGCCTGGATCACCAGTGATCTGAGATAGATGGTATCAGCGCTAGAGTCCTGAAGGCCTGTGAGTGATATTCTGCAGCACCACTTCAACCTCAGCCTGACCCAGAAGACAGTTCCACTGCTGCAGAAGACACCCTGACTTGTTCCAGTACCAAATGAATGTCATCCATCTGTCCATAACAATTTCCGACCTGTAGCCTCAACATGACACATCATGAAAGTCCTGGAGACACTTTAATTGGCTCACCTGAGTCAGAAAATAAACACCTTTTAGGACTCAAAGCAGTTTTCTTGTTGCGGGGCGTAGTTGAAGATGCTACCATACAGATACTTTAACAAACACGCTGTCATCAGGACCAAGCAGGCAGTACTGTGAGGATCAAAGTCTTGGTCCAGTGCAATTAACACTGTTTTACTGTTTAGCCTGTTTTACTATGTAAGGAACTCCAGAAGACACAGGTGGATGCCACTACAATCACCTGGATTCATGAACACCTGATGAACAGAGCATAGTTTGAGAGACTGAATGGTTGCGTGTCTGACCAGGTGGTCAGCAGCCCAGGAGCACCACAGGGGACAGTACTTACACCAGTCCTCTTCCCCCTGTACACCCAGACTTCGAGTACAAGTCAGAGTCCAGTCATCTGGAGAAATACTCGGCTGACTCTGTAGCTGTGGGGTGAATCAGTGATGGACAGGAGACTGAATACAGTGAACAGGTGGACCGTTTTGTGGTATGGTGTGGGAACAATCATCTAATGTAAAATGTGAAAAAAGTAAATGAGATGATTGTGGATTTCAGCAGGACCAGGAATATGTCAAACACTATTTCCATCAAAAAGTATAAGAGGTGGAAGAGTATTAATACTTTGGCATTCACCTGGATAAGAAACTGGACTGGTTTCTGGACTGCTCTCTACATGAAGGGACAGAGCAGACTATATTTCATGAGGAAGCTTAGGGCCTTTAGTGATTGCAGTAAGATATTCTGTTTCTTCCAGAAGTCTCTTCTGAAGAGAGCAATCTCACGTGCAGTGATCTGTTGGGGTACCAGTATCAGAGCCAGTGATTTAAAAACAAAAGAAACTGATAAAGAAGGCTGGTTCTATTCTAGAGACTGTTCTAGAGATTCTAGAGCTGATTCTCCAGAAACAGATGCTTCATAAAATGAAACAAGATGATGAACAATGCCGAGCATCCTCTTCACATGGCAGTAATTTGTAAAGTCAGAGTTTCTTCAAATCTGCTGCAACATAGACCGTTGCAGGAGATCCTTCCTGCCCACAGTCACAACCATCTTCAATGACTCTGAAGAAACTCACATAATGAAAGTTGCTGCAATATCTAATTTCCTTTTGGGGTTTAAAAAAATATTGTTAAATTGAATTTAATAGAATTGAAACATTTTCATTAAAATTGTTTATAAATTGTTATTCTATTATAGACCACTTTTTTTGGTTTTCTTTATTATTTTCAGAGCAAATAAAAAAAGTAAAATATTTCGGGTGAAATAGTTATAGCCTATACTCTTGACTGATTTTTATTTGTTTTGATTGATGTTTATTGATTGATCTGTTTAATCTGACCACTGGTAATCACACATATTCTTGTCCACTGTGCAGACTCTTTCTGATGGGAAGGCGATGTCCACTGACCTGGCTGGTAGAAGGAAGGAGAGAGCTCTTTGGCCACCAGTCTGGCAATGCCGGACTCACTGTTGGAGGCTTGAGCAGCCTGTTCTGCTGCATCGGACTTGGCCTTTGCATGGGCTGACCTGCAGTTGAGAGATGCAACAGGAGTCACAAACAACGATCATTCCTGCCCTGTATCTGACCTGATACAATGATACGTTAACACAGCATCATGTTTAACATTATCTAAAGGTGAGCATTGTTTGGGGCCATCATGTCATCTGTCTGGGTACAGCCATATGGCTTAAGCTAAGCTGAGTTTTGAAGAAAGAGGCAGGAAACAGTGAGCCTGTGATCAGACAAACTCTGTAACAGACACACCGAATAGGATGTGGTTATTAATATATCCTAAAACTGCTTATAGTGTATGTTTAGTCATTCGTCAGGCAAGTTGCTTCCTTAAACAAGAGGAGCAGCTGCTGGCTGCAGCTTAAACTATATTTACAAAACAGATTTGAGTGGGGCGTCGATTTCTCTCATCTCAACAAGAAAGTAAATAAAATAATCTACACATATGTCCAATCAATAATCCTTTTAACACAGACTTTATTAAAGAAATGATAATGGATTTACAACAAAATGCTTACAGATATAACCTGCTTACAAAGCAGCTTATATCTTGTTCATCTGATCTGTTTTTTTATTTATTTTAAGAGTAATACATAATTCTGAGTTGAATATAACTACAGGAAAGGAGCCATCATAAAACTATCAGCTCCTACAGGTGGATTCAGGATGCAAAGACTCTTACTACTATTTTAAAGATTAGGTTTAAAAAGTTTGTTTCTGATATAGTTTACAGTTATTCCTGGACTGAGTGACCTTGAGTCACCTTGAGTTTTGCTGACATGGGCCTAGACTCTGATCCTAGGCTGCATCTCCCATGAATCATGATGCACTAAGAACCTCTGTTACAGAAAGACGTGTTTTATTGACAGTGAAATTTAGGGTTTTAATGTTGTTTTTTTTTTTTTACTTGTATGTTGTGCAGTATCCAATACACAAACACGTGTTTTAGTACACTTAAAAAAAAAATCTGTGATTATGGGCATTTGGGGCTCTACTGTTGGTTTGCATTTTTTACAGTCACATTAAAAGAAAATACACTCTCTTTCAATTTTAAGTTGCTTTTCATATGGGGACACAAACAAACAAAAACAAACAAATATCTGGTCCTTATCAGGTCTTGAAGCTAGATTAAAACAACCTCAGATGAACAATATATGACATAATACATTTTGTTACGATATATTAAACATAATTTTTCAAGAGAAAAATTAAAGAATTACTAACATAATTAGGGAAACTCTTCCAAGTACAAAATGTGTCTGTAAAAGTTTAAAACGCTGATCAGGTGTTGCAACATTTCTGTCTTGACCCACTGACAGACTATCAGTCTACCTGCAGACTTGTTCATCGCTGCTGCTGAAGTCGTTTGTCTCACAGTAACTGGAAAAATTACTGATCGTGATTAAGCCTGTGTAACATTACACAGAGCTGAATATAGGTTCCCCGGTGCAACAATAAGATAACTCCTGAAAGTCCCTGATTGGAAATGTATGAGCTTCAACTGTCCACAAAAAGTAAGTACTGCTTGAAGTTCAGTTTTGCTTGTTGTTAAAAAGTGTCAACGAAAATCCCTTTAGCGTCATAATCCTTAGATAAACTGAAAAATCAAAACAAAACAGTCACAGAGAGAACATACAGCGACAATGTTCGATATTTTTTGCTTATTTTTTAACAACTCTTGTATCTCATGGCCTTTTAGGAAATCGTGGTGACAGAAGGGTGCTGCAGGTTTTGGTAAACGTGGTAAAACTGTAAGAATCAATACATTCGTATGTCACTACTTTCAGTAGTACTCTCAAGAGCACGTCACCGGACCAAAGATCATCACATATTTGACTCGTGCTACGCAAATGAGCCTGATTTGGTTCCAATGAAATGTTCCCAGTAAAATCTAATAACATCCAGCTGATAATATTTTTAAATGAAAAAAGGAACAGCAGGCATATTTAGAGATGGAGAATTAATTTTAATACGTTTTACATTGGGGCTTCAATTGTTATGAGGTTTTGACATCGTGCATGTTGAAAATGAAAGACTGTTGAAAT
Source organism: Xenentodon cancila (assembly GCA_014839995.1). Taxonomy (NCBI): domain Eukaryota; kingdom Metazoa; phylum Chordata; class Actinopteri; order Beloniformes; family Belonidae; genus Xenentodon; species Xenentodon cancila. The sequence goes on along the minus strand of CM026204.1, from coordinate 10,081,390 downwards.
CATGCAGAAGGCCCTGTCCTCCAAGGTGTGCAACGCAGAAGGAACAGAAGGCTGCCCTGTCAGTTACAGAAGTCCAGATTTTAAATCCATATGGTCGCCTGGCATCATGGTATAAAGCAGACATTACTGACAGGGGAAAAAAAATCTGTCAGTAGGAACACAAAGCAGTTAATAAGTGATTAGAAGGTTAGGGGGTTAGGGAAAGAAGAACACTCTTCCATGGAAATTCTAAATGATTTGAGATATATTGAATTTTATGATGAAATATTGTATTGGAATATTTTATTTAATGTAATATAATGGGAAGAGCCCATATTAGACTTCATAACAGACGTTCACATGATGAATGAAAGAAAATGTATCTTCATATGTCTCCCTGCTCAACAGAACAAAAAGATTTTGGTCTAAATTTGTTACGATGACCTTTCAAGTACTATGACTGGTTCAGTCTTTCCTCCCATGTTTCACTGTTACCAAACATGATATCTGACACTATGACCTAAATACCCTCCAAACACTGACCGGAGCCTCCTTGAGGAGGCGATTGCTGTATCCTGAGGAGTGGAGGGTCAATCTAAGAAATCACATCTATCAACAATCAATCTAGAACCTGCTGAAAATTTCAATGCCTTTCTGTATGTTGTTCCTCAAGTTCTGCTTTGTCTCTTTTTTTGTCATGCTGCAGTTATTCCCGAGCTTGCTCATGACAAGAGACGTTCTGTCATTCTGGCATGTGTTACCAAATCTCTGTGGAGGGTCCTATTTAACTGTGTGTGTGTGTGCGTGCGTGTGTGTGCGTGCGTGTGTGTGTGTGAATGAGGGAGTCTGACAGAGACATGCAGTTCCTATAAAAAGCTGACCACACTTATAAATACAGTTAATAAGCCAATTGACAACGTTCAGACGTCTCATCACAAGGAACATCTCAGTGTCTCTAATATTATAAGAATGGTGATAGAAAAAATTATTAAAATACTGTCCTTGACATCATTTCGCAAAATTTCTCATCAAATAAGCTTAAAAAAATAGTCTACAAATAGTCATAAGCTGGGGTAAGTGCAGAACTGTGTTGATCATTAACCAGTGTAAAATGCTTGCATCAGCAGTAAATGTAATTCAAGCTCAACAACTAAAGCAAGGTGTGGTACATGTATCCGCTAACCCTTTATACCCAAGCACTTGCTTATGAGCTGTGTCATATTTTTATCCATGGAACCATTTGACACCACTGCTGATGCACGTTGAACTGGGTTTCTTTTTACTGTTGCTATTGAGCAGTGGAGCTAAAGCTGGGTGGGGGGTGGTGGGGGTGTCAGCTGTTGCATTCCCCTGTGATTGTGATACAGCAGGAGTACGCCTCTCCATATTTAGTCAGGGCTTCTTTGTGACCACACGGCCCCCACATGCGTCATTTACACTTTGTCCTGCCACAAAGGCCCTCCTCCATACACCGATCTGCCAGCCCACCCGCCAGTTCACAGAGTATCTCAGCGCCAGCAAACCCTTTTACCAACTGGACATGAGGAGGCTAGGTCTGGTGTCCCATGCAGTGCACTGGTTGAATGTGTATTTTTAATTCACGACTTCACAGCCAAAGGATCATAGCACGAGGAAACCACTGCCAGGAACAGATGTGTCATGTCTCCTCTGCTTATATAACAAAGGTTTCAGTTGAATGTTCAGGAACACTGTTACTAATGTGTACACTGCTTCTTTCTATCTATCTATCTATCTATCTATCTATCTATCTATCTATCTATCTATCTATCTATCTATCTATCTATCTATCTATCTATCTATCTATCTATCTATCTATCTATCTATCTATCTATCTATCTATCTATCTATCTATCTATCTATCTATCTATCTATCTATCTATCTATCTATCTATCTATCTATCTATCTATCTATCTATCTATCTATCTATCTATCTATCTATCTATCTATCTATCTATCTATCTATCTATCTATCTATCTATCTATCTATCTATCTATCTATCTATCTATCTATCTATCTATCTATTGCATGAATTGGACAGCTATTGCTGCCCTTTTTGAATCTGCAGGAGAACTCTGAGTAATAAGATGATATTATTTGTGGGTCTACAAGTATTATTCAAATCTATTAATTTAATTAGGACATTAATTTTCATGTTTTTGTAAAACATTAATAGCCCTCATTGATGACAGCAATAATAAACTAATACAATATAATAAAATATATTTAAAGTGCAAATATTGTGCTTTTCCTGACGTTCAAAGGTTCGAAACTGACCTAAAATGTCATATTTCCCAGCTTTCAGGAGGTTTAGCTGTCATTTTAAGGTGCATGATTGATTAAGAAACAAAAGATTTGAAAGAGAAGCCACACCAGGAGCTTCCAAAGAACTTCCTTCAAAACGTGTTTCTGCTTATGCAAGATTTAATTACATCTAAATCCAAGCAACCCAGCGATGCATCTATCCACTGCTGGGGTCAGACTTGCCCCCTTAGATGGGATTCATTTCATTTGTTTGTGTAACTATAGCACAGGACTGCAGGTAAGATGTCTGATTGTTTGGGGAAGGTGACCACTAACAGCAGAGTCAGCGGGAGAAAGGACACGGTGCTCATACAGAAAACAAGACCATTTTGGCTGCACAATGTCACAAACCCAGAGTTTTTGAGACGCTGTTAAAGGAAAACAACTCTTTTGTGGCGCTTGATCAGTATGTTTAGGGATCAAATTTGCATAATAAGGGACTATCAGAGAATTTCACTTCTTTAAATTAGACCATGTAATAAATTTAGAGCAGAAATGCTTTTGGTCAAAATGTTATATAAGTTAATGATCCAAGAAGATTGGTAATTACAAGAACATTGAAAAAATGTTTAATGCACATTAACAATCTTCAGATTGTGTTTATAGCTTTAAATGATTCTGTTGTGTGTATACGTTGTGGTATTATTCTCAGAAAAGCATCTGACACAAACTGTGACATCGCATAAAACAGAAGTGAAGTTACAGGTCACTTATGATAACTTATGATATAAATGCACGTGATCATGATCCAGCTTTGCCCCAGTAGTTTGGACTTTCAAATGAAGGTGCGTGTATACTTCCATTCCCAGCTCCCTCCTCACATGTTTTAGGTGAACCTAAAGCAGTGACTAAATAATAACACTTATATGCTGCTTATCTTCACAGAACAATATTTAGATTTCCTTCTGCTGGGACAGAGGTCTGCAGTCCATCAGGGCAGAGTCTCACTGCTGTAAACAGTGAGCTTACACCAGTACCATGTACAGTCACAGACAAACTAAAACTAAATGTGTGCTTGTGTGTGTTGTACGCCTACATACCAGCAGTTTGACTGATTTCCCTCGATTTCACAATAACCTCAGCTTTTATCAGACTTGTAGTAACAACAAATGATCACCATCAACTTACACATGTGATTCTGGTCTGTGACCAATTAAAAAAAAAAAAAGATATGCTTTGGTTTTTCACTCTATTTATAGCAACAACAGATATAAATCAATTAGCCCTGAAATGAAAATCCACTCTAAGGACATTAAGCACCTAATAGTGATATTTGATTAGCCAGACCACTGAGCCTAAGCTGACGAGCAGGCCTACATTTATGATAACGTATCAGCAACAAAGGCTTTTCACATTTTCACACGAGGCAGAGCCAAGCCAAGGGCACTGCAAAACCCCTTTTTGAGAGGACATGTGTGGGACTAACAGTCTTGAGCTGTAAACCAATATTGTGACATGGTTTTTCTTTGGAGAATGTGACAACAACCTCCTGAGATACAGTAACTTTTCTGAAACCACAAGTCTGAAAAAAGCACTAGTGAGTGTCAAATGACAGTTTTATCTTTGGAAGCGCGGTGGAACCTGATTAGTGTCAGGGCCGTTTCTGTCTTATTGAGCTCAGTGACCTGGCAACAACATGAATTACCTTCATCTAAAACATGAACTTGTCTCTTTAATCAAGCCAGGAGTTTAAGGAGGTTTTTCTAAAGATTACCATTTTCATACTTCATATCCGCCTGTCTGTACAGACAGGTTTAGTTCCTAAGGCTTTTTAGATTACTGTGATGAAATCGCTACCAAAAAGACTAGTCTTGATCCAGGAGAAATCCTATTTCTCCAATCTTAAACTCCCGTCATTGGTTTTTGTGAAATCCAGGATAGTATTTAAAAAAATCTTATAAGTTTTTTTTTTTTTTTTATGAAATATTATCCCGACAGAGATAGATGGCGCTTCCAAAAGTAGAAATGTTTAGTTTGCATCACTGACATGATCATTCTTTGGATGTGTAATGAAGTTTGAGTCAATATTTAATGTAATCGTTTGTGTTTGTTAATTAAGTCCTTGTAAGTCTCTGTAAAGCCCCCCGAGATTACATTTGTTGTGAATTGGTGCTGTACAAAGAGACCGAACTGAACCGAACTGGGTTCTCAGTGTCTCCTGCTGTGGTTGGATATGATGATGGAGCTGTACTAACATCCATGACTGAGGTGGAAGATGACACTGTGAAGGAAGGCGAAGGAAAGACTGCGATCGGACTGTTTGCATAGAATAAATCCAATGTTTGGCTATCTCTGAAGGTACAGTGGAGAAACTTTTGAAACATTAAAAGTGTAGCAGAGAGAGGTGTAGTAAACGTCTCCAGAGATTCACAGATGCACTGGGGGTTTGTGTTTGTAGTTTAGCAACAACTGAGCCTGTCATGTCACATGCAGCGTCAGCAGCTGATGAAACACTGCTACTAAAATAACACTGTTGAGCACTCTCAGTAGATAATATGGATAAAAACTTGCAGCAAACAGTTCAACATCTGGGCTACAGATATGCTGCTTCACAGTAGCATGTTCTGGCTTACACCACTTGTTGTTGACAAGCACTGCAATCCCACAAATGGAGCTGGTGCAGCTCCCTTCGGAGGCTCTGGCTTCCCATAAAGTCTGAACGCTGTGTAGCGAGGTGGAGTCAGGAATATGCTCCTTCAGCCACATTTCAATGAAACACATAACATTTGCAATACTTCCCAGCTTTCTTCAGAGTGTCAAGCTTGTCCATCTTATTTCCAGTGATCTCACACTCTCCATAATGATGGATGAAATATAAGGTTTAAACTTTTTCTTCCTCTCTCTGTTTTGCTTCTGCTGTACATCTGTGACTTCTCCTTTTTAACTCGTCAGGGATTTGGACTCTCATTCTAGATGTTTGTTGAGCTTTTGAAAGTTTCGTCAGCTGCTCCCAGTTGTAAATAACTACAACTGTTAAGGTTACACGTTATAACAGGTGTTAAAAAGTGTCACAAGTAACAGTGGAAAACCATCAAACACCCCAGCATCCAAACTGGAAAGGCAATAATACACAATATAACAAGAGTTATGAAAACAAGCTACAACAAGCCACCACTAGAGCTGCCCTACGCTGGACCAATCGGGTCAGGGTTTGGGTTAGATGTGAGAGTTGGTGTTGTTATGTTGACAGATCTAAGGCCTTCCCTGAAAAAGAAATTGCCTTAGAACTTTTAGATGTACTGTCGATGATGACATTTTTAAACCTTTTACATTTTAACATTGAGAAACTTAAATCTCATTTTTCTTTTTTCCACAATCTGTAGAGTACTTCTCAGAGATTCAGCCTCTCTATAAGCTCGGGTACGACCCATCCATGCCACTGCCCTGGTGCCAATCATAGCAGGCTGTTCCTCCAGGTGTGCGTCTTTTTCGTTCTTTTTCTTATTTTTATACACGTAAACTATGTTGACTTACTATTTATAAGTCTTTATCTTAATCAAATCTTTTATCTGTTACAAGTTGGAATATATGTATAATGCATTTTTTCATATCTATGATGTGAATTTAAGCCAATGTCTGAAAGTGCAAAGACATTTCAGTTCTGCTACTTTAGTGACTGAACGCTGTATGTATTGTTCTGGTAAACTGATTATTATCACCTTTTAAACCTCGTCTAAATTCTACAAAGCATTGTAATGTGAATTCAGAAAAAAAGTATGCATTAGCTCTTTAATGTGCAGTGTACGCAGAAGGTGAACCATCCTTCGATCATCTCTTCTTACCTGGAAGCAGCAATCTCTGCCTTCTGCTTGGCTATGGCTGCAGCCCTCTGAGCCCCCTCCACCGCCCGCTCCACCTTTTGCTTGATCTTGGTTCCCTTCAGCTGGATTACTCTCTTCTTCATGGCCTTAACCAGCATGTTGTTCATGTACTTGCCTTCCTCCTTCCCACCCTCAGCAAATGTGGTGCAGCCATACCCATGTCTTTGATTGTTCAGCCACTCGCCCTCATATTTAAGACCGCTGGACCGTTCACTTATTCCATATCCTGAGCGCTTATCATTCTTCCACTCCCCCATGTAGACTTCCGTAGTGGTGGCATCAATGTCAGCCTCCACTGGGGGAAAATCCTCGACTCCAGCAAGGCTCTCATCCCCACTGATGGTAGAATTAGTGTCACTGGCATTGGAACTGAGAGCCGATTCTGTCCTAAGGAAACTAATCTTGCTCTTCTGGCTAGATAGTGATGTGCTTGAGTCAGACTTCTTCAGCTTTCCCAGCAGGGAGCTCCTGCGAAATAAGCCTTTCTTTTTGGGTTTCACAGCCTCAGGGTCCACCTGGAGCGTGAGAGCGAAGCCTCCACGGGATGGTCCCAGCTGGGTAGGGGTGGGCACTGGCGTCTCTTCACCAGAGGCATTAGTGGTGGTGATGACAGGGATGTCTTGCTGAAGGACGGTGCCATTGCTGTGTTCACTACGAAGTGAAGTCAATGAGGTACGAAGAGGGGAGCGTACAACGGCTGCCATCCCATAGGGAACACTCTGGCGAACTCCATAGCCATGTCGCATCCCACCAGTGAATTGACCCTGGAAAGTACCTTAAAGCATCAGAAAATAAAACATAAATCTCCCTGCAACAAGGATTAAAAAGCAGAGTGAGTTGCAGCAGGCCACATAACTGTACTGATCAGAGATTGGTGAGTTGAGTTCAATTTGAAACCAACAGTCTCTGGATAGTTTGTAGTAAAATTTTGAGACATTGACGGTCTTAAGATGATGAAGCTATTGTTAGTGGCAGTCATGTTTTTTCCTGTCAGAACTATATGGTCAATTTTTGTAGAAATTAAAATTTTCTAGATGGTACATTATTGAACTCTCTTTAGAATAAAGCATCATATTCATTAATACCCTTCCTGACAAGTCATCTAAGGGACCGTTCTCAGGCTAAACCTGATGTTTGTAGATTACAGTGACAGCTATGCCTCAGCACGTGAGGCCAAGAGGGTAGAGAGTATGTGGGCTATTATTACATGCTGACATCTGATGCTGTCACATTATCCCACCGGAGCTTCCAGAAGACTGGGTTTAAAGCTGATGAGTCAGGGAAGCCACTGCCATTGAACAAGTACAATCATTTTTATTTTTCTAACTTATTTCATTTCCTCTAAGAATGAGTGAGCTTACAGGGATATTGAATTATCACCTGACTCTACAAGAAAATATAAAAATGTTTAAAATACAAAGTAAACAGTTTTCTTACTATTACTATTTGCAAAAAATACCCCCAAAACCTTATATGCTTAGAAAATGAATTACCAAATGGTGATGATCAATTTATGACTAGTTTTCAGTACAATTTGAGTTTTATGTTTCTATTCTGATCTTGTGTTTCTGTTTGTGTTGTTATTTTAGATGTTCCCATATGTTTTCAAAAGAAAATATTGCACTTTTTACTCTTCAGTTTGTTGATTTTCCCACTTTTTCCAAAGGCCATATCCTGGATTTACTCTGCTGCTTTGGTGCCACTCCTTCTAATATTTCTGCATTTAATGTTATGGTGACACTATTCAAAATGAAACTTCCCTGTGCAATCTCTTTATGGAACATCAAGGACATTGATTCAACTGCACTGAGGACTGGTAGTGCTAATTTTCCCAGCATCGAATTCACATCCACCTCTGTCGGACTCCTCAGTCACCACAACAGTAGCCTCCACAATCTCCTGGACGCCCTGCCCCCCTAAAATCACAGACAGTTTCATTTACCCTTTCTGCACCTTAGTTTACTTCTGAACTTCGCCAACTGAAAGACAGAGGTTGTCAACTAGAACATCTCTGCAGGAAAACTGGTTTTACCATTCATAAGGGAATGCTCAACACACATTTCCTCTGCTATAAGGATTCTTACTCCACTGGAAAATCAAACTACTACGCACATTTACTCAGGCCAGGTTCTGGAAATTCTCAAGCTCTATTCTCCTTGGTCCACAAAACTCTACACCCACCTGACTCTCTCCCTCTTCATTTTTACTCCACCGACTCCTGTAATTCCATTATGAGATTTTTTTTATACTAAAATTGACAGAATCCATTAGCAGTTAGTCCCCCAGATTTCAACCACTATATTCCCCCCTGATTCTTAAATCACTCTCTCCCATTTCTGATTTTAACCTCCCTTCTATCTCTAAAATAACTGACTTTGTCTGGAAATCTAAACCATCCACTTGCCATCTGGATCCCCTCCCTACTATACTGGTCAAAGCTTGCATTCATTCCCTGGCACCTCTTATAACTGCAATTGTCCATTCATCTCTCATCTCTGGTACTGTTCCGCCACCTCTCAAATCAGCTACAATAACCCCTATTCTCAAGAAACCGAATGCTGACGCGGGCAACTTCAACAACCTCCCTTCATAGTATAGAAACCAATTACCTTCTTATGGCTGCAGACTCTAGACTACTTATCATTCTCATCCTCTTGGATCTGAGTACGGCTTTTGACACTATTTTCCACACCATCCTCATCGACCAACTAGCCTCCATTGGATTATCTCATACACCCCTCAACTACTTTAAATCATATTTCTCTGGCCGTACTCAGTTTGCTCATATTAAAACATTCACTTCTCATTCTGTCCCCTCTTCTCTGGTGTACCTCAAGGCTCTGTACTTGGTCCCCTCTTGTTCGTCATCTCCCTCCTCATTGACACCAATTCCACCCTCTCTAAAATAAATAATTTTCCCATCTACATTGACAATGCATTAGTTTTCCCCTCTTTCCAGGTTAAGAGTCTGGGTGTCATTCTGGACAGCACCCTATCTTTCAAGTCCCATATTAATAATATCACTTGGTCACTACTTTAATTTATGTAAAATTCATCACCTGCACCTGTCACTCTTCGCTTCCAGTGCTGAAATTCTGGTTCACACCCTGGTCACATTCCGTTTAGATAATTGTAATTCTCTCCTCTTTGATTTGCCTGCCAAGTCCACCCATAAACTACAACGGGTTCAAGGCTCTACTGCCTCTGTCATCACTAGAACTCCCTCCATCAGTCATATAACACCCGTTCTGCAACTTCACTGGCTTCCCATCCAACATTGCATCATCTACGAGATCCTTCTCATCACTTTCAAGGCCATCAACAATTTTGCCCCTTCCTATCTTTCTGTAAACTCCTCCACATCAAAATACCTGTCCAATCTCTCAAGTCCTCTTCCTCCATCCACCTCATCCTCCAACCAGCTCGCCTGGTTATCATAGGGTCAAGAGCATTCAGTCTCTCAGCCCCCCACCTTTGGAATTCCCTTCCATGTGAGATCCAGAACTTTACTTCTACTGCCATAATTAAATCACGGTTGAAAACGCATCTTTTTAGAGAGGCTTTCTCCCTATTAACTTGTTGCATCCCTGGTATCAGTACTACCACATCCCTTCTCATCGTTATAATGTTTTTATTTTAAATATATACTGTATTTTATTGGTGCTTTTTTAAGTGTAAGGTGGATTGATTGCTCTTTTAACTTTGTACAGTGACCTTGAGTGTCTAGAAAGGCCCCCATAAATAAAATGAATTATTATTATTATTAATTTGTTTATAAAACAAAATCAATTCTTTCAAAATAAAATTGAGTTCCTCTTTTTCGTCACTTTGGATAAAAGTGTCTGCTAAATAAAATGTAATGTACATAAAATGTAAATAAAAATAGTAATGATACCCTTATTATCACTAATATGAACAACAATGACACAACATGCTGAGAGGATTTTGTTACATAGGCGCAAGCTTTTGGCAATTTAGTCAATTCTTTAAGATATGGTAGGCTACTTTTATATTGGCAAGTGCATACCCACATACATACATGCATATATGAATAGTATGAATACATGTAGTGGGCGGTTTGAGTCAAGCTTAGAGTGCCTGACTGACAGCAGCAGGATGGTATTTTCTTCTGGTTACACTCACATCATAAAAGACCAGGAGGATTATGACGCTGGTCTGATTTTCTCTCAGTTATTTGTCTGCATGTTTCTTGAAATGATCCAGATGCAACCGACCACAGACAACACGTTCCCAGAGATGTTAAACTCAATAAGATTAATAACAATATGCTGCAGTGGACTAATGTTGAAATTTGAAATATAACCATGGGACAATTGTGCGGTAAATTCTGTTATTTAAACCACAACCACATCAGCTCATCTTTAAAGAACACCAATAACAACAGTAAAAATTGTAGATGTGGTCATTTCTCAATAATTATAACACAGAAATGCTACTTTGTCATTGTAAAAGACCTGCAACTTTTACATGGTTCCTTACTTCAGGAATGTAATCACAGAAAAGTTGTGAAGAGTTGAAAAATGGGAAATTTGAAAAAAAAAAAAAACATAAAAAAAACGACTTCATATAATTAGTCTTACTAGAAAAATATAACACTTTAGTTTTAAACTTAAACAATAGTTTACAATGAAGCTCCACATCAATCCAGCAATCATACCTAAATGCACAAGTGAAATAACCGTAATAACAGAGACCAGCAGATAACTTCTGATAGTTTTTGCAAAAGATACTTTTTTCTATATGCCAAATGAAAATCCCTACATTTAGGTAATATTACTTTCTTCGCGTAACTGATCTGAATACATCCCCCAGTTTACAACTATGGTTTTAATGTGAACTCAATTATTTTTCTTTTGTCAGATGAACCCTGGCTACTTACGCAACTCAGGTAGTTTACTTTGTGCAGTTTTAAAATACTATAATTGTGTTCCATCCGCTGTTCCCTTCTGCATTATTAAATATAGATTTAACTTCATTTTATTCTGTATAAAATCACACAAAAAATATATTCAGCAGAGAAATGGTTGGTCTGGAATACAACGCTCCTCGGAGAATAGAACATAGGTTAGATAAATAGGCTTGAGTATGCTGGACAGATAAAGAAATGTTCCTCACCTCCATCCGCATATGTCTCTGTTCCATATCCATCCTGAAGTCCATTATTCCACGTTCCCTCGTACTTTGCTCCGCTGCCAAGACTGACCCTCACGCCATATCTCCCTTTGAAGCCATGCGTCCATTCTCCTTTGTAAATCCAGTGTCCTTTGGTTTCAACTCCCAGACCGTGGCGCTTCCCCTGCGACCAGTAGCCCTCGTAGGTGTTTCCGCTGGGCCATGTGTAGACTCCCACCACCTCGAAGCCGTAGTTCCAGGAGCCGGAGTACTCACCCTGGCCTTTGGGTCCGGTGCAGATACCATGGCCGTGGGCTTTGCCCCCTTCCCAACCACCGCAGTATGCGCCACCGTCATCAAACTCAAAACGACCTCCACTCATGCTGTACCACAACCCCGAAATGCACTAATACAATTTTGTTTTCAATCTGTTAATTTACTTTTTCAGTTACCTGGCTGAAGATAAAATCTTCCTAAGTCTGGCTTCACCCTTACCTGACATTAAACCCGTCTAAAGACAACCTTGGCGCAGAACTTTTGTGGATTTAGAGCTTTGGTCTTCCCCTTTCTCCAGATTAGTCTGTATTCTGCTTGAATTCTTCGATTAAACCGATGAAATATAACCACTCTACAGATTCCTACTAGAATAATGAGTGGTATGTTACAAATTTCAAGTAAGTGTCCGTTATTGAATCTAATTGTTTCTGTATTGGTCTAAAAAAGCCAAGGATCTTACATGGCTTCTCAGGTGGTTACAGAGAAAAACCCCTTTCCCCCTTTCCCTGCCACCCAGCTGTCTCCTGACAGTCCCTGCTGTTGGGAATACTTCTACAGACCTAACAAGGCGACCAGTTCACACACACACACCCTTCCAAAAATACAACCCAATCCTTACTCTGCTGCCTGTAAGGAGCTATGCCAGAGTCTTGCCACTTCTGGAGTGAAGTACATGCCATTCAGGACTCTGCTATCTGGCCTAAGCTAGAGAGCAGACCTCATTATTCATCAATAGGCTGCTGAACGTAAGGAAAAATAACATTTTAACTCAGATAAATAACCATGATAAAGTTATGATATTGTTCTCCATTGTTCATGTGTAGTTTTCCTTGCACCACGTCGAATAGGAATGTTCCAGTATGAAATGAAAACGAGTCTCTTCCCCTAAGATGCTAATGATTTTATTGAATACTGTATATAAGTGTGTATCACCTAAGATTTATTACTTTGATTTTTATATTGCTTTTTGTTTGGGGAAATACTTATTTTTGTGCTGCTAAAATAGCTTAACATTTTTATGTAAGATTTGATTTATAAATAACAGAGTAATATTTCTTTGGGTAACTGCAAGATTTCATTTGATCGTTTTCTGATTATACATCAAGCAAGGATTTATATATTTTTATTTTATAGCTTTCCCCCCTTATGTTCTTTCACGTTAAGTGTAACAGTTCAAGCATTAACGTTTGCCCCCTGCTGGACGTCTTGGTAAGTACAACAGTTGTTTAAATTTCCTGACACATTGTGGAGACCTTCCGAATAAGTCTACTGGTCAACTGGTTAGTTTTTTCTGAAGGGAAAAGCAATATTTTTAATGCAGAAGTACATCTAAATAAACATATAAATCCAGTGTGTACAGTTGCAATCTCTCTCTATCTCATATATAATTTATAAAATGTAGCCATAATTACACACACACACACACACACACACACACACACACACACACACACACACACACACACACACACACACACACACATGTGTTCTACAGGGTTGGCCAGGGTATTAAAAGCTAGCCGCGGTGCTACGTGGTGTATTCTGCAGCCACCTTGTCCTTTCAGGAGCTGCTTGACCTTCCACATGAGCGCTCCTTCCTTCCGCGGGTTTTTACTGCACACGTATTTGAGCGTAGCTCTTCGTGTGATAGTGGCTACGCTACGCATTCATACACCCATGTAACTGCGTGCAGCAGCTGCCGTGAATAATGTTGCAATTTAAATATGGATTTGGCTGAGGGTTTCTGGGCCTATCAATGATTTGATTGGGAGGTGAGGGAGATTTCAGCACCGGAGCTGTCCCTCACAGAGGATGCTGCCCCGCGACCTGTGATGCTGCGCTCGAGCTGTTGACACCCTCTCTCTATCTCTATCTCTCTCTCCCTCTCTCTCTCCCTCTCTCTGCGTGTATCTCCCCTGTCCCTCCTCTTCTCTCCCTCCTCGCTGCTCTCCAGCACACGCACAAAACGCCCTGTCATGGCGTCTTCTAACCATGTTACCCCCACCAACTGTAGCTGGTGGCCCATCTCAGCCATGGACGAAGACGGCAAAATCACAGACGGGGAGGAGTGCGAGGAACCGGCGGCAGAGCCCAAGCCCTTCAATAAAGACAGACTCGTGTTGTACCATTGGACGCAGTCTTTCGCTTCCCAGAAGGTAAAGAAAGAAAAAGAAAAGCTTCACAACGAAGAGGGCTTCATGCCTTTTTGCATGAGGCTGTAGCATGGGCATCCCTGTGTATTTTGCACAGGACTTAAGCATGTCTGCATTCGTGATTATTTAGTCTGTAGATAATATGCAGATCTCCAATTTGAGACGTTTCGGAAAACGCTGCAGTAGGGCGCCCATTTCCTCGATTTAGCAGGATTTTCTGTTACTTTCCTGTCATGATTTACCGCACAAATCACGTTTCATGTGTCATCTGCTTCTACCTTTCATTCACATGCTAGTCAATTTTTGTTCTCAGTGCCACTGAAATATAGTAATAGCCTATCTGCACTGACACATGACATCCTGAATAATTGATTACAATAATGTGCAAAACAAACCAAAGGCCGTCTACCCCTTCTGTGGCTGAATCACACCATATGGGGTTATTTTTTTTCTCTTTCCGGTGCACCTTCACCATACAGTGTGCGTGTGCAACACAAAGCTACAAAGTTGTTTTCACATGACATGTAGCCTAAAAGGGCATTACAAAAATATTGCACTTAATCAGTGTAATGGTGACCCAAAGCTGCAATCTTTTTACAGGAATTTATAGGTAGAAGATAACCCCAATTGATGTCATTAGGATTATTTGAGCTACAGTAAGCTGTTGTCATAGTAATAGAACTGACAATGATCTATTTTGCTATTTTGCACTCAGACGGAAAGACAGTGATGGTCGTTTATTTAGTATTTTTATGTGAAAGAGGACAAAAGGAGCAGGACAAGGAGTTTCCAAACTTGTTTTAAAGAATTAAGTACAAACATTGAAGACTTGCTTGTAAAAATATACAGGGGAAGTTGGAAGTTTCAGCTTCATTCTTTTCAAAATGTTTCACACACACACACGCACACACACGCACGCACGCACACACACACACACGCACGCACGCACGCACACACCCACACACACGCACACACACACACACACGCACGCACGCACGCACGCACGCATGCACGCACACACACACACAAGCGAAACAACCTCCACACCCTACAGAAAGGTGGTTATCATGTTAAATCTACGTGATTGTTTCACCCTCCAGAGAAGTGCTCTGCTCCTGTGACAGCTGGGTCAGATTTGTCATTTAAAGAGAGGGTTGTCATTATAACGCACAGTACAGAAGGAAATGCTTCCTGAGCTACTTTCTCTGCATCCACTAGCATATACCATTATTGGAAATGCAAGATTTAGTGTTTTTGAAAAGTGACCTACTGTTGATCAACAGTCACAGTATCTTGGTTTCTTCTGCATGGATTATGTCACTACCAATTCAATGCAATTATTATGCAATTCAAATACTAAATTGCTGGAATGCTCTTTAAAAATGTGCAGAATGTAGTTGTAAAATGACAAGTGGCATTTCATCTTCTGATTCTCGTTGGCCTCCATCTGCATCTAATGTGTACACAGGAAAAAGATGCTGATGGATGAAGTTCTCCTGTCCCATATGTGGGGTCAAAGAATCAGTCATTGCTGCACACTGTATAACATATAATCAACTGCTTGTGTGTTTTAAAAAGGGTGGGATCACAGTAGTACTGAGCTACACCGTAGCCCAACAACCTTAAGTTGATGCATAGGCTCGGGTTTGTACATCAGCTCTGAGGCTGGATTTTTGGCTCATAGCCATTTGAGCTTGAGCTGCTGATTGTGCTGCTCGTCACTTGAAACACTATCATCACTGTCACTGTCATCACTGTCATGGTTATCACATCAGTCTTGAGGCGGTGCGACTCCATTATTTGACATTACACGTTAAAAAAAAGCAAAGATAAATAAATATAAATAAAAACCCACACAGTTTATCAGTATTTTTTAATACATTAATTGATAGGTTGCTGCTTTTTTAAAAAATTAGTTGTTATGACAACTGATGCAGAATTACATACAATTATAGAGAAGGCTTTTGAAGGTGCCTGCAGCTCCTTGAAAGATATCCTAGATTTTATTATTCTTCTGGGACAAGAAAACATTTACTTGTTTCATAAAAAAAGATAAATTAATCTTTCTGCAAACAGTGTTTCCATAGTGACAATTGAGTCATACTGTATTTTCAACAGAACCACAACTTCTCGTAACAAGTTCTGGCAATTATTTAAAAGTGTATGCAGGCCTCAGTAAATCCCTGAGGAATGAAGACAGCTTTATTGTCCAGCTACTTAACGCTTCAACTCGTCTGTGTTTTGTAAGACTTCATGCTACTGTAACTGTAGACCGTACATACCATACAGTACTATACAGTGCACTGGACCATGCATATATGGTGAACACAAAATAAATGACAAGTGATGAAGACAAATAGAGCTTGATGCCCCAGTGTAACAGTCCTTGTAAGAGCAGCTACAACAATCAATACTGAACCAGCAATCTTGAGGCCTGCAGGTTCACTTGTGAGACTGTAACACTCAGCTGTTTCTTATATACTATATTGCCAAAAGTATTCGCTCACCCATCCAAATCAGAATCAGGTGTTCCAATAACCTCCATGGCCACAGGTGTATAAAATCAAGCACCTCGGCATACAGACTGTTTTTATAACTATTTGTGAAAGAATGGGTCGCTCTCAGGAGCTCAGTGAATTCCACCGTGGAACTGTGATAGGATGCCACCTGTGCAACAAATCCAGTTGTGAAATTTCCTCATATCTAAATATTCCACAGTCAACTGTCAGCTGTATTATAACAACATGGAAGTATTTGGGAATGACAGCAACTCAGCCACAAAACGGTAGGCCAGGTAAACTGACAGAGCGGGGTCAGCAGATGCTGAGGCGCATTGTGCGAAGAGGTCGCCAACCTTCTTCAAATTAGCTCAAGAACAGAGCACAGAGAGCTTCATGGATTGGGTTTCCATGGCCAAGCAGCTGCATCCAAGCCATACATCACCACGTACAATACAAAGCGTTGGATGCAGTGGTGTAAAGCACACCGGGTCTGGGTTTGGCGGTTGCCAGGACAAAAGTGCTTGTCTGACTGCATTGTGCCAAGTGTAAAGTTTGGTGGAGGGGGATTATGGTGTTGGGTTGTTTTTCAGGAGCTGGGCTTGGACCCTTACTTTCAGTGAAAGGAACTCTGAATGCTTCAAGCTGGCCCCTTTCTCTTCCAACATGACTGTGCACCAGTGCACAAAACAGGTCCATAAAGACCTGGATGACAGTCTGGTGTGGATGAACTTGACTGGCCTGAACAGAGTCCTGAGTTCAACCCGATAGAACAACTTTGGGATGAATTAGAGCGGAAACTGAGGGACAGGCCTTCTGGTCCAACATCAGTGTGTGACCTCATAAATGTGCTTCTGGAAGAATGGTAAAAAATTTCAATAAACACACTCCTAAACCTCGTGGACAACCATCCCAGAAGAGTTGAAGCTGTTATAGCTGGAAAGGGTGGACCGACGTCATATTGAACCCTATAGATTAGGAATAGGATGTCACTTAAATTCATATGCGAGTCAAGGCAAGTGAGCGAATACTTTTGGCCGTATAGTGTGAATGTGGAGTCCTGTGAGTCATGAGAGCAGTTTGTACCTGGTCAGTGCTCAAAGAATAAGTTTCATGATGTCATGAGTGGAACAAGTATTTTAGTCTTCCTATAAAAGTCAGATTTTTAAATATATGTGAGAAAAGTACAAGTGAAAACAATTTATATGTGAAAAAATTATTATATAGTATACATTGAGTTGTCTTTTTTTAAACTTAATGGTTTCTTTCTTCTCTTGATTATCTACATTTGTTTTGGTTTCTGCCTATCATGTAGTATTTACTTTTTCCCCTAAATATAAAAAAATACACAAAATGCAAATATCCTTTCACATTTTCTGCACATTTTCACATATTAAATCTATTTTAAAATATAATTGTTTTACAACAAAAATTGCAATATTGTTTTTGCACAAATCAGAGTTGAAAAACTCACTAACAGGGTAAGCAATATGAAAGATATAAATAAATGCAAGTTGTGAACTTTTCCTAAACCTGAGAGCTTTACCTCATTTATATTTTTACAAAAAAAATCTTACCAAACAGAAAAAGGTATAGTATATTATAAAAATGAACAATGCTAAAAGTAGGATAAATAATACAAAAAAGCACTGGCCAATGTGACTAAAAAAGAAGTTAAAGTAGACTAAAGACTTTGCTGTTCCTCCATAACTGTGGAGGTTAAGACGCTTGTGTGAGACTTTAAGATTTGTTTGGTTACTTGCTTGTTTAATCTTCCACCTTTGCTTTGTTGAGTCTCTTAGTTGCCTGCTCCTTGATTTCAGCTGCAGCTCTGTGAGCAAGTTGTTGATGTGTGACATTTTGGCTGTTTGTTGCCGATAGTAGGTGCAGGACACCATGAAGAGCTAGACGACCCTTCTTAAACATAATCAAATATGTAGTTTGTAGTGCCTCAAGTCTAAAGCATAAAGGCACCAGGTGGGACATCGATCTTACATGTCTCCCGATGTCTCCTTGTCTGGGGACTTAAAGGGGTTTCTTGATCATACAAAATTGAATGCATGCACAGTCAGAGGATAAAGCTCTTTCAGCCAATCACAAGTTTGAAATAAACTTTTTTATTAAACAAACAGTTACATTGTTATTTTGTTTGCCTATTTGTTTATGGACTTCTTGTAGAGTCATTGTTTCATCTCCAGTTCAGTCTGATGTTGTGGTGCCCAATTCAATTCAATTCAATTCAATTCAATTCAATTCAATTCAATTCAATTCAATATATATATATATATATATATATATATATATATATATATATATATATATATATTGTAAGTATGATAGTAGTATGTTCACCTTGTAGTATGTTATAGCTGTTGGCAGGTAGGATCTTTGGCCTGTACTGCAGTGGATCTTAGGAAGTCTTACAAACACAGTGACCTAAAAACATACATGTATTGTTGTTCATATGTAAAACAAGGAGTGGCGTGTTTATAGTTAAACTAAACATGTTTTCTTGGTTTCAGGTTCGTCTAGTCATTAATGAGAAGGGTCTGGTCTGTGAGGAGAGAGATGTGAGTTTGCCACTGCAAGAGCACAAAGAGCCCTGGTTCATGAGGCTGAACCTGGGAGAGGAGGTACCTGTCTTCCTCCATGGAGATACCATCATCAGTGACTACAACCAGATTATAGATTACCTGGAGAAAAACTTTGTGGGAGGTATATCACAGTGATGCCGTGTCTCTTGCATGACAATCTTGTGTCTTTCTTTGTGTGTTTAACTCTAATTTTCACAAAAGATGGATTAACCTGCGCAGGGACCCCACTGACGTCTTCTTATACAACACTTGAATGGACAATTATTCTTCTCAAACTTAAAAAGGAAACATGTAGCGGAATGGTACCAACAAACTGCCAAAGCTTCTGGTTTTACAGGCGAGGTCACTTGTAGATGGTCAGTGAATCCATTAATTAGCATCACCTGGCTACTACTTCACTGTGAAAGCAGTTAGAGGGTACTTACCGTTTTCAAAGCTGTATATTTTGTAACAAGCATGTAGTGCTTACTGGCTTGGCAGTCACCGTTAGTACGTAGCATACGTATGGCACAGCTCAACCAGCAGCCAGTCGAGTGAGCGCTGTGACTGGTTTCCACTGAGGTGTTGCACTTCAGTATGAAGTCAAATATGCAAAGTAGACCGGTCAGTTGCACACTGAATTTTGTTTTGTACTGCAGATTGTACAATTGCTTGTGCGTGGTATACTGAGAACTATATTTTTGACAAATCAGTGCAGACTGATTCTGCATCTTACTTAAATTAACATTGACATGGTGTAATAGGATTTGTATTTTTGTTGTTTTTGAAGGTCAAGCTCTTTTCCTGTGATGCTGAAAAGGAAAACTCAGTATTTAAGCACACAAACCTAGCTAATCACCCACACTCTTACTAGAACAAGCTATTTTTAAAAAAAATATTATTTCCAGTGTTGGTAAATGTTCCTTTTAACCATATACACGCATTTGGTACCCTCCCATTAAAGAAAGCGGAACCCCTAGTGGCCACTTAAATGACTTTAAAGCGCCAACATTAATAATGAATCATCATTTGATGAACATTTCCTAATGAAAATCAGACATTGTCTTTTGAATTGTAGCTCAACAGAATCATTTTTAATAAACTAATGAAAGTCAAAAACGATAGGATCCTCAACTTATTGTGGTGATCCACTCCGTATGAACAAACTGCTCCAGCTATCTCAGGTCTGGAGGGTTTCTTCTCCTGGCTGCATGTTTCAGCTCTTTCCAAAGATGTTCAATAGTTTTTAAATCAGGGCTTTAGAGAAGGCCACTTCAGAATGGTTTATTGTTTTGTTCATTGTTGTTCTTGGGTGTTTTTAGATGTGTGTTTTGATTCATTAACCTATCACAAGACCTATGACCTGTGACTGAGACCAAGCTTTCTGTATTGGGAAGCACATGTTGCTCCAGAATGGCTTGATAAACTTGAGATTTCATTGTACCTGCACATATTCAAAACACCATGTGCCAGATGCAGCAGAGCCGCCCCAGATCATAACCAAACCTTCTCCATGTTTCACATTCGGTACCATGTTCTTTTCTTTGAATTCCTCATTTTCCTTGTCTGTGAACATAGAGCTGATGTGACTTGCCAAAATGCTCTGGTTTAGTCTCATTTCTCATTCTCCCAGAAGCTTTGTGGCTTGTCCAATATGTATTTTGACAAATTCAAGTCTGGCTTTTTTATGATTTGCTTTCAACAGTGGAGTCATCCTCGGTTGTCTTCATCAAGAACACTTTGGCTCAAACAGCAACCAGTGGTGTGATCTGGTTCTGATGTACCTTGACTTTGGAGTTTATCTTGAATCTCGTTAGAAGTTGCCCTGGGCTCTTTAGTTATCATTTGTGTTAACATGTCAATTTGTCCTCTTGCATCCACCTTTAGGGAGGTTGGCTGCAGTCCTGTGGACGTAAATAAGCTGATTCTGTTCAGTGTCTTGGCATTAGTCTCCTGTTCATTGTGCACATATAGTGCAGCTCTTCGTAGCTTACAGGTATTTAACTGCTCATTACAGCTGATGGACACTGTCATATAAGTGTTCAGTTCACAATGCTCCTCTTGCCTCCCAGTCAGAAGGCCCTTGGTTCAATTTCCAGTTGGGTGAGGTTTGCTTGTTCTCCCTGTACTTGTGGGGTTGTGTCAAGAAGGGCAACTGGTATAAAACATAATCTGTTATGAAGCTCTGCTATGGTGACCCTCCATCAAGGGAGGAACATGAGCCAGAACGTGAGTGCTTACTTTTTTTTAACTTGAAGACAGTAGAAAGATGAATAATGGTGCTTCCCAGTGGTAAAGGCAAGCACAGAATAATTTAAATTCAAGTAAATATTATTATGCACATCTCACTCTTTGTTCTTGTTGTATGAGTGTTTATTCAAATATGGTGTTCCTTGGAACGCCAAGAAAATTCCTTTTCAAATGATTATTTCATACCTTGCCTGTCAGATTTATTTGTTATGTATCATGCAACAAGTATACATAACATCACATTTAGCAGACACTTTTTAAAAATTCAAAACAGCTTACATTTAAACATGCACATTTTTGGACCCACGCAAGCAGCGGAAAAAAAAAAAAATGCAAACGGCACACTGAAAGGCGTCTGCCGGGAATCTGAGCAGGCACCTTCTGGCTGTGAGCAGCAGTGCTAACCACTATTCCACTGGGTTTACTGGTGTAGCTCACAAATACATTTATTCAGCTGAAACTGGAGAAAAATGAGATGTCCTGCTATTCTCATCAGTATTTTCATGCCAGTATTTTGGATCTGCTGGAGGCCTTTCAGAGACATTTGGCACAGCCTAATGATTAGGAATTTCATTAGTCCAGTCTTGAAGTACACATTCATGGATATATTTTCACTCTTTAAATCAGGATGTTCCTAATAAGTAATTTAATTCCTAATCTGAGTTCAATAGCTGGACATCCAGGCCTTTGTATCTTTAGTACTTGCTTGTGGTACAAGTAACTGATTAGTTTAATTTAGTTATGGTTTTATCTGAGTATTATCTACACAGCAGGGGACATTTACACTCTGCTGTTTAATATAGTGTATAAAGTGAAAAGTCTCAGTCTAAGCACAGAATCCTGCAGAACACCATGACTACCTTCACTGTGCCAGTATGACTTTTTGTTCACAGGAAGAACTGGAATCTGTCAGATAATTATGATTTGAACTGGCCTAACATGGTTCATTTAATCCCAATAACACATTCAGTGTTGCGATCGATCCTATCAAAACTGTACTGAGATCCAGTAGGGTTAATATATAGATCCATCATCTTTGTATGGCGTGTGTCAGTGGTATTGCTCTGCAACACTCAACGTAACTGCAGCCAAGTCACTGTAAAAGGTCTGAACAAATGCCATGAAGAGGATCATTTACTGGATTAAAGAAAACTGGAATGATCCCCTGAGGGATATCTGCAAGTCAGACACAAACACGGCAAAAAGTAATTTCTGAGCTTAAAATATTCATTAAAATTGCTGTTTTGAATATACAGATGTGATTTAAGATGTGACATGTGAACAGTAAGACGCTTAGTTTCAAGTTTTAACAGGCATGCAAGTCCAAGGGTTGACTGAAGCTGAATCCTATTATTCCTTTTATCCTATTATATTATTTAAACCCACTGTGGAATTGTCAACTGGAACATTATGCAGTAGGTGTGGAGCAACATGTGTAACCCTATTCCTGATGAAGGACGGTCTGACCTTAGCTCATGCAATCTATGCAGTGATGCATGAATGGCTTGATTTCAGCAACAGTAGATCTGGTTGACTCATTTATTTTAACATGTGTTGTGTGCAGATAATTGCAGTTATGGATTTTAGCACTAAATTCTAACAGTGTGTCACAATTTGTGGAAAAATGTACACTATGTGTGAGCATTGCATATTATTCTGTAAGAGTGGGCTGTAGAGGACAGATCCATGGTATGTCCTGGTCAGCATGACTGTCCTGAGACTGATTAGTCAGCTTCCTGGAGTTCAGCCAGGTGTAGCCCCACCATCTACAAGCTTCTATACAAAGCCAGACCAAATATCCTCAAGTATTTTTCCCTTATGTTATGCCATTGATGTGTTCCTTAGTTTGGCAGGCTGCGACCCTGCAGCAAGATAAAATCCTGCATTGCTCTGATAAGTCAAGTCACCTCACTCTCAATGCAGAAGTTCACAATCCCTTCCAGCTGCGCAGCGGGGAAAAAAACCCCAAAGCCCTCCCTCCAAAAAACAGACAAACCAGTAGGGAGGTGAGGAATGACAAGACACTATATACTCTCAGGGCTGATGAGACACAGGTGCAATCAGGATGGATGGGAACAAGAGAAGTCAAACTGGAACTTAAGGAACCCAGAATAAAACCCCAAAATAAAAGAGGAGCTAAACCCAAAACCATGACAGTAGCGTTGATGACATATCTTTTACATTTTCATTTTAAGTCCTAACTGTGTAGCAGAACTAACAGAATCTACCCCCACTCTCCTTTGTACTCCTCTATTTAAGCTGATTTGCAAGCTGTACTTTTTGTGTTTTCTGCTCACTCGTTGTAATAGCCTTTTTCCCCTTTAGGACTTGCACGTTTGTCATGCTTCAAGTCTCACTTTGGTTTTTGGCTTGATTGTGTTCCTCTTTTTGTATAAATGTGTCTGCTAAATATAGTGTAATGTAATGCAAGATCACTTCTCTTGAATATTTCGAGTACATATAAATGCAAATATAACCCTAACTGGAACGTAAACAACGACGTAAACAAGTGGCGACAGCTGGCCTGGCTCCACAGTACAGTTTACCTGACAGTAACATTTAGGCTTATTGACTATAAAAACCCACATTTAAAGAGAGATAACAGGAGTATATAATAATGTTTATAATAATGTATGTAGTCACTACAGTGACTACATACATTATTATAGTCATTAAAGTGTGATCATTAATGCATCTTTACACCAGGTGGCTTAATCTACAACCCTAATTCCAAAAAAGTGGGGATGCTGTATAAAATGTGTATAAAAACATAATGCAATGATTTGCAAATCTCATAAACCCAACAGAACATAAACATAATATCAGATGTTACAACTGAGACATTTTGCTATAACATAGAAATACTAGTTCATTTTGAAGTAGATGGTTGCAACACAGCTAAACATTGGAACAATGGCAACAAAAAGCTGGAAATGTAATTGACACAAACCAAAACCAACTGGGGGCAGCACGGTGGCTTAGTGGTTAGCACTGTTGCCTCACAGCAAGAAGGTTCCCGGTTCAATTCCCGGCCCGGTGGGTCTTTCTGTGTGGAGTTTGCATGTTCTCCCCGTGCTTGCGTGGGTTTCCTCCGGGTACTCCGGCTTCCTCCCACAGTCCAAAAACATGCAGAGTAGGTTAATTGATCTTTCTAAATTCTCCCTAGGTGTGAATGTGAGCGTGATTGGTTGTTTGTATGTGGCCCTGGATAGACTGGCGACCTGTCCAGGGTGTACCCCTGCCTTTCGCCTGATATGCGTCGGGATAGGCTCCGACAGACCCCCGTGACCCGGAAACGGATTAAGCGGGTACAGATAATGGATGGATGGAAAACCAACTGGTGGAGGATTTGATAACAAATTGCTTTTATTGGCATCAATAAAATGTCGCTTCCCAGACATTTACAGACAAATGTAAAGATGGGCAGATGTTCACCAATCTAAGGCAAACTGCATCAAAAAACTATTTCAGGAAAATGTTTCTCACCATAAAATTCTGAAAACTTTGAAGATCCCACCATATATAGTGTGTAATATCCTCAAAGGATTCAGAGAAATCACAAGAAGACGATTCAGATTCACAAGGGAATCTCTGTGTGCACTGGCCTGCCTCAAGTCCAGACCTTCACCAACAGAAAACATTTGGTGAATCATGAAACAAAAAAATTGAGCAATGAAGGACCAGGACTGTTGAGCAGCTTAAGTCCTGTATCAGATAAGAATGGAACCACATTCCTCTCCTAAAAGTCCAGCAACTGGTCTCCTCACTTCCCAGACATTTATAGACAGAAGAGGGGATGCTACAACGGTAAACATCACCCTGTTCTGGCTTTTTTGAGACGTGTTGCTGGTATCAAATTCAAAATGAGCTCATATTTTCCATGAAATGGCAAAATGTCTCATGTGACAACATCTAATAAGTTGTTTACCGGGTTCTACCGGGATGGTTTTATGAGATTTGCATTTTCTGTTTTTATGTACATTTTACACAGCATCTCAGCTTTTTTGGAAGGGGGTTGTACACTGTTGCCCATAAAATAAAAAACACCCTGCACAGGTCACCAATCCATCACAGGGTCACTTATAAACAAACAACCACACACACTTACATCCACTCCTATAGAGAATTCAGTTAACCTCACACAAAGTTTCTTGGACTCTGAGAAGAACCCACAGCATCCAGAAAAACTGCTGATAAAAGAGCTTACAGTCGACACTGAGTATACCAACTTATTAAATCCCTTCTGATGTGGATCATTTTTAGTAAGGTTCTGTATGTGACAATTTTTCCACAGTTGGGATGTCCTGACTAATTGTTATTTGCCTCAGAGTGTCTAGTAATTGTTCTCATCGGATGTGTTGCTGAGGTTTAAGCATCACAGACAGGTGCGGTTAGGTCAGGCACGTCACAGACAGAGTTGGGAAGAGCACTCTTACCACTTGGGCTTACTTTCCCTGTTGGTTTTTCTTTAAAGCCCCACTCTGTTAAAAATTACATTTTTATCTTGTAAACAGGTCTGTAAGATTTTCTCATGTGTTACAGGACATAATGGGTAAAATCAGTTGATAGAATAGTATTTATTATTTTATAAGTTTTTATTGCAAAATGCTCTCTTTTCCTTGTGACATTGTCAAGTTACATGACAGTGTAATTTGGGCATCATCTTTTGGGTGAACTAAATAAAGCAGAGTGGTGTAACATGTCTCTAGTTATTATAATCTGTTCTTTATTGGAAGCACTGAAAAAAAGTATACTTAGGCCACTTGTCCTGCCACTGATATATTACTAATAGTAGTGCATAACAACACTGCCAAACTGCCAAACTGAATGTGTTTTTAGAGAATAACAGCTGTTATAAACATCTGTTATTCTCTAAAAATAAAAATAAATAAAATCTCTGAATATAAAAGTATTGTTTTTTGCTGATAAAAGCTAAATAAAGCAGATCAAGCCATCGGGGAATTGGTGCAAAAGACTAAAAAATGTGTCCTAATTTAACCCATCTTGTATTAAAGTGAGGCCTCATGTTAATCCTCATATTACTTTTTTTGTTTGTTTGCTTGTTATTCATACAGAAAGTAATTTAATTTTATCTAATAAGGTGATGCCATGCTGAGTTTTCTGTGGTATGTTGGTCTGAAGGAGTTAAATTTCCTTCAGATTAGTATACAGTAGTTCACATGTCCGGTTTCTTTAGAGTGACGGACGTCATTTGTTACCACTCATGCTGTGTACCCAGCTGCTGAAGCAGGAGACCCAAGTTATTTTGGGGTTTTTTACCTTGATGACAGTTAGTCACATCAAGGCTTCTGGAAATGTTATGAACACATTTCAAGCATACCGGTGTGCGACAGTGCTTTTTGTTTTGGTGTTCCCACATCATTTCTGAGTGATTATGACAGTAAGGACTGTTTTCTCCGTGTCCCGTTTGTGTTTCCTTCCCACAGACACAGTGCCTCAGTTGATTCCTGATGTGGACTCGCCTCTCCATGATCGTGTGCAGCAGTATCGTCAGCTACTGGATGGTCTCCCCATGGATGCTTACACACATGGCTGTATCCTACATCCAGAGCTCACCACTGACTCTATGATCCCAAAGTACGCCACCGCAGAAATACGTAGTAAGTGATGCCAGCTCACTGCTCTGTGTAGGCATAAATGCATACCTCAGTGTTGATCACAAGAAGAAGCTTGTTTGGTGACCTTTAGTGAGATTTAGTTTAAAGTATAAAAGTGTCGAAATACAAATGAACGGTTATGTTAAATGATCTACTTACATTTGAACCTCTTAGAAAGAGAGTTCTACAGATTTAAGATCTGAAAAATGTTTAAACTTTTCCCGTTTTAAAGAAAATACCCTCAAATTAAAAATTATGCGTTCATTTTTTTTCATAAAAAAAGGAAGATGTTGCTGCTTATTTTAAAACATGATAAAAGCCAAAAAGAATATTAAAATCTTCAGGGAAAACATGTTTTTCCACCTGTAGATGGCAGAGTCCCCCCCCCCCCCCAGCCCCCACCCCACCCCACAACAAAAAAACAAATGAAAATGGACTTACCAGAGCAAAGTCTCTCCGTTAGGAGTGTACGGTGGTGTATTTCACAGCAGTACCACAGCCCTCCACCAGTATTTCCCTTTTTTCTTTTTAATAGGTTGCAGATTTTGTCCAATGACAGTGTCCAGATGTTAGCACTATTTAAAAAAATTGTGATTGGCTCGGATCACTCTCTCTCACACACACAAATGTTCATTTTCTGTTTGCAGAATATATACTTTCACATAAAAACAATTTCTCTTTTTTTGTGAGTAACCCTGGTTTGTCTCTTTTTTCCTTGTACACTGTTACTCTACATTGCATGGCAGAAGGAGAATTTAAAGTTCTGCATTAAATAAGAGTAGATACTCAGCTTTCCTACATTAGATTAACAAAGAGGCATAAAATTTGAATAGTTATTAATAGTTCCACAGATTTATTGTGACTGTAGATTTAATATATGCCAGTTTCTCTGAATAGTTCATAAACCTGCATGCATGTATATTTCTTTTTATATTACTGTAGTGTAAAGAAAAAGGACCTCACAGTTGCAGAGGAACAGGCTGAATTATCAGAAACATGCTGAAATATAAAGGTCAAGGAACTGAATCCACTCAGGAGTGTTAATTATGCAATTTTGCAATTGTTAGTTTTTCTTAGGGTTTTCCATCAACTTTTAAACTCAGTCTCACTAATAAAGGCTTGAATGAAACTTAAAATCTATGTCTGTTAACCCTAATCCAACTATAGAAAAATGACATCTGCATTCAAATGCAACCCTAAAACAAAGTTTGATGATAATTTACTATATTTAGAGACAAGCTGATTACCTCAACTATACCTACAAGTCTTTTGCAAAGCCACATTAAGGCGGGACTCTTTTATCATTTTTCTCTTTGCTGTTTTGCCGGTTAGCCACAGAGACCCATTGGTGTCTTTCTTTTCATTGCTGAAGTGCAATTTCTGTGAAATGGGCTCATGTTGATCAAAGCTGCAAAAGATACAGAAGTAATGTTATGATCGAAAGAAGACACTGAACGCCAATGTAAAAAAACAAAAAAATGAAAGTAACAGGACATACAACACATAGATGCAGGCATAGATGCAAAGAAACACGAGGATATGATCAAGATAAATAAAACCATGAACTACATCTAATACAAGAAGCCAGAACCATGACAGCTGTTAGTGAACAATGCTGAAAACCCTGGCAGCTCTTTGAGCCTGTTGACCTTTGACTGAAAAGTTTCTTATAATTGCAAGGAACCTTTCTGTTTGCAAGTGCATTTATGTGCCAAAATTGTACACTGAGCAGCTGGAACGTAGATTTATCTAATTTCTCTAAGAGTATTTACTTTTCAAGCGTAATATAAATAAAATTCAGTACTTTGAACTTTTGAACCCCAGTTCTTCACTCCCTCCATTGGCTCCCAGTAACTGCCAGGATTGAATATAAACTCCCTCTCCTCAAATACTAGTGCATACATGGAAATGCACCGGGCTATTTAAAGGAACTTATCAAACCCATAAAAACCAAAAGAAATCTCCGCTCCACAGACACGTACCGCCTAAACTGCCCCAGGACCAAGCTGCGCCTGCTGGGTGACAGAGCTTTGCAGGCAGCAGCTCCCCGGCTGTGGAATGACCTACCAGGTCACCAAGACTTTGGAGTCTTAAAAACTTTTATTTACTAAAGCATTTACTAATAGCATGAATATTTATGGACTTTTAATGTGCTCTCATTGGGCTTTTATATGTGCCTATGTTTGTTTTTAATGTAGAACCTTTGTGCGACAATGTTCTTACTACTTTTATTATTCTTGTCATGTAAAACTATGATATTTGTTCTTCAAAATGTAAAGTGCAATATAAATAAAATCCATAATTTTTATTATGAGCTAGGGACAAACAAGCTTCAACTTGTGTCTGGCTACAAAAACATAAATTAGGCATTTTGAAAGCAAAGCTCTTCATCTTCCTTACACAGCATTTTCCACTTCATCGACTTTTTTTATTTGCACGGAATGATTTGCATATTGTGTAGTTTGATGCTATTCAATACTGAAACCTCTTAGCACAGCATCTTGTAGTTGTGCCAGGTTTTTTTTGTTTTTTTTTCTTGGTCACAGCTGAGGTCAGATCTCCCCTGGATGTAGGACCGAGATGCAGGAGAGAGATGCGGCAGGAGTGATTTATTTGACAATAGGCACTGCTATGCAGGATACAAAACAAAACAAGAGCCAAAAAAAGACAAAACCAGAAACTAACCAAGAGAAAAAACAGGACATGGAAAACGGTCCGGGGAACCCGGTCAGGTGAAATCAGTACGAACCAGCAGGAAGCAAGCGAAAGACAAGACAAGATATAAACGCAGGACTTGACAAGACACAGGTGCAAACAATCGGGATAGACACAGGCTTTCAAAATAAAACAGGAACATAAACCCCAAAACTGTGACACGAAGGTTGTAGACAGCAAGGGGGAGTTCATATTGAAATACTGAAATATGTTTGAGGTCACATATTTGTTCTAATCTTATTTCTGTGGACTTATAACAAAAAAAAATGTATTTCAACCAAAAATGAATAATTTACAACACGTTTTTAAAAGTAGGGTACAAAGTGTTTTTATCAAACATTTCTAAAAGAGGGAAAATATTTTTTAAAAGACATATTTGTAGTGAAGGTTTTTTTTGCCAATATTGCTCAAATTCAAAATACTTTGAACTATTTTCAGCTGTGGATTGATATACTTGACATTTTCTAATTTTTACAACAGCAGAACTGTTTATGTGGGTTTGAGTGAAAATAAACTGGAGTACCACATCACGTAGCAGTTGCAGTGACATGGACATTTTTTCACAACAGTGTAACTTGCATTTAAAGCCACTTCCCAGCGTTGCATTCATTGATATACTCAGTGAATTAATTAAACAGCACAGTAGCACGATGGCTTTGTGGTTAGTGCTGCTGCTTCACTGATAGAAGGTTCTTGGCTGAAATCCACTGCCCAGAAACAAGTTTGTTATGCTAAATAGTGATTCAAAAATGCATATAGGACTGAGTGTGTGTGTTTGGTTGTGGCCCTGCGATGGGCTGGAGACCCGTCCAGGTTCTACACCAACCTTTTGGCCAGAGAACTGGTATAGGCTCCAACAGGCCCCCATGAGCATGACGAGGATGAAGCAGGTGTAGAGAATGGATCAATGGACTAACCACAGTTAACAGCATGAGTTTCTTCCTCTGATATCTGAGGAAAATTCAAATAACGCCACAGAGGGTTAAACATGCTGCTCTTTGGAGTGCAGGCTTTCTAACGTGTCATTGGATCAATGGATGTCAAAGACCACCATCGTTTCATCCTATGTGTCTCTGTGTGGGTGTGTGTGACTTTAGGACACTTGGCTAATGCTGCAACAGAGCTCATGAAGTTGGACCACGAGGAGCCTCAGCTGACAGAACCGTACCTGTCCAAGCAGAAGAAGCTAATGGTGAGTTTACAGATATGCTTTTCATTCTTTGTGTTTTATTTTATGCTGCAGGTCTTCTTCCACTTCATCTGATTTCTGGATCGGTGGCTGAGGACGTTTGATCTGTAGCACCTTTCTGTCACAACACTGTCAAAAAGCACCTTTAACACTTTTCACTTTCATGTTAAACAATCAGCTGCACTTGCAATGCATTTTATTTAACCATTATAATGTACAACGATGTATGAGTGCCATTTAATAACAGTATTAATACTAATGTTTATTATTATAGTATTATTATTAATTGTTATTAATATTATTATTATTTTTTAAGGCTAGAGTGGTGGTAGTGTTGGGGACTTTATGAGGTCAGGAAATCTGACAGCAATTGCTATATCTAAGATGTAGTGTGTCTTGTATTTTGGAGATAAAGACAGTCTGTCACACTACTTCAGTAACGGCTCAACTGTCAGTAGCTACCAGAGCTCTGGATCTCCACATGCACACAACTATGGAGAACTAAACCACGTTGCGTTTCCTCCTGTGATGGTTTCCAGGCAAAGATTTTGGACCATGACAACGTGAACTACCTGAAGAAAATTCTGGGGGAGTTGGCCATGGTTCTAGATCAAGTAGAGGCTGAGCTGGAAAAAAAGAAACTAGAGTATCAAGGTATAAATAGATACATATGAAATATAAATATATTCTTCATGTTTCCTCTGGCTGTTATTTCTTTATGTATTCATAAATTAATTTCTTTTGTATGACAGGTCAAAAGTGTGAGTTGTGGCTTTGTGGACCTGAATTTACACTAGCTGATATCTGCCTCGGAGCCTTATTGCACAGGCTGAAGTTCTTGGGACTTTCTAAGAAATACTGGGAGGACGGCAGCAGACCCAACCTGCAGTCCTTTTTTGTGCGTGTGCAAAAACGCTACGCTTTTCGAAAGGTCTTGGGCGACATCCACACGACCCTCCTGTCGGCAGTCCTACCCAACGCCTTCCGGATGGTAAAAAAGAAGCCACCATCCTTCTTCGGGGCCTCTTTTCTCATGGGTTCTCTGGGTGGGATGGGCTACTTTGCCTACTGGTTTTTAAAAAAGAAATACATGTAGTGAATGCCCTCTTGTGGTGTTAAATGTCTGTGTATTTGTGTGATGTTTCAATTTTTCTGTAATGTTTTATGACTGCAGGAAAACATAATGAATCTATATAGAGAACACTATTACTTAACTGGGTGAACAAAGAAATATTATGACATTCCATTGTAAGAAATTCCTGACAGCACATTTTCTGGTAGTCAAGGCTTTCATAAAGTTACTTTCTGGAAACTTGCAGCTCTTGCGTGTGCAAGTCCTGACTTAACTTTCTTTGGAGCCATGCATCAGGTCCACTCACAGTGAAATTTTAAAAGTAAAAATGCAAATAAAACACGCAAATGCAAATAAAACACGACCTTCGCATGCCACTATTAGTCAGTATCCATACCTACTCTTTACTCCTGAGGTATAACCAGTAAAATCACAGGAATATAATCTGTACGACACATGCTTTCTGTTATGTGCTGTGCTGCCAGAAACTGCCAGAGAAATTAAAAGGGTGCAGATTTTTTCAATCAGATTTTTTGCTGAGGTGTAATGGGAAGATCAATAACACTTGACCGAGCGACAAAAAAAAAAACAGCTATCCGAGTCTTGCATAAAGACTAGATAAATGGGAAAGGTCAGCCTGGTTCTGCCCAAAACCTGCACTAAGACAAAACTAATACTATACATTAGATACATATCAAGTTACGTACAAAAAACACAGAAGTTTGGTTTCACAACACAAATTGATGAGAACAGAGAAAGCAAATCACATCATCAAATAGTGCTACCTTTAAAAACTACGTTCATCACTTTTGTTGTTACTGTATTTTTTTCATCAAGGTAGCCGGAAACAACATAGGCTCTTACTCTGTCAAACACAAGCAAATTATTGTCACATTTTGCATGAACGTTGAATATCTTTATATAGTGTTTCATTTGGCTTTAACTTCCACCAAGTGAGCAAAATGAAATGTAATTTTCAACTATTGTACACTTAGATTAGAAACAGATCCAACATGGTAAATACCTCAGTTATTGTGTTGGAGAATCCTTTTTATTTTTTAATTAAAACTTCGAAAAGCCAACTAGTTCATATGATGTGTAATATGCCGACACAATTAGTGTTCATTGTTTTGAACAGCCACACTCCAACGTGGAGTGAAAAGTACACTATTATACAGCAGTTTGGAAGATATACAAGTAGGTCAATATAAGTAAATAGTCACCTTTGGACATTCATATGTTTATATGAATTAAAAAAAGGAAACACTTGTTTGTACAATCCACATATATTCACTGTGTGAGAGATGTCAATATTTCTATAGAAATGGTCAAGCTCAGTGTCCCCTCCTCAATATTGAAATGGTGTGGTCAGATGTTTCCAGAACTTTTCAGCTGACTGGTAATCCCAGATCCAGTATTTATGCTGAAGATGACGGTGAGAAACCGCAGACTTGTGTTAACATTGTAGTGACACCAACAACAATCTTATATTCAAACCCACAGAAACAAACGATTAATTTCCCCAAAATATCAAGCTACTTCAATAGCTAAATGTACACCCAGCACACAATAACACACACACACACACACACACATGTGTTGGTTTATTTAGAGTACCACAAACTACACAGCACATAGTGGTCCACTGTCACTCCCTTTGTTGCTGAGCATGCTTCAAACTTAGTGTTTAAAAAGCTATACTTAGCTGTTCAGGTGGTTTAATTACACATTCTGCATAGTGCAGGATGCGTAATGCAGTGCATGGGTATTGTATTACTGTGTAGGGATTCTGTGAGGGCTGAACGCAGGGTTTTGAGTTGTCAGGAGGCAGAATTCCTAGTTAAAGGAAACAACACAATTATAAAGGTGTAGTTTATGTGACCTTTGAAGCATCTGCACAGTTCAGTGTAGCAACACCAGGCAAGAAAGATCGATTGATATTACTGCTGTTTGTCACCACCCACCTCGATTGATGTTGCATAATTACACATTTGGATATTTATAATCAAATATTGTCTGATTTATTACACAACATGGGATTTTAATGCACTTAGAGTTTAAACAATCCCTTGTTATGAAGAAAAGAACGACAACTTATCTGAAGGTTAAAGGAATACGGTACAGGTAAGGAACTTGTGTCCCCACTAGGCGCACCGTTAATGCAAATTACTTTTCTTGTTTCACTCTGTGCTACTTAAATTGAAGATTTTTTTTAATTTTTTTTATTGCTAACCTCAAACATGTCTTAAAAAAAGTCTGTTCCTGAACTATCCACTCTTCAGGTTTTACTTATGGCTACTGGTTGAAGTGGCAAGTTGCTTTCTGGCTGGTTAAACAGATATTCTTGCAGTAATATATTTATTTTATGGGTATAATTTTAACATTCCAAGTCTTGAAAAATAAAGATACTCAATGTTTTCTGCTGTCAGTACACTTAAACCATGGCTGAAAATGTTGAACCAAAGATAATGACTCATTATATATATATATATATATATATATATATATATATATATATATACACACACACACACACACACACACACACATTATTCATAGAAATATTTGAACTGTATGTTGACATTTGTTGTTATGTAAGCTAACTTTCTTATGCTCAAACATGAGCTTTGAAGAAATTGACTGATCATCTCTTTTGACTGAAATCATGCGACCTGTTTTTTTTTGTTTTCTAGTTGTGATTTGTGGCCATTATATTTCACTATATCTTTTACTTTTTATTTTTCTATTTAGTCTATATATATATATATATATATATATATATATATATACACTGTAAATATGCATTTATTTATGGTGCTTTT
Source organism: Xenentodon cancila (assembly GCA_014839995.1). NCBI lineage: Eukaryota > Metazoa > Chordata > Actinopteri > Beloniformes > Belonidae > Xenentodon > Xenentodon cancila. Next base: position 10,046,967 of record CM026204.1, on the reverse strand, counting down.
TATGCTGTTTGTTCATGAGCCTTAATTTATTCAGTTGCCATCAATGACCAATAAATTATAAATACCAAATTTACACAATTTGGCTTTTATTTGGCTAAAGCTTAGTAAATCAATATATCAACACTAAATATACCTTTGAAAACACTTAAAATTTACAAATCTCTTACTTTTTACAAAAGGATGGTTTTGTTCCTATTATTGCCTGTGTCATCGCCGACAACGAGTTACTAAATAAGTTAGAACTTTTTGATCCCCACGACCTCGTTCCCACTAAATACAAAAATCTAGTGCATCACAAACATTTTATTTTTAACATGAAAATAATCCCCTCAAGTATTTGGCTTTGTAGCAGTTGCAAAAATGCTTGTCGTAAGGAAGTATTTTTGGGGAAACATAAAGAGATTCATTATTTTTAACAATAAAACTAGATCAATCACTGGATTTGTACTTTGAGAATTTTGCGAGAAACAATCACGCATAACGGGACAAATGTATTTGACTTCTTTTTCCCAAAGAAAAGAAGTGCTGAAAATTAAATAACCAGAAGAACACATTTTCAGTATGTTATTTTAACAATTACGTTATCTTCCAGGCACCAAGTCAAAATAGTCTCATATTTAGTTCTCACAATGCGTTGCCTCTGTCGTTTGTACGGCTGCACCGTTTAGAACCGCTTTACAAACCAGTTTAGTATTTGTTTAACCACTTGAACAAAATACAGAGGGCAGGTTTGTTGTTTTTTTAAATATATTTTCAGACTCAACAGTTTGCCTTTTATCAGTTTTTCCTAATCAAATTTTTCCAAATTTTAAGCAAATATCAAACAATAAAAAAAAAATAAAAACAAGCAGGTGACTTCAGTCCTCCATAAAGCATTTATAAGGATCCATTGGGTTAGTGTTCACTCTGAAGGAAATTTCCAACAAAAAGTTCAATTTGTATAAACTAGTCAGCAAAAATATGCACAAATGGAGTAAACATTCTTGAGTTCCCACTGATATAAAAACTACAATTACTTGATCTTAAGTAAAACACTGTAAGGCAGAGAAACAATGATGTTATGTGAGTCACAGAGGTGAGTTACTGTACTAAAAAACAGGTTAAAAAGAATGAGCCTTTGACGGCTTTGTCACTTGTTATGCCAGATGTTCTTCAGACTCGGTGCACAGCATAAAAGTATCAGTCTAACATCTCATTTGATTTTCCTCCACCGAGGGTTGAAGAACATGAATAAATATGGCAAAAAGAGATGTTGTAGCTGCAAATAAGGCAAAGCGGGAACTGCCAAAGGAAGGTTTTAACTGTATAAAATGTATCATTAAACAGGCTTCATTGTAACACACGCCTAGTTTATTTCTATTAAATACTCATAGGGGCATTAAAATGCAATACTGATTTTTAATGATACTCAAAAAAGTCTTTCAGTTTTGACACTGCTTTTAAATTCATTTGATTCATTCTCTATGCTTCATATCACTAATCCTTTTAATTAGTGATCAATTCTGCAACACCAAACGTGTAAGACAGGCAGCAAAAAAGGACCAAATTTAAAAATTTGGCATTCCCAAATGAATGCATGTGGACTGCAGCACACATCTTCAGTTTGTGGCATTAATGTACAGCTCACTCCACATAACTCAAAGAGATATTAGTTCAGCATTTATGGCCTGTTCTGGTCAAAAGGGCTGTTTTGTTTTTCATTGTCATGTTGCCATGCTCCGCGTTTGGCACATGCATTTACCACTGAATCAGTACTGTATTGTGTTAATATCAGACTGCTGATCACAAGTGCTTTAAATTAATTTCACGCATCAACACAGATGTCTGCATGACAATATTTACATGCTGGTCCTACCTGGGATTTAATCCAGAAATTATTAACATGTTAGTTAAAAATACTTCTTTTTTTTTTCTTTTAAACAGCCAACTGAAATCTGACACTTTGAATAAAACATCCTTGGAAGTAGATTCAGTCTGTTCAGCATCAGCTACAAGGGTGAAGCAGCTTTTTGAGTTACAACTTAATACACAGACAAAAACGAATCGAATAAAACCAATAATAACACAAAAGTGACATTTGTGGGTGATGTAGGTGATGTGATGTAATAAACACCTTCTCGGTCTAAAATGCATGTTCTCCCTAAATAGACAGAGCAGAGCAGCCTTCCTTTTATCTCAGATTTCCAAGTGCCATTTTAGGATAAGCAGTTACCAAACACTGTAGAGGGACAACCGGCCGCTCACACAGGACAGCTTATCTGTGTGAAGGGAATGACCTAAAACAGCTTCAGGTGTCAGCTTGGACCCAGACACAGATCACGTCATCCATAGTGTGTTGTTTTAATGGCGACTGTAAAATTAGTAACCATTTACAGCAGCCAAATGGGTTTAGCTTAGGCATGTAGTTTCTGTTCTTTTGGATGACATTGAGGGGGAAGTCCCGGAGATAAAGGATACTTTAGATACCAAACCCGATATGTGAGATACCACCCCAATAGGCCACATATGGTCCCTAGAAGCTTGTGTGACAGGTCATGGAAGTAAACAGAGGTACAAGCGAACATCCAGACCCAGATAAGCACGATCAGATTCAAGGCCACATAGAGCAGACTGAGGACTGTCCTGGGGAGCGCTGACAGACTGGATGGCCTCAGGAAAGCCATCGGCGCAGTTTCCTCCACGATGAAGAGGGCAGAGTAGGCCAGGATGAAGGAGTGTCCCGAAATGTCATACCCATGCCAGTGGAGCCCAGCCCGCCTGCAGGTGGCTTTGGTCAGGAACTCCTTATTGATAACGCTCAAGGTTCTACTTTCATAACAATTCCCAGTCACATCCTCAATGTAGAAGAAGGTCTCAGTGCAGATGTACCAGACAGCTGTTGCCACTGCCAGGGACGACAGCCTCCGGCCCAGGAAACACACACTTCTGCTGAAGGAGGAGTTGGAGAGGAGAAGGAAAGGCGTCAGCAGCAGCAGCGTCCAGCCCCAGGACACTTTGACAAAATACCTGCGAGAACAACAGGACAGTGACGTCGGCATTCATCACACAAACTCGTTTGGAGCTTCAACAATCTGTACAAATTCTATATCGGATGTGAATTCGGCATGGATTTTGTGTCCTGTCGGTCTGAAACTCTAAGAAGAAGGTCACCTGTATCGACAGGTGCCACTGGCTCAGTGACGTAACCGACGTGGCTCCAGAACACATTGACAACACTTACACGTTGACGACGTTTCTGCTGCTGCTGAAGTACGTCTGCGGCACGAGGCCCAGCTCCTTTAGAACTGAGCCGACAAATGAAATGATCAAAAACACCCAAGGGAAGTTTTTTCGGACCGCGGGAATCGTCCAGAGTCCCACCAGCCGGATCACCGCGGCGTCGACCGCCTCCATGTTGACACTGAACCAGTCGGGCGGAGGTCTGCTGTCGTCACCAGGGGTCAACCAATGAAACTCAAGTATTGACTTCTTCTGTGGCTGTTCTTCTTCTTTTGTCTTACTGGATAATTCGAACCACAGTGACGGCAGATTAGCGCCGCACATGTTTCTGGAGCCAGACCCCCACAACACTTATTAAACATTTATTCATTAAAATGGAGATTAATTTAAGAATTCAAACAGCCACCTATATTTTCCTTCCTCAATTCTGCGTAAATGTAAAAACCATCCAAAACACCCACCTTCGCTGATTCCGCTGTGGGTTGTAGAAAACATAGCTACTAAGAACAAGAGTTACTAATTTAAATGCTTTAACTATGTTTTCATCTTATTTATCTATCAATTTGTATCCACTGTTTAGAAACAGAATTTCATGTGTCTCTGTGTCTAATGACACCAAAGCGAATGTTGAATGTTGACTCTTGACTTGACTTGACTTGACTTGACTTGACTTGACTTGACTTGACTTGACTTGACTTGACTTGACTTGACTTGACTTGACTTGACTTGACTTGACTTGCCTGAGGTGTAGACGGAGTCAAATGAATTGATTCTCACCTCAGGTTCCCATCAACATCTGCACAAGTCCATTTATGACTCACTAATTTGAGCCAGGTGTGTTGGATTAAGGAAACAATTAAGGAAACATCTAAAACATGAAGGGCTGTGGTAAGAACTCAGTGCTGGCCAATACACTTTGTCCCTAATTTTGCTTATAAAGTGGCTCAGTCTAAATATGCTGCGGTATAAAATAGTTATAGAAGCACCACTTTGACCAAAACAAAATAATATAATATAAATATAACAGTTAAGAGTGTGACTCTCACATTTAGCCTTTGAGATAATGTGGTGTAGACTATACTACATGTCTCAATATTTTTCATACTTTAATTCTTGATATCTTCTGATAACTACTTGTACTTTTAAAATAATATTACGTGCCACATAGATTTTAATAGATTCTCTTTGAGCTGTTTCTTCTTAAGTGAAGATATTAAAAATGTGAAAGATTTTCTACAGCCAATAACTTTGTTCATACTGAATTATTCTGACAAATCCCTTAAATAGTTTAAATTGCTGCATGAATACTTTTTTAATTGCTGGTAAAAGCTGCCAAACTATTTGAGCTTTCTTGTCTGAGCTAAATAAGTCTTTTTTAATGTGAAGATACAAGACATTTAATAATCTACTAAGTTAAATCTGGGGGGATAACTAATAAAAAAACACCAAGTGATTTTAAATTAAACTTCAGACACCCTATTAACATAAAATACCACAAAACATATTTTGTTATATTCAAAAATATCTTTGAAAACTTAAATGTTCTTTGTTCTGAAACTATAAAGCAAAAGGCTACTGTTTGGCTTAAGGTTTTTCTCCCACTAGGGAAGTTTGTACCTGCCGCTGTTTATGTAATAATTGCTCGGAGGTCATATTCTGGGTCTCTGGAAAGCGCCTAGAGACAACTTGTGTTGTAATAGACCCTATATAAATAAAATTGAATTGAATTGAACTATTGTTGTTTTTTTTAAAGTGGATTATTGACAGCCGTTTTTAGGCATGGAGTAAAGATACCTAAACGCAGAGACGTATTTACAATGTCTAGAAGACCAAAGGCCAAACAATGTGCAATACTAAAAAACCTTGTTGCAGAGTATCCAGGCAGCAAGTGGTGGAATTCAGGTGATGCATGATGTCATCCAGGTTCTTATGAGCGATTGGACAAAATTGTGTCATGGTTTCTCTCCGTGGACACAAAGGCATCACATATCCTGCATGTAGCATAGGAGCCCTGACTGACTGTGTGATTTTCAGTTTTAAATACATGCCTGCACACTATGTAAGAGTGCAAACTACCACAAAGTTGTACACGTGTTGTGTTGAGTGAAACACAAACTGAGCTGCTAATTGTTCTGATGACTTATTTTGCTTAAAGCTACCTGGGATGGGGAGAACCATTGTTCGTCTTTCCACCTTCAGTTATGATGTAGAAACATGAAACAGTCATGCAGCAGGCTTGTCCACTTTGCTGAAATAGTTGCTGCAGTAAACTCAAGGCTGCCACGTGTTTGTATTCATCTCCGGATGGTGCACGCCCTGACATTGTCAGGCTCGGATGGTGTCCTGGGGTCTCCTTCCAGGTCTGAACCAGGGCATCACTGAGCTCCTGGACAGTTGGAGGTGCAGCCTGGATTGAAACATAGCATGCCAGAGGTATTTTAGTGGATTTAGGTCAACTGAGATTGAGAGCTGGTCAGTGGTTTTAATTCCTTCATCCTCCAGGAACCTGCAAACCCTCGCCACATGAGGCTGAGCGTCGTCATACACCTGGAGGAACCCAGGACCCACCAGTGTAGGGAATGACTGGTTCCAAGGTCTTCCTCCTAATACCTTAAGGCAGTCAGAGTTCCGTTTTCTGGCTTCTTGAGGTCTGTCCGTCCCTCCATGGATATGCCTCCCCAGACCATCACTGATCCAGCACCAAACATTTCAAGCTGAATAATGTTACAGCCAGCATAACTTGGCTTCTCCAAACCTTTTCGTGTCTGTCACATACGCTCAATGTGAACTTGCACTCAACCTTTAAAAGCACAGGACACCATTTCTACCAGTGGCCTGCAGGAACTCTGACAGTGCTCATGCTTTTCCTCCTGCAGATCAATTCAAGGACCTTCTACTGCCCTGTAAAGCTCTCCTGGAGTAACCACTTGTCCTCTGGGCTCTCTTTCAAGCTTTAGGAGACACAGCAAACCTTCTGGCAACAGCATATGTTAACTTGACATCCTGGAGGAGTTGGACTGCCTGTGCAACTGCTGTACGGTCCAGGTATAACTTTATTCTACCAGTAGTGACACTGGGTCTAGTCAAATGCAAAACTAGTGAACAAAAGAACAGAAGGGGGGGTGGAGTCAGTGACCTCCACCTGGGAGGTGGAGGTGGAGGTGGCTGCAGGGTTTGATTTATTTGAAATCACTGTTAGAGTTGTATGCAACATCTGGTGTGAAGTAAATGCATCATGATGTGAAGCTGGGTGGGACCAATGATAGGGAGGTGGAACCATACTACTGTGTTTTGGGTTTGTGATGTCACAATACTCTGCAAATCTGAATGCTTCATTGAATGACATAAGGAAAGACTTTGGCAAACCCAAACAAAATGACAGGGTTGCAGGACAGGTCAGAGTTCTTAAGTTGGTTGTCGCATCAGACCTCCAAGGTTATGCTCCCAAGTGCAAAAAGTGTTGGTTTTTGTTGTTTTTTTCTTTTCTTCATCAAATGCAACCTTTAACAAAACAAAAAAAAACTCTTATGAGGTTATCTGGTGATTAAATTGTTACCCATAGGCTTTAATTTAAAAAAAAAAAGATAGAAAGAAAAAAGCATAAATGTAAATGTATACATTCAAACATAATTTTCTCAGAATATTTGTTTTTAACGGTTTGAGCCCAAAATGCTCCTTTTAGTAACAATCGCAAACACTGAACGTTCAATTTCACAACTTCAAGCATTTTTCATCTTTACCAAGAATTACACAATTTTATGTGACACTAGAAACATGTTTCTGTCTTCTGTCCTTTCTGGCTTTAGACAGTGTTTTCTCTTCTTTAAATTTGTCAAATAAATTTTAACTCCAATATACAAACCCTTAATCATCAAGGTAGTTTCTTTTATTTTTCACAATAAATTGATTTTGAGGAGAATATATCAGAGCATCTTAGAAGGGAAGATTCATTCATGTGGACTTTAAGGTCTTTTGGGAAAAAAAGGGGATTGCTGTGGCTCAACCTTGGTTGGCTTGTTTTAAAAAGGAATGCAATTTTAGAGGTTTTTGTTATGTTTTGTTTACAAATAGTTAACTGTTTTTGAATGGCTGAAGTCTAAGTCGTTATATGATGTTTAATGCAAAAACAGCAGCCTGTTTTTTTCTTGCACTAATCACTATCCCGGATGCATGGTAGGGGATGGCAAACAAAAGCACTGAACTGTGGAGCCTGGATCTGGAAATGTACTTCAGAACTCATTTTCCATTCACACATTGCAAATATGCAGAAGGAAACACAAATTACAGTAAAAGATTGTGACCAAAGACATGTGAAAACTGAAATAATCGCCCCTCTCCATACAAATCAATTAAAATGATAGATTTGTATGGGTTATGAATTGGAATAAATGGGATGTGCCTGAATGCCCTGGTATACTGACTCCCAGCAACATTCCTGGGGAGGTGTTGTAGGTGCATGGACAACAGAGAGATGGGCTACAGGTTTGAGCCAGACTCAGTACACAGCTGATAAGTATTTCTTGGCTGGTCTTGGAGTTGCTTGGTCTTCTCCCAGAGGAGCAGGATGAGGAACCGTAGTTGGGGAGAACAAGGTCTGGACCTGTCTGCTCAGACTGCTGCCCCAAGACCTGAACCCAGATAGGTGGAAGGTAATGGATGGATGGAGAGGGACAAAGAATTCAGCATTGTTATCATTTGAGAAAACCGTGTTCTTTACATTCATTAAACATTACACAAGAATAGTTTATACACAAAACAGATGTCTTTTTTCCTGAGGAATCATTATATGTTATCGGTAATAAGAAGCTGTCATTGTTCATAGCACATCCCTTCAACATATTTGATACGATGCTGGTGAGCATAACACCTGGTACCAGGTGATACCATGCATCCAACACTGACACTACATGGAAACGTAGATTTTTTTCCTCTGAGCTGAAAGATGACAGACTGCTCAGCATCCACACATGCAAAGCCATATGAAGCATCGTATCTGCAAAATAATGGGCAAGTCATTAAAGAGGCACCCTACCAACTTATAACACCAATGTTTACTCATCGCAAAGGCAACATCCAAAAAATAAACATTCTTAATTCTGCTAAATTAAGCCTCAGGATGTCATCATTTTTATAGACTGAATTCTAATATAACATGGGACTTTTAAAGGACTTCTAAATAAAAATAATAAGCTAAAAGTAATATGTTTTTGACAACAATTTTCACTGCTATTTAAAAATGTTATTCCTATTTATTTAAATGTCTGCACTGCACTATAATTCACATCCACCAATTATAAATGATCAGATAGTACATTTACTTTAAAAGTCAAAGTAAATGTAGTATCCTGATAAGTGTACCATATGTGGTATTTGGCGTGGTAGATTGCCTCAACACTTGGATAGTTTTTGTCTGGACTCACATCTGAAAGACATCACCAGTCTTGTGCACAGAGTCACCAGATACTGTCATGTATGTTATTTTATGTAAAGAGCACCGAGCTCTCTTCTGTAAAGCTACTGATGACTCTCTGTGTCACTGAAATTTGGGGGGTATGTTTTGACCCTTTTGCATGTAAAATATATTTTAAATAATTCACTAATTCGAGCCATATTGCCAAGTCTTTATTTGAGAGTGATATTATATAATTTTAGTCTTGTTCGTGTTTTGCAGCCACCTTGAGTGGTGAAAAAGTGTTTTTACAGAGGTATTAGATACAATTTTCTACTACAGCTTGACAATCTGAACTAAATCCAACACATTTGTCATTAGTACCAAATCTTTTGTGTTTCCAATATTTTGTGTAGTCTACCAATCCATCTTTTTCTTTGGACAACATACTCAGTCCTCCTCAGCATGAAGGAAGCTAGGGTTTCATAAATGTCTGCTGAGATGTTCTTTTAGTATTTTTTTTGGCTGTTACACACTTAAAAACTTATAGTTACAAAAATAATGTTCTGTTGTTGTGTATTGAGTTCAAGTCACTGTATATGGTCTAGACCTATAAACTTGATAAGATGTTGCCATCTACTGGTATTGTTTGGAATTACACTTAGATTGATCAGTCAGTGGTTGATTATGTCATAACAGGGAGACAATTATATGGTGTGGCACAACCAGAGACTAAAAAATAAAATAAAAATAAAAAAATCAAAGAAGCATTAGGTCTGATGTGCAGTTTTTTCAGTATGTTTTTCTTTTTTGTTTGTTTTACATTAAGTGCAATATATTAATTTTAATCTGGCATCAAATATTGGAGTGAAGTCATGTTATGTATATAATGCATTTATAAATAATTATCGTGAATATCTCATCATAATTCTATATCTGAAAAGCAGATATACTGTTTAACATGCTCTCGGCGGTGAAATTACAGATTTTCACATGGGAGTTAAGGGAGATTAACTGGCATCTGGAATCAGCCTCCTCTACTGGTCAGTCACGGTACTGCAACGAGTCTTAGTTAAGTATGAGCCTCAACCCAGAAGTAAGATGGTTGGTGCTTGGGCACCAATCTAGTTTACATATTGGAGGATAATGGATGCAGATGGAAAATACAACAGAGAATTAATCGCAAGCAAAGCCAGACTTTTGCAATGGCAATATGTGCGTGCAGAGCAACAACCTGTGGACGTGGTTACATGACCTGTTCCAACAGACCTCCTAATAAATACAATATGGTTCACTGGACCCACATTCTTGTCTCAGTCTGTAGACACACCACCTGCAGACCAAACATTCAAACTCTTGGAGCCTGACCCTGAGATTCCACTGCAAGTAATGACTCCATCAACAAAAGTGTCTCAATATCTTGGGTCTCAGTGCTTCAACCACGACTCTTTTTTGTTTGTTTGTTTTTAAATCTGTCTGCATATATACTGCTACTCTTGCTGGGGTTCTCTTGTCAGAGCAACTCATGTTTCGTAGTGCTTCCAGAAAAGAGAGGGGAACATCTCTGAGAACTGTAAAGGATGGCATCAGTGCCCTGGACCCCCAGATGTGGACTTGCCCAGTGTACGGCAGCCATCGTACAAGTGATGCAGTATGAAGCCTTCAAGAAGGATCTTAAACTTCTGAAATGCATTTAACTTATTCCAAAAAGTATTTCACTTTGGTCATTAGATCCTTTCATTGATCATCATGGCCTTTTAAGGGTCGGAGGTCATCTACATGAGGCCAACTTAGTATCTGATGAAAATGGACTTCTGCTCTTTCCTGGACGACATCACACTTCAGCATTTTCATGAACGATGAGAATTCAAGGAAAAGATCTGTTTAAACAGCAGCATGATCCTGAGTTTCAGAAGGGAAGTGTTCTGTTACTGTGTATTGAATTCCAACTTTTGTGTTATAATAATCTATTATCCTCTTTCTCTCCAGGAGGAGGCAGCAACATTTCTACTTTTTCCTGGGAATAAATGAAATGCTGAAGGATCTGAACCATAATTGATCTGTTGTTCTGATTGACACTCCTGATACAAACAGAGGCTTGTATTGATGTTTTAAAATCATCCTAAAGGCTTCTTCAAACCATTTTGTATATTTCATACCAGTTCTGATGTAACTGCAGGTTTGTTATAAACAGACTTTTCATCAATAAAAAACAAAACATAAAAGAGTAGCTGCAGCGCTGACTGCTGCCGCCTTTAGGAGCAGACGAGCCGCCTGGCTGCCCTCTTCTCTACCAGTCCTCAGCTTTGTTCTCTCACCGGTTTTAAAATAATTAAAATGACCACAACTCAACGAACTCTCAATTGTTCAGGGTGACACTTACCTATAATTTCATAATAAAAACATATAGTGCACATACCCGTTTACAATGTTCTATCATCACACCAGCAGCTGCAGATAAGGTGGTAAAATATTGCAACAGCCATCAGCCCAGCCAGAACATTTACGCCCAATTGCTGGGCCATCACAACTTGGAGACAATGTGCTCTTTGAAAATGGGTGGATTAGATAAAAGAGGAGAAAATATGAATAAACTACAATTGGAGTTCTGTGAAATCCATGGTTTATCCCCAGTGTAATAGTTAGAGTTTAGTAATTCTTTTATCACAGGAAACAGTATGGAACAAGAAATGAACTTGAACCATCATTACTGTGTGACAACTGCAGATCAAATGCTTTTAACACAAAAGCTCTTTCTCATCATCAACATGACGTCCTTCTGCAGTACACAACTTTAAATGAAAAAAAAGCTCATCCACACAGTTTGTAGGCAAATGTAAACAACAGTGACCTCTCATCCTTAAGAACACGGTGGATTTAGAGAAAAACTGCCATCTCATTAAGCACTTTAAGATAGACAACTAAACCTGGATGAGACATATTTCCATGGCGTTTGGCCCATCTGACATCTAACACCTTAGTGTCAATTGCTACCTGAAGAGCCTCTGCTGTCTCACAGCCCCTGTCCATCACATTTAAACGACCATTTACCTGGAACAAGCACCAGTCAGTCGGGCTCAAGTGTCTGCCAACTACATGCTACTTGACTTTGGTGTTTCTTTGCCAATGTTTTACTTATATTTTTAAGCTTTTTATTTGTTTTTTTAAAAGAAATTGTGCTTTGCTTCATAGTGCACGCAGGAGGAATGCAAAAGTGGTCCAATTTTACAAATGCATGTAGGATAACTCACCATATAAATGATGCTTGGGCAGTAGCTTCTTGTTGGGAAACAAATGCTTGAACAATCCACGGTGCTCTGAAATAAATGTCTCAAATAAATGGGAATGCCAGTTGGGACATGGGAGGAAATACAAAATCTGCTATTTGAAACAACAACAGAAGCAAATAGCAGTGATGATCATCTTGACAAACCAAGTCTCCAAATTTAAGTGGGAGATTGTGAAGCTGTGGAGGGGCCTTCACCAGGATCATCACAAGGTTCATGAGCTTTAAGATGCTTTGGAAACCCAGAAAAAGTAGCAAACAAATGAGAACAACCAGGCTGACCACATTACAGACCAAGTGTCTTTCTTCTCAGCTGGTAACTGTTAATTGTGGCTAAATCTGAGCACTACAAACAAAAACAGCTGGTCCAACGCCAGGGGAGGAACCGACTACGGCCTGAAAGACCAGTTCACGCGGGAGATCCTGAACAGAAGGAAGGTTCGGTTCCAGATCAGGAAACAGTACATGAAAGAAGGGAAACAAGCAGTAGTTACGGTGGACAAACTACGCTGACGGTCAGATGTTTGGGGACCAGAACTTCACCCCTGCTCTTCTAACAGCCTCCACCCACCATCATCGTTTATGTAAATCATTTGTATTAACAGAACTGCACCTCGGTCTCACAAATGTAAATCTGTATACTCTCCTTCTTATATGTTTGTTTGATTGTTTTGGTTTATTTTCTTTCTTCTCTATGTTTTTCTGTCTTCCTAACCTTTCATCTTCTCTCTTTTCCTTTCTTTTATATATATATTTTTTTCAAGTAACGAAAAGGGGAAGGAAAACCCACATCACACGCAAACACCCGGTCTGCACTAAAGATTTGACTAAATGTTCACACAAGCGGATTCTCAGGCTTTTCCATACAGCTAAAAGATCCAGACAGGAATTAGAGAATAAAACACCAACAGTATGAACTCAGTTAGGTTTGTAAGCTGGAACATTCGAGGAATTAAGTCACATGTAAAGAGACCAAAAATATTTGATTATATAAGTAAATTGCAGGCTGACATATGTATTTCATGTATATGTATTTATGGACCAAATGAAGATGATTCATCTTTCTTTTATTCTTTCTTTACAGATATTTCCAATCTCTCTGACTCCCCAATAATTATAGGTGGAGATTTTAATACAATCCTTAATCATTAAGAGAACATTGCATTACATTAAGAGAAACTGGACATCCTTCCTTGAAGTAAATGATTTGCCAGAAATATCCCCATCACTCCTTTTGGAAACGGGCAAACCTGCGCTAAGAGGACAGATCATTTCATATTCCTCCCATAAGAAAAAGAAGGAAGAGCAAGAACACAGAAACCTGGAAAACAGGATTAAAGAATTAGACATTAATAAAGCTAATAACCCAACTCCTCAAACTCAGTCTGATCTGCAAAAATATAAACTGCAGCTGAATGAATACCTGAATTAAATAAATAACTGAGTCACCCAAAGACAAAGACAAAGACCATTTTGAATTCAGCAGTAAATCTGGCAAATATCTGGCCAATCAGATTACAAAAATAAGGAAAAATCAACAATCTCCACAGTAGGAGACATTGTTCAAGAACCCAAGAAATCAACGATGAATTCAGGAACTTCTACAGAAACCTGTATTCATCTTTCCATTTATAGTTTTACATACGTTGTATTAAGATATGTCAAAAATGTTAAAAAAGTCTTCTGCTCCTCATCAGGGGTTGGGACTATAAAGCATGATTGCTGGCTCAAGGTTAAGTTCAGGTTAGACTCCAGGTTCTCTGTAAAGTATTGATTCACTACTGAATGTATCACCAGAGCAAGTTATGCTGGGAACCAGCAGGTAGGTCTTCATCTGCCCAAGTGACAGTGTCTTGTGGTTTGTTCAGGTGCAACTTTGCAAATGTAAGTATTGCTGCCATGTTCATTTTAGAGAGAAGAGGCGCTTCCCTGGCAAACCATCCATTCAGGTCATACTTGTTCCATCATGAACTTTAACAGTTAGCAGGTTGACTGAGACCTCTGGACTCAAGATGCAGCTCTTGGGATTTTTCCAGTTTCTTCCAGAATTGTATACTCTGACCTGGGGTGACATTTCAGGGACATTCATTTGTGAGAACTGGTAACTGATTTCCAAGAAACAACCGTGTGCTGGACTCCTATTTACCCTTTCAGTTGGATAAACATCAGTAATTGTTGGATATTTTTGGTAGAGAACACCTGGGACATATTATGTATTTTTTTTATAGTTTAAGTAAGTGAAAGCATGTAGATGTGGCCAGGTCACTCTTGAAAAAGAAACTACCACCCAGTTCTTCAACCGGTCTATCAAAATGTTCTGGTCGGCCATGTCGAATGCAGCACTGAGATCCAGTAAGACCAGGACCGAAATGTTGCCACTATCCGTATTGGAGCGAATATCATTAAGGACCTTTACTAGAGTTGTCTTAGTGCTCTGATGTTGCTGGAAACCTGACTGGAAGACATCCAAACAGTCATTTAGTGTCAGGAGGTTGTACAGCTGTTGAAAAACAGCTATTTTATATTATGTGAGTAGGTGTTCATATACCCGTTATCTCTGGGTTTTGAGTATTAACAGTGAATTTGGTTTTATATTTAGTGCTTTGCCATCATAAATCAAACTAAGGTAGAAAACTTCTAATCAACTGTATACACACACATGTATTTGCCATTCTGGCTGGAAAAATAACATAAAAACATATCAGATGCTTAGGACATTTACAAATACCTGTGGATTCTGCAAGCAAATGGCAACAAGAAAGTTCACCTCAGCCAAGTATATGAAGAGATTAAGGCCGATCCGGGGGAGGCAGCTGAACGGGAAGAACAAAGTCTGGGCCGGCAACACTGATGTCCGGCCAGTATCCGGATACCCTGTTGGTGTAGTAAACTGGCCACAGGAAATGATGGAATACCTGGCTGACCTGCATGACCTGCTTAAATAACTTCATGTTAAATGGAAAGGAAATAAAAGGTTTCACACCAGTACTCACAATTAAACACAAAATAACTGTAAACATTGCTCTTAATATCAGAGAAAATGACCACCTCAAAAACAAGAACGAGCCAGGCTGTGCAGAGCTGTAAATGTGCTGGACATTGGTCAGATGGCTACAAGCCATTGAGAGGACAACTAACAGAGAGACGGAGGTTTTTTCAGACGCTCAGCAGCACTTCTGGAGCCTGTGTCTCATACGGTGTTTCATGAATGAAAGTGTCCCTCCTCCATGTGGGAATAAGTGACTGCTTCCTCTGCTCTGGAAATCTCTGTCATTATTTCTACACTTTTTACTGTCCGTGCTCATTGCTGAAGTGGGTCTAGGAAACCATTCTCTATTACCGTGACCACTTAACGTTCATCTTTGAGTATAAGGTTTTAAATGTGGAGAACTCCAACTCAGAAAAAAGAGCGATGATAGAAGATGCAAACAAATTATATGATATATTAACACAGCAATACTAACATTTATTATGACTTTCATTTATTTTGCGCCCACCTCACCAGCACAAGAATAATAAAATGTTTGGATTAATAACTATGTTTTCCACACCAAACTCGTGACCTGCAAAGTATGTTCTGTCTCCGCAGGCTGATGTGTGATTGTTTGCACATATATTATTGGTTGATATGATACCAAATTGGTAGGACCCAATATATATATATATATATATATATATATATATATATATATATATATATATATATATATATATATATATATATATATATATATATATATATATATATATATATATATCTGCATTTTAATCTGTAATCAAGGTGTTTTTGTTTTTTTTGTGTGTGTGCGCAGTGTGTGCGCAGTGTGTGTGCAAATGTGTACCCTTCACCGGCCCTAATGACAGTCTAATTATTTCTTTTATCAATCCCTAAGTAGGACGACGTACAAAACAAAACAAAAAATGAATAAAAGAAAGAGAAGACAAAAGAAAAAAAAAGTAAAAGTAATTAAATAAATAAATACATAAGTAACTAAATTCTGCCAGAGAGGGCTAGACTCACCGGGTGTAGCATGTGATCAGACCAGAAGAGGAAATAGAAAGAGAGAGAGACACGAGACAGTGGTGGTGCAGTGTGGTGCCTATGTTGTGGTGTGTGAAAAAAAAGAAATAAGACAAATAAGTCAAACATAGCTGAGATTGATAAATTTCTCAACAATATTAACCTACCCCACCTTACAGAAGATCAGGCTGGAGAACTGGATAAACCACTAACCCCAACAGAGCTCCACAAAGCTCTCCAACTCATGCCCAATAACAAATCACCGGGTCCAGATGGCTTCCCGGCAGAATTTTATAAACACTTTTGGAATATTCTGGCGCCCATATTTACAAGGTTAATAGCAGAAATTAAGGAAAAATCTAAGCTCTCTACAGAAATGAATACAGCGATGATTTCTTTAATATTGAAACCTGGGAAAGATCCTACTCTTCCAGCAAGTTATCGCCCGTTATCTCTAATTAATTCAGACACTAAAATTATCAGTAAAGCGCTGACGCTACGAATAGAAACAGTAACTCCACTTATCATCCACCCAGACCAAACAGGCTTCATTAAAGGAAGACACTCTACCAATAACCTCCGCAGACTATTTAATCTGATTCATTACTCATCACAAACAAATGCACCAACAGCCATATTCTCATTGGATGCTGAAAAAGCATTTGATAAAGTTAATTGGGAATTTCTATTTCAGACGCTTAAAAAATTTGGCTTTGGTGAATCATTTATTCATTGGATTAAGATTCTTTACACATCACCGATGGCAACAGTCACTACAAATGGATTAATTTCACAGCGGTTCACTCTACACAGGGGTACAAGGCAAGGATGTCCACCTTCTCCATCATTATTTGCCATCTTTATAGAACCTCTTGCAGCAGCCATACGACAAGATAAACATATTCTAGGAATCAAAACTGGAGACGCAACCCATAAAATCAGCTTATATGCTGATGATATACTCTTGTACTTACAAACCCCATCTACATCACTTCCTCAAACTATCAACCGTATTAATGCTTTCTCTGATATCTCAGACTACTCTATTAACTGGTCTAAATCCACCTTACTTCCACTGAATACTAACAGCTGGGATGTTGTAAATGACACTGCACTCTTCTCAATCAACACAGGCAACATCAAATACCTGGGAATCAACATTTCCCCTAGGCTGTCAGAGTTAATTGGCCTAAACTACAACCCACTCCTGAAAACGATAGAAGGAAATCTAAAACGTTGGATAAATTTACCAATAAACCTCATCGGTAGAATTGCCACAATAAAAATGACCATACTTCCTATGGTAAATTATCTTTTCTCAATGATTCCAATCAAACCTCCAACCCCCTGGTTCAAATCTCTAGACTCAATAATTACACACTATTATTGGAAAAGCAAAAAAGCTAGAATTAAATTATCAACGCTACAAAAAACTAAATTACATGGTGGTCTGGAGGCACCAAACTTCCTTCAGTATTATCTTGCAAATAAACTCCAGTATGTTTATAAATGGATCAAACCAAATCAGTGTGATTGCTCTTGGATAGAGCTAGAACAATTATTTTGTAAAGAAATCAATATCTCTGATTTGCCATTTATAAGCCGTACTATTACTCGTCACCCCTGTTTCAAAAACCCAATCATAGCCTCAACTCTGACAGCCTGGTGGGACTTCTACCAAATGGTCAATGCTACGTCAGTAACACCGAGTAAATACACTCCCATTTGGAATAATCCGGACTTTCTGATAAACGGGAAACCATTAAATCTAGCATCATGGGTCACTAAGGGTATCACGCACCTCAAACACATCTACGAAAATAACACTCTGGTTCCCTTCTCTCACCTTGTACAGAAGCATCACATTGGAGGAAATCAATTTCTAGAATATCTTCAGATTAAATCTGCTATTCAGACAAAAATAAATAGTAAAACACCCAACCTAAACCTTCCTCTGCTGATTTCAGAATTAACTCAAATTAATAGTCAATATAAAATTCTATCCAAAATTTATAAGTTAATTGCCATAAACAAGTCTACAGTGTCAATCCCAACAACTAAATGGGAACAAGATTTAGAGATTACCTTCAATGCTGACTTCTGGCCTCAAATTTGTAAAAATATATTTATATCCACCTCAAACGCTAATCTACAATTTATACAATACAAAGTAATTCACAGGATTCATTTCACGGGGGAAAAATGTTTAAAATGGGATTTAAGGATACGAACATTTGCACACAGTGTACACAAAATTTACCGGACACCTACTTGCATGCTCTCTGGGACTGTGAACCAGTCAAAACCTTCTGGCACAACATCACTGACTCTCTCTCTCAACTTCTGGATTGCCGCATTCTACTGTCACCCTCAGTCTGCCTTCTGGGAGATTTCTCTACTCTATCACTGGATAAAACCTCCAATAGAATTCTTTCTATAGCCCTAATCATCGCCAAGAAAACAATCCTCATGAACTGGAAAACTAAAGACTCCATCAATATCGTCCTCTGGAAAAACTTATTAACTGATTTCATATCAATGGAACAACTATCTGCCTCAATTAAAAACCAAACACCAAATTTTAACCGAATGCAGCGCGGCGCGCGTTGGGGGGCTGGGGTATTGCCATCCCTATTGGGTGCGGTGTACTTGGGGTTGGCGGCGGTGTGTGGCGGGGGGGCGGTCGGCCCCCGGGGGTGGCGCTGGGGCACGGATTGGGGCTCTGCCGCCATCCAACTCCCGGGTCAGTGGCGGCCCCGTACGGCCCTGCCTGGTGGCCTTCGCTGGGGCCGGTGCCAGTTTCTGGCCTGCGGCTGGGGGGTGGCTCGGCCTCTTCGGGGCTCTGGTGCCCTTTTGTGGGGGGTCCTGATGGTTGGAGCATGTGCTGTCGGCCTGGTCCCCTGTAGCTGTCCGGGGCTTGCTTGGTGGTGGCCCCCGGGCCTCGCCGGGCCTCCCCTCCCCGCTACCCCCCTCCTCTCATATATGCAAAAAAAAAAAAAAAAAAAAAACCACAAACACAACGGAGAGAGCTGAGATGTGTGGGGGGTGCCCACCCCGTAGATGCCAGCTTACGTTTTTAATGCATCCAAACATACTTGCATAAGAGGTAAATTTAAAAAAAAAAAAAGTATATCATATATATATCGTATATGTATATCATATGAATAGCTACTTATGTATGTATGTATGTGTGTATATATGTGTATGTGTATATATACATATATATATATATATATATATATATATATATATATATATATATATATATATATATATATATATATATATATATATATGTGTGTGTGTATTTTCAATTAGGCACATGTGTACATGCATGTATCAATGTATATTTGTATGTATGTATAATCATGTACATATGCTTATGTATTTTACACCTATGCATACCAAAACTCTTAGATGTCCACACATTAATCCACGGTTTACTTTCATTGATTGTATGAATATGCGTGTGTGTGTGTGTGTGTGTGTGTATGTGTGTGTGTGTATATGTGTGTATATGTCTAAGGATTATTTATCTATCTTTCCTGTTCATGACTTAATTTTGATATATGTGGACATGTATGAGTATTTAAATACTTCTATGCCTATTATATATATGACTTTTCAATACTGCCTCCAACTCCCCCCAAACGCTTAAACGCTTAGACATGTGATTGTAAATAGAAAACTCCTCCCCCTTTTCTCTGTTTTTTTCTCTGTTTTTTTCTTCTTTTTTTTTTTGTTGCTTATAACACCTGATTGTCCTGTGTCCACCTTTTACTCTTAAACAACCCATTATAAACTCTTCTTGACACATATTACAACACAGACACCAGATTGCACCACCACTGTCTCGTCTCTCTCTCCTCCTCTCTTTCTCTCCACTCTCCACACCCGGTGACTCTAGCCCTCCTCCGCAGAATATTTATACCCCTCTTTCTGACTCTTTCTTTACTTTTATCTTGTTTGATTTCTCCAGGGATCAATAAAAATATAGTTTGACTGTTATGACGGCTGGTGAAGGTAGCACACTTGCACACACTCACCCACACACACACACAAAACACCCTTGGTTACCAGATTAAAATGTATATATACAACTCCGGTTATACCAACATGGTATTAACCATAAATATATGTGCAAACAAGGGCAAAAAAAAAAAAAGAATTAGTGGTAGTACTGTGGTGTTTAAAGTGGACACAAGACAATAGGGTGTTAATTAAAGAGAAGACAGAGGAAAGGGGAAGGAGCATTCTATTCTCTATTACATACCTGAGTTTTTTTGAGGGTGTGGGGGCAGTATTTAAAAACTTATCTATGTAATAATATGCATCGAAGTATTTAAGTACTCATGCATGTTCATATATACATATACACATACATATACATACACATACACACACACATATACATATATATATATATTTATATATATATATTTATATATATATATATATATATATATATATATATATATATATATATATATATATATATATATATATATATATAAAACTTGTTCCTCACCCTCCGTGGGTGGTGTCCCTTCTAAGCTCGGGTCCTCTACCAGAGGCCAGGGAGCTTGAGGGTTCTGCGCAGTATCTTTGCTGTTCCTAACACTGCACTTTTCTGGACTGAGATGTCTGAGGTTTTTCCGGGGATCTGCTGCAGCCACTCTTCCAGTTTGGGGGTTACTGCCCCAAGTGCTCCGATCACCACGGGCACTACTGTCACCTTCACCTTCCAGGCCTTCTCCAGCTCCTCTCTAAGCCCTTGGTATTTCTCAAGCTTCTCGTGTTCCTTTCGCCTGATGTTACCATCACTTGGTATTGCCACATCCACCACCACGGCTTTCCTCTGCCCTTTGTCTACCACCACCATGTCTGGTTGGTTTGCCATCACCATCCTGTCTGTCTGTATCTGGAAGTCCCACAGGAGCTTTGCTCTGTCATTTTCCACCACCTTGGGAGGTGTTTATCATTTTGACCTTGGGGTTTCCAGCCCATACTCCACACAGATGTTTCTGTAGAGTATTCCTGCTACTTGGTTATGGCGTTCCATGTATGCTTTCCCTGCCAGCATCTTACACCCTGCAGTTATGTGCTGGATTGTTTCCGGTGCTTCTTTGCACAACCTACACCTTGGGTCTTGTCTGGTGTGGTATATCTGGGCCCCTATTGCTCTGGTGTTCAGAGCCTGCTCCTGTGCAGCCAGGATGAGTGCCTCTGTGCTGTCCTGTAGGCCAGCTCTCTCTAGCCATTGGTAGGACTTCTGGAGATCAGCCACTTCAGTTATGGTTCGATGGTACATCCCGTGTAGGGGCTTGTCCTCCCATGATGCTTCCTCCTCCAGCACCTCTTCACCTTGCCATTGTCTGAGGCATTCAGTGAGTACGTCATCCGTTTGGGCCTTGTCCTTGATGTACTCATGGAGCTTGGCAGTTTCGTCCCAGATAGTGGCTTTCACACTCACTAGTCCTTGGCCTCCTTCCTTACGGCTTGCGTACAGTCTCAGTGTGCTGGATTTGGGGTGGAACCCACCATGCATGGTGAGGAGCTTCCTTGTCTTAACATCTGTGGTCTGTATCTCTTCCTTTGGCCACCTTATTTATATATATATATATATATATATATATATATATATATATATATATATATATATATATATATATATATATATATATATATATATATATATATATATACACATATATATATACATACACATACATATATATATACATACACATACATATATATACATACACACATATACACATACATACATACTCATGCATACATACACATATATATAGGGATAAGGAGACATATATGCAGTTATCTAATACATATTCATATACATTGTAAGCAGAGAAACAATAATTAAATTTGTACATCAATGCACACACATACACACACACACACACACACACACAAACACACACACGCAGTCACACACACATATAACAAAGATCGGTGTGTAAACATCTAAGCATCTTGGTGTGCATGTATGTAAGATACATGTGCACCAGTAGGTAGTTATTCATACATACAAGTATAAACTGATACAATCATGTGCACCTGTGCTTTTAAGTTACATGTGCATATACATATATCCTGTATCTGTCCATATATATACCCATACACACATCAATACATACACATATAGAAGTACATCTACATATACACACATTAACATATACACACCTAGTACATACATATATATCTATATACATGCATAAATACATACACACACACGTACATACATACCAACATACATACCCACATATGCACATCCACACATGTATATACACACACATACCCACACACACACATCCACTTGTGTACACACACACAGGTGTACACACACACACACGTGTACACACACACTAACATACACCCTCACCCACACACACACGTGTACACACACACACGCACACACTTACATACATACACCCTCACCCATACACACACACACAACATAGAAACCCACATATATACGCAAATACCTACAAACACATACTTATTTGTGCATATAAATACATACACATACAAAAATATGATAATAACAACAACAACTTTTTTATTTATTGGAAGGTTTGAACATTTCTGTACTTTTAGGTGACAGAAGGAGAAATGTGGCCCAGTCACAACACGGAGAGCATTTCAAAGGTTACTGTGTTGGACGAGGGCCTGTCTGGTCATTCCTGTGTTTTCTTTGACACAAATGTGTCAACAGCAGTGATCCCAAAAAGGTGTCAAACTGAAACAGGAGTGAGATCTTTAACCAGATCTTCTCTGTAACACCTGCCCTGTCCGGGGTTCTGGTGAAAAATGGAAAACGAGAGTGTCGGAAAGCTGAGCGCAGATGGAGAAAAACAAATCTCCGGGTTCATTATGATATTTATAAAAAGAAACTTCACTCTTTTTTTTTCTTTTTACATGTTGAATCATTCTTTTTATTTATGTGATGTTTTAATATCTCTGTGAAGCACTTTGAATCACCTTGTTGTTGAATTGTGCTGAATAAATAAACTTGACTTGCCTAACGTTAAGCTACAACACACCAATATAACAAACACACTTGTTTGCAGATGATAAGTCGTATACACAGTAAATGTATATCAGTAAAAAAGTAATTACATGTTCATATACATTTGATGAAACTGTATTCATGCAAGATTTTTTTTTAGCTGTGGGAGAAAACCGGAACACCCGGAGAAAACCCAGGAAACATACAGTACATTTAAAAGTCATTCATTTTGAATGAATAAGTGTTCAAACGTTTAAATGCTTCTGTATGTGAAAAAGCTCTGTGCCTTCCTTTGATCTTTTACAGTGTGCTGCTGTTCTTAATCCTGATTTTGACTTTTCATCTTTTGTTTGTATTGGCGCTGTGATCTTGGAGTGACTAATTTTTTGAAGCGTCTCCACAGACTTGGGGTGTCTGGTGTTTGGGAGTTTGTTGCTGAAGAAAGAATATCGTCTTCCTCTGGAACCTCGGGATGTACAACGTGATGTACAACAAACAAGTCCTCCTCACGTGTTTCAGGGACTTCTCCCATGATCCTGCAGGGATTGTAAATGACAGGAAATGTTTCTTCCGTTTTCTTCTTACTTCGTATACATTTCTTGTTGGTTTCTTGTTCAGGGACCTCTTCTGGTTTGGTAACAAACTTTGTTTTGTTGGCCCCCACCACCTCAGAAACCCCTTCTGGTTTTGATGCTTGTGTTAGTGCAACAAATCTTCCTTGGTCCACGTGGTCTTTTGATTTGATGACCATTTCAGAACCAAACTCTTCTGCTTTAGTGGAGGTGTGGATGTTTGAAACAAGCATTGGCAGTGGTGCGACCTTCCCCTCAAGACTTTGTGTCACCGTTTCCTGTGCTTTCAGTTTTGATGTCAGTTCCTGAATACAGCTGTCCTTTTGCTGAAGTTCCTTCCTTAACTTTTCCAGCTCATCTCTGTCTGCGTCAGATGTTTTCGGAGCCTGCTTCAAATCTGCAATAATGTCTTTGCACTGTTTCAGCTCCTTTTCACTGGCTTGTCTAAGTTGTTGTTCTTTCACCAAAGCAGTTTGGGCCTGTTCAAGTTGTTTCCAGTACATGTTTACATAATATTCTGCTGTATTTCTTCGATCAATTTCTTGAGAAAGAAATAAACTATTGTTTTGGAGCCTGTTTTTCATAATATCCAATTGCCTTCTCAGGTAGTAAATCTGTTCCTGATCGTAACACGGCGGTGGAGCAGGGATCGGAGATTCTTCCTTTTTCCACTCCACTTCATAGCTGCCAGGTGGAGTTTGCCATTTCTCACCATTTTCTTCCCTCCAGTCTTTGTAAACTAGCTTATCTTTCTCTTCATATTTCTGTTCAAAATCATCGTCATCCACCATGTCGCCCCACAGGAGTTTTGGTGAAGATGTTGCAGATTTGCTCATTGTTCTGGTTGTTTATTCTAAGTTTAAAAGAAAAACCTTTTAACACTGTGCTCTGAAGCGATCTCCGTGTCGATCTGTGGCCAGTAAGACTGCGAATGGAACTGGACGTTAACGGCTCTCTTTTATATAGCGAGGTGCATTGACGTCATCGCTCTCGTGACGTCAGTTTATTTTCCTCTAAGAGAGTATTCTTTTTATAAACTTTGCTCTCTAGAATGGGAGGAAAATAATAATAATAATATGGAGACCACGCCCACTAGTGTTTGAAGTGGATTTCTGCCGCTATTTGCTGCCCAGCAGTGGAAGGTGGAGCTGAACGAAGGCTGTGAGCCAGGTAAGTCAGCAAAGTACCAACATCGATTTTGTTTCAGATAAAATATCAATAGAATCATGTTTAGTGTACTTGAAAGGTGGCGCCTTCAGTAACGTCGAGTTTGTGGGTCTCACACACCGCCGATATCGGCGCTAACGTTAGCTGCAGCACGGACCGTTATGTTAGATGTGGATTTAAACCGAGCCGCACTCTTGTTGCCTTAATTTTCCACGTGTGTGTTTTTGCTGAGCTTCATTTCTACTGAGCATTTTATTGAAGACGGTTTCCTTTGAGTTGAGTTGTGCCGCGGTCAGCAAGTGTGTTTTAATGACTGTTAATGGACCGCGTAGTTTGTGTGACTGTTTTCTCTGCTGGTCGCTCAGCGAGCTCGTGTTTTACTCTGAGTTGAGTCGAGACGTTTTACCACACTTGTTCTTCGGTTATTAACTGTTTTTTATGTGGACCATTTTCACCTGCTGTTTGGTCGGCGAGCACGTGTACAGGGCTGCCAACTTTTCATAAAACCTTAAAATGTGAGATTTTGTGGAGCCAACCAATATTTTTTCCGCATCCACGGCAGCAGGACGTAAGACGCAGCATCTCTCTGTTTATGCGGGTTTGATCATAAAATATATCACTCAGAAGTAACAAAGCGTAAATGGAAAAAGGTAAATAAATAGGTCTTAAAAGTGCAACAGAAACACAGTAGCAACAACTCAACTATATAAAGGAACAAGCAGCACTAAGACAAAACAGGGAAGTTCAATAATTCCTCAAGATCTGTGCGTCTTGTTGTCTCCAACAGTACTAATCATAAATATGGAAAATAATATATTATTTTCAGAATTGTAATCCTGTAAGTGCTTTTTATGTGTGATTTTTTTTTTTGTATAATTTATAAATGATTGTACTGTAACTAAATTTACTCACGTTTTTCTTATAATTGTTGTTAGTATTATTATTATTATTATTATTATTGTTGTTAGTATTTATTTAAATCATCCATATGCTATTATAAAAGCGTATATAATGTAATACTTAAGTTAATTGTAGCATTTAATGCATGAATTGTGCTCTATATCATCTTAGTAACTGTTTATTTGTTTTATTTCCCATAAAGGTTGCAGGCTGTCAGAGTGAAGTATGGAGACTGCCAGAAATACGTTTGTTATGAAGGGCAACTGACTTCAAATCATTTCTGGAGTGTGCTGAGTGAAACAAATTGCACAACCTACTGGGTGTCATGTGTAAATTAGTGGTGCTGTCTTATATTATTATTATTATTATTATTATTATTATTATTGTTACTATTGTCAAAGACCCTTAGAAAAATATGCATTTGATTTTGGACCCCATCTCTAAATGTTGGTTGGTGTGCTCTGAGAAAAATGATTTGAGTTAGAAATGTTGGCTGTAAAAGTATATTCAAATATTTGCAAACATTTTTATATTTAAAAAAATAAAATAAATGTAGATCTACAAGCTCATATCGCAACACTGGTGCTATGAGCTTGTAGATCTGCAATTTTTGAATATCTATTTTTATTTTTTTTATAGCTAAAGTATAAAATCGTTTTAAGCGGTTCAGATCAAAGTGACACAGATGTGTGACCTTTAATAACAATAAGATTGATTGCACAACAGAATATCAGTCTTGTGCAAAATTGTTTTGTCTTCACAGTTTCCAAGAAATGTGAAATTCCTACTTTGGACTTAGGACTGGGAGATGAGGACAAAGTCATGCCTCAATGTTTCTTAGCTGAATGGCGATACTCGATATATATTGATGTTTTTTCTGTGACGTAATTGGAGTTTCACTCAAAACATTAGATCATATTAGCGTTCCTGTTGGATTCATTTTTCCCAGAGACAAACCCTTTAAAAACAAACTATCAGTCAGTTATAAGTTTATGCCACATGCCAAATGTCACACAGGCACCTTTATTACAGAGGTCACTCAATATTAAAATGTATAAAACAATTTGAACAAAAGAACCGTCTGCATATATGAAATGAAAATAAAACAAATCCCATTCCTGCATGACAGACATGCACAATAATTAATTCAAAAATCCAATACTGTTACAATTTTAGCAGTAATAATAAACAGACTTTTTCCACTGAGATTGACAGTTTGGTAACTAATAAAACATGTCAACATAACCTTAAGTGCATCTCTGTGCAGATTTCAAACATGTAAATAGACAGACCGTCTCTATGCACGTCTCAAATAACAAGAGCAAAAACAAATGAAATGAAAAAATAACCAACCAACTTTAATACAATGTCCATATTTTGTGGCAGGAAAACTAACCTGTCAACACTGTCAGGTTGTAGAAAATCCCTGTGGCAAGTTCCAATGTTCCCACTGCAGCTGAACACCCTTTCAGAAGGGGAGCTGGTGGCTGCCCGGATAGTGAACTTCATGTTTCCTCCACCGTTTCAGAGGGTCAGCATCACTCTACACAAAGTGACAAGAAGTAGCTGAAAAGCTGCGTTTCCACTGCGTCCTTCTGTGTCGTGTAGTGCTTGTTGTAGTAGGTGTGCTGTACTCAAAGAAACTTGGCAGAGATTTCTTCTTTTAGCTGTGGGTGGTACCGCAACTGCTCCGTCCTCTTGGTCTGCAGGCTCAGTCACACAGCTGACCTGGTCACTGGGAACGACTCCACCTCTGTGATGACTTTGTTTATGTTTTCATCTGAAATGTACTTACCTTGAACCAGGGATCCAGTAAGGAGGCGAAGTCCAACAGGTCCCAGGTGGATGGGTCAGCATATTTGCTGTTGAGGTAGTCCACAATGCTGGACTTGATGGACTTGCACCGCTCAGATTCTCCCTCTTTGGGTGCCAGGAGACTTGTTGAACAGGTGAAGCACAGGCCTCATGTATGACAGGGTGACGTCGTCCTCTCCTGAGAGAGCATCTGTGAAGTCTTGCAGCAGTTTCCGAGTGGTCTGTTTTTCTTGTCAGAAGACAGGACTTTAGAAAGTTCCCTTTCCTGCTCCAGGACCCTCTCAATCATCTGTAGTCTTGATTTACTTTGATTTTCTTGCTTTGGTAATATCACGCCACTTGTCCCTTGTTCTTTCGTCAGGAACATCATCTGTGAATGAAGCCTGCAGCAGCTTTGTTTAGGGGCAGTAGGCTGGGGAGGCTTTGTGCCCTGAGTAGCGTTGCGTATTTTGTATTTTATGCATGAAGAGTGAAAAAGCTTTTGATTTTGAAGAATTAAATGGTATGGTATGGAAATCCTGCCCATCTTTGAAGGCAAGACCAATGCTTCATGATGTATTTAGGTTTTGTGGCAACATCTTGTCATCTATCTGTGTTTTTCAAGTAAGTGATTGCTTATTTAAGCAAGATGGCACCAACTCTTACTCTGAAAGTACTCCAGCAACGAGTCACAAAGACAAACTAACCTGCCTCTGACAGTTTAAAGCCTTTGCCTTCAGCACAAATCAGGCACAGATCTAATGAATGTTGCAGAACACATATGAAGTATATAATAATGTTGCCAGAATCCACATTTTTTTTGTTTTGCCAAAATTTGAATCTTAGAAAATCAAAATCATTTATCATTGGAATTACAATCATTTTACATCCATAAGCCAACATCATGACCAATTCTTAATCTCATTGATTAGTAATAACAGCTCCAACCTGCAGAAGAATTGATGTGCTGACATCTCTGCAGAGGCCTTGTGGTACGTGGCGACAAGATCTAAACTGCAGATCTTTTAAGCGCTGTGGATTATGAGATGAAGCCACCACAGTTCAGACTTGTTCCAGAGCATCTCACAGATGTTCAGTCAGACTGGGGAATTTGGCACTGGCTTGTTGTTTCCTCTTTGTGAATCTTGATGTCATTCTTTTCCTTGAGAAATTACTCGCACCCACTGGTGATTTAAAGGAAAAGGGAGTCCACACAGAAGATCGCTTTCTTCCACCATCCCATCGCACCAGTTTGGGATATTCGCCTGATCACCACATGTCCACTTTAAATAATCTGCATATTGTAATGGAGTGCTGTGCACAGCATCTTGTGAGATGTTCCTCAAAGGAGGAACTAAACAGTGCAAATATCTCCCCTGGGTTGGAATTGTGAAAGCAGAAGGATTTTCTGTCCATGTTCTGACTTTCAACCTGGATTTCAAGTGACCTTATTCTATCTCGCAGGTTGTGGGCAGTCAGCTGCGCATCGTCTCGGCCAGCGCGGAGGACTCTGGGGAATATGTATGCCGCGTGCAGGGCAACCCTGGGAACTCTCGTGTCCACCAGGCCTCTGTCTCTGTGTCTGTTACTTCATCTTCTTCATGTAAGCATATTTGGTACTTGACGCTTCACGCATTGTTTCCGCCCTTCACAAACACATAGTTCAGACAGAGCAAATCCAGGAGTCCATTTGATTTCTCTTTTGTTTTTTTAAGTGCTTAATCTCACTGCACACTACATGTAATTAGACAGCTTAACTTAACTGAGCAGTTCTTTTCAACCCGTGTGCTGTACACACCCAGAAAACATTAAGAGCTGAGCATTACATTACAGGGTATCCACCCACTCACATCGCCTCTCGTCATGAGTGAAGTTTCCAGTGCACCTCAGATTAAATGATTTTCCTTGCTACTGTCTCATGATCTCATCCTCAGTTACTGTAATTGCAGCCAGTGTAGGCCACGGCCACACCAAATAAAGATCTATCACTGCAACAGATCATCTAAATGAAAGGAGATTGTTCAATCAGAAATGATCCAGAGTCCAAACCACTGGTTTCTACTACAGGCCTGCAGAGTCCAATCATCGCCATCGAACCCCACAGTGCTGCAGTGTGGGTGGGCGAGTCAGCCAGCTTTAAGTGTGGTTTGTACAGCGGGGCCCAGCCCGTTCGACTGGAGTGGAAACTGGCCAGCAACCAGCCGCTGCCAGGTAAAAACCCAGCACACACACTGCTCCCCACGATGGAACCGGTTCAGTGAGCTCCAGTCTTGAGATGTCATTAGCTACACACGAGAATAGAAATTCAAATAAGAAGCCCCTCCTCTGCTGATGTGCAAGACTTTTCTCTCTCTGCATTCTGCGCTTGCAGCAATACTTTGCAGGACTAACACTTTTGCATGGTATTATGTAATTAATATCTGTCAGGGTTTCATGACACAATGCCATCTCAGTCTGAGTCTTAAATAACTGTTTTCATTGATTTGGTGTTTGGTCTAGATCTTACAGTGAAAGTACATAATTGCTGTAATTGCAGTGAAGAACGATGTTCCTGTATGAAATGTATAAAGAAACTCAAGTACCTGTGATGATCCTAACATGAGCATCTGTTTTTGTAAAGCAGACCGAATATTTTCACCAACTTTCCATATCTCACAGTCAGACTGGGACAGTCTTTATATTGTTAGGGTTATCTTTCTTAACCTTTGAAACCCCTCCTTCAAACAATTCCTGATTGTTGTTGTTTCAGATGTAATGCATCAGTTCCCACTCTTTTCTGCAGATAACATCAAAGTTAGCCCTGATGGTTCTGTAATTACCATTAACAATGTCCACCCGATGAACCACGGAGCCTACCGCTGTGTGGCAAGCAACCCGTTTGGCATCACCCACAGCATAGTGTCTTTGATTGTTAAAGGTGAGGTACATGCAAGGACCTCTAAGGAAAGGGTTCCATCCAGTGGCTGTTGTGATATCATACATAAGAGCGTTGTGTATTTGTGTCTTCAGAGTCTCCCGTGGCGATCGTCACACCTGCTGGGCCTGTGCGGGTCAGGATGGGTGAACCCATCAACCTGGAATGCCAAGGTTCAGGTGAGACCCGCCCCTCGATGCAATGGCACAGGCTGGACAACGCCCGCAAGACAATGGTGAGCAGTCCTGTGCCTATGGACTCCAGTGCAGTCATGCAGGTACTGGTACTGAACTTTCTTGTCTCTTCTGCCTCTAGCTCCCCTGTACGCCACGTCGATGCCAGATGATGTGGCTGTGCGGGTCGGGGAGGAGATCAGGTTGCAGTGCCTGGCTCATGGCACACCTCCGTTGACCTACACCTGGACCAAGCTGGAAGGAAGCCTGCCTTCGAGAGCTGAGGTTAGCGGAGGGGATCTCCAGATCAACCTGGCCACCGCAGAGGATGCTGGGAGTTACAAGTGTGTGGCCAGCAACAAAGTGGGCCACAGCGAAGCGGTCGCTAAAGTCACAGTCAGATGTGAGTTTTAACACATTTCCATACAGGATCTTTAATGAATGGCAAACATGCTTTTGGAGGGGTCGTTGAATGAACATGAACAACGTCGGTCCTGTAACTGACAGTAAAACAGAAACTGCCTCTTATCTTTCCATATCTTTCTTTAGCCCCTCTGGCAGTGCGCGTATGTCCTCAGGTTGAGGTAAAAGCTCAGGGCAGCGCTGTGGAGTTCACCTGTTCAGCAGCAGGTGGCGTAGAAACCAAGATCGAGTGGCTGAAGGAAGGGGGAGCTTTGCCACCGAATCACCACATCAAGGATGGAGTGCTCAGGTGACTTCTGGTGTGGTAAAAGGAGCGTGCTACGAACTAAGCATGCTTCACCCTGTTAACGCACTGTGATCCAAAGCAAATTTAGCACATGAATACATTATTGCTACCAACAACAGGTGTATTATCAATCACACGGCGAGTTAAGTGTTAACCTAACTTATTTGCAGCATGAAATGTATTTTTTTTTCTACAGGATTGAGAACCTGGAGCAGAGCAATGAAGGAGTTTATATCTGCAGAGCAAGCAGTGTGTATGGCCAAGCTCAGGACACCGCCAGGTTGACCATCCAAGGTCTGTTACGTTCACTGCATGTACAGAAGAGACCCTCGAGGCCTTCTGACAAAAACGTTCAGAACGTCAGATAAAGTAGTATCAACAAAAACAAGTTAATGTGTAAAACACTTGTGGTGGGTTAGAGGGTTCATACATAGAACATTTACCTGGGAGGTGAAGGTTCAACGAATATGGCACAAAAAAAAAGACTAAGGTGACTTTTTCTTCCAACTCATTTTCTGTTTTGGATTGCTGTGCGGCTGGTTTTGAGCAAGAAGGCTACTTGGATATGTTTATTCCTGCAGATACCCTGGAAGGGACACTTTCCATGATTGCTCATAGCTACAAAACTTTATTTATTTGTACAAGACTATAATTTTATCCTTCTTTATTTGCTTTTCCACAGCTCTGCCGAAGTTAATGATCACTGTTCGGACATCGGTGCAGACCGTGATGATTGGGAACTCTGTGGAGTTTGAATGCCAGGCTGTTGGGGACCCTGAGCCCACAGTCAGGTGGAGTAAAGTTGACGGCTCTCTGCCGTCCCACATCATGGTGAAGGGCGTCAGGCTGAGGATCGATCGTGTCACAGAGGCCGACGCCGGTCACTATCGCTGCACAGCCACCAATGACGTGGGCTCAGTTCAGTCTCAGGTGGTCCTCAACATCCAGTGTGAGTGCCTGAGGGGCGTTTTCATCTTATCAATGTGCAAACACGTTAGCTGCATGTCAGCAACGGGAACTTTTACACGGTCATTTCCTCCTCGTCCACCACCTCTTTCTCTTCCTACTCTGCCTCCTCCTCCACCTCTTTCTCCTCCTCCACCTCTTTCTCCTCCTACTCTGCCTCCTCCTCCACCTCTTTCTCCTCCTACTCCACCTCTTTCTCCTCCTCCACCTCTTTCTCCTCCACCCCCAGAAGAATCAGCAGCTCAGCAAAGTTCCAAAGAAGAAATTTCACCTTTTAAAGTAGTAGTACTCTTGAGATTACCTGCAAACGTTGCTGTTGGGCTTGCAGCATTAGACATCTCCACCTCTCTGTCACTGCAACAGTTTCTAAAACCCCTTAACTTGAAGTTGTTTGTCACGATTGTTGTTGCTGTTTGAAAACGCAAAATTCAGCATTGCACTCTTTGACGTGACACGGTTTGGGAGCAACACACATGAATGGTTGAAATGTTTATAATGTTGAAATGTTTATAACGTTCATCATCATCATAATTCAACCTTTTTCCTTTTTGCTTAGCTCTCCCTCAAATTGCTGCACTACCAGAAACAAAAGAGGTGGCGGTAGGGTCTGATGCCGTCTTACCCTGCGTTGCTTCAGGATATCCTGTGCCTGACATCAAATGGTCAAAGGTAATCAAGATTTCTTTAAATATTTTTTTTTGAGGTAGAGTGGTTAGGGGCTCATTTTTTAATAATCATTAGTTTTCATCATCTATTGCTTTTAGCGTGTTAACTGTCTGTGATCATTCGTGGTTTGAGTTCGGTGTAGAAAACTTTAAACTCCCACACCTCGATGAGGCCCTTTGATGACAATATTATGCTTTTCATGCAAATGTTTGGACGCAGCTTCCATCTAGAGATCACCTTCATATAGTGGTTAAGTAATAATCAATTTTAAATGACTGCCTTAGTATGTTCAAATATTTCTAATCTAATAGTAGGGGTTTCTTCTAGATTGGTCTTGTCCCTCTCCTTAGTGCACAGGGGTCCTGAATGCTTGGATGAGAATGAAAATGCTATGGCCTTTATAAAAAGCAGTTCTCATCGCATATGAACACCGAAGGGAGATTTTGGAGCTTAAACTCACCTCGTTAAGGCCCACGAGGCTGGTTTTTCTCTTAATTTGTCACCACATATCATTTGCGTGTCTCTTTCTCTTTCCAGAGGGAAGGAGAGCTTCCTCCGAAATGCTACCAGGAGGCCAACGTGCTGACGGTTCCTCGGGTCACTCATGAGGACTCCGGTACATACGTCTGTACTGCCACCAATAAACAGGGCAAAGTGGAAGCCTTCACTACACTTGAAATCCACGGTCAGTAAAAGAAATGTTGATATAGTGGTGGAAAGAGTTTAAACCACAGACAAACTGAGACAGTTTACCCAGGATCTGCCAGTTTCTTCCTTGCATTTTCTCAATCTACCCTTAATTGTGCCATTCATTCTTTCTACCAGACCTGCACTTTGAGGATGGTAAGCACAATGAGTTTTTAGGTTGATTTCAAACAGGGTACTTATTTTCCGGATGACCTTATTTACAAAATGACTGCCATTATCACTGTATATTTTCTCAGGAATACCATATCTAGGTATTATGTCTTTACACAGTGCTTTAGCTACTGTAATAGCATCAGGATGTTTTGTTGGAAAGAGTTCAACCCATTTAGAAAATGTGTCAGCAATTAGCAGGCAAAACTTTTTTCCCTCTGCAGGACTGAGTTCTATAATATCCATGTGAATGGTTTGAAATGGATATTGAGGGGCGGGAAATTTGCCCCGGCGCGGTCTCAAGTTGCCTTGAGAATTATGTTTAGAACATGTGAGTCACATTCTACAGAAATGTTTTGCATAGTTGTTAAACCCATACGTTGTAAAGTGCGGATTAATCTGTGACACCATCCCTCCTGTGGAGACATGGGTAGCCCCGTGGCTCAACACAGCAGCCCATCTGTACAGATTCCTTGGGAGTATAGACTTTGTCAAGGGTCACACATAAACATTGTCTTTCAGCGTGGCACCGTGGCGAACCCACAACGCGGTTTCAGAAGGGGGGCTCTGGTGCTGCATATCGACCAAAATATCATGGGATAATATCGCTGGGTCAGAGAGATAAGAGTCAGCAGAGGAGGAGGTGGAAGCAGCCAGTTTGGCATGCTTATCAGCAAAAGCGTTTCCTACAGCCACGGAGTCCATGTTGTTTGTGTGTGCAGTACATTTGCATATCGCTAGTTGTTGTGGCAGCTGCACAGCAGAGAGTAAGTCTCTAGTGCAGCATGTGTGACAGGCTTCCCAGTTGAAGAGACCATGCCTCTATTTTTCCAATACTGCGCAAAAGTGTGTACCGTGGCAAATGCATACTGACTATCAGTGTAAATCGTGGCTGATTTGTCTTTCATGAGTTTACATGCTTCAGTGAGAGCGACAAGTTCTGCAGCCTGAGCCGAGTAAGTGGATGGAAGCTTTCTAGCCTGCAAAACTTCCGTTTGTGTGACTACAGCATAACCAGTTTCAGTCTTTCTAAATTGATTTTTTTTCCAGAGGAACCATCCACAAACAAACTTTTAGACAGCGTTTTAGCTAACTGTTGACAGTCATGAGCCTCCCCCTCGTGTGGAAGGGGGAGGAGAGTGGCAGGATTGAGTGCAGTACAGCGTTCAACCGTGAGGTGGGATTGTGACAACAGTATGGACATGCACGTCAAATGCCTGGCGGGGGGTAGGAAAGTGAGATTTGTTTGCAGCAGTAACGCCGACACCGCGTGTGGCACTTTCAGGGTGAGAGAGTGGAACAAAACTATGCCTGCATGGAGTTCGACTGCCATAGCAGCTGCAACAACGGCCCTGACACAATGAGGCATAGCACAAGCCACCGCATCTAATTTTGATGAAAAATATGCCACAGGCTTGGTTTTATCACCTTGTTGTTGTAAGAGGACAGAAGTCATGAAATAGCCTCTACAGTCCACAGTCTGAATGAAAGGTTTGTCATAGTCAGGTAGTGAGAGCACCGTAGAGGATGCTAAAATGCGTTTGATGTCACAGAAAGCTTTTTCCGCTTCAGTAGTCCAGGACAAAGGAGAAGTCATTTTCATGTCTTTTTCATACATCATAGTGCTAAGAGGAGCTGTGATCTCAGCGTAATTGGGTACCCAGCTGCAACAGTAGTTCGTGAGGCCCAAGAAGGACATCATTAGTTTTTTGTTTAAGAGTTTTGGAGCCTGCAAAATGACAGATTTCCTATCTTGTAAGATAGTCCTCCCCCCTTTACATAACATGTGGCCAAGGTATTTAACTTGTTCTCGGCAGAGTTGTAGCTTATTCTTGTTGACCTTGTGTCCCTCACTAGCAAGATATTTTAAAAGAGCAACTGTGTCTGTTTTACAGGTCTCCTTATCTGGCGACGCAAGCAAAACATCATCAACGTAAAGCAACACTTGACTTTTTCCCGGCGGCTGAAAACGTGACATACTGGCACTCATAATCTGGGAATAGATGGTGGGACTCTCACAATAACCTTGAGGCAGTCTAGTATAAGTGTATTTCTTCCCTTCAAATGTAAATGCAAACCAAAATTGGCTGTCTTTATGGATGGGGACAGAGAAAAAAGCGTTACTGATGTCCACCACTGTGAAGACAGACGCATCTGACCTCAGGCTGTTTAGTAGCTTATGTGGGTCCGGTACGCAGGGGGTTCGCTGAATCACCGCATTATTGACTGCCTGTAAATCTTGTACCATCCTCCAGCCGGTAGATGGAGCTTGTTTTATAACTGGAAAAATAGGTGTATTGCACGGTGAGTCAGGACATTCAATTATAACTCCAGCTTGTTTTAAATCTCTGATGACTGGCCTGATTACTTCTAAGGCATCAGGTTTTAGTGGATACTGTTTTTGACATGGTTTATATTCAGTTTGTGGGCGAATTATTACTGGGTCTGCTCTTTTTAATAATCCCACGTCCGACGGTCCCTCAGACCAAAGTTGTGGTGGAAGATCCTCCAACATTGCTTCCTCCTCCTTAGTCAAAACGAAAGATCAAGAGATTGTTTCGCGCATGTGAATACTATTCTTGACCTGCACTGTCCAGAACAAGGCGGTTCTGGTCAGTCCAGTAGACGCACTGTACCATGTATTAGCCGAAGTAGCCACCCAATCGGAGGCACGTTCACCAATTTGGACTACTTTTCCCAAATCTTGCCATTTCTGCGTGTATGCTTTAAACAGAGGAATATGTGGAGGGGTCCACATTCTGAATAAGGGTTTCTGACTGTCTCTTAAAGTTACTCCAGCTACCGCTGTACTGTGATCTGAATAGAGATAGTTAACCGTGACAGCTGTTGGTGTGCTTTTGTTGAGTAGATTTTCATAGCCCTTATCTGACCCCGGGGTGTTTTTGCAGTACAGAGTCACCTGAAGATCGTCTGCACTCATTCTGTCCTGCTCTACTTCAAGAGTCTTTGCTCCGTGCGAGGAGGGCATCTCCTGTCTGTGCTGGTGGTTTGTTTGGGATATCAAGAGCGTGATAAAGATGAGGCTCTCCTGGGCCTTGAAGTACGTGTGTGTCACAACTCACTAGGTCCCGTTTCCTTCGTACCACAATGTTCCCGTCGGCAGAGGGCAGTAAAGCTAATCCCAAAAGCAGCAGTCCATCTCTTCCTAATAGATTAACGGGGCAGTTTGGAAAATAGAGTACAGACAGTTGACAGGATTCTCCCTCTGGGTGTCTTAACCACACGGGTTCTGAGGTCACAGATGACATAAAGATAAGCAACTTGTACAAGATATATTCTCTGACCTGTACAATTATCTTATAAGACGAGCAGTGTACAGTGCGTAAAATAACAATAAGATTAAACAAAGAGTGTGTTAATGTTTAACCTTATCACTATGTGACACTAATTTTTACATCTATTTGTGTAACTTGTCTTTCATGTTTCCTCATGCGTTTTCACAGAACATGGCTTTGGTTGGCTTTACACTTGCAACACCATAGCATGCTGCTTTACATCCGGCTTTCAAACGCTTAAATGACATTAAAATATCCATCCTAACAAGGCTCTCAGATCAGAACTTGATTTTGGCAGTGATTCCTACATTGACTTTAATCCTTATCTTTAATAAAATCCATCCATCCATTTCCTATTCCCACTTCATCCTTTGCAGCGTCACAGGATGAACTGAAAATATTTTATCTCCACAA
Source organism: Xenentodon cancila (assembly GCA_014839995.1). Classification (NCBI taxonomy): domain Eukaryota; kingdom Metazoa; phylum Chordata; class Actinopteri; order Beloniformes; family Belonidae; genus Xenentodon; species Xenentodon cancila. The sequence goes on along the minus strand of CM026204.1, from coordinate 10,009,590 downwards.
CTTCATTTCAGCTGTTAATATTTATCCATTCTTTCATTTCATACCTCAAACACATTTCAAAACAGATGAGACATTAAAAAAAACAATTTTTGTGTTCTGCCACCAAATACACCAAACTATAATTTATTTACATAGTATTTACTGGTTCCAGGACTGGAGGTGGACCGGTCCCGCACCCGTACCCTCTGCTTCCTCAGCCTTTGTAATCTGTGCACAAAGCTGCTTTCCCTTGTGTTGTTGAGAGAAGCCTAGATGTCACTCAAACAGATGTGCTCTTAAAATTATATAACACAATAATTCTCTGGTTAACAACATGTTTAAACATTTTAAGAACAAATGAAATAACATTGTTTAATGAGGGAGTGGTTTGGAAAATGTTGTGTTACCTCAGGTTTGACGTGGGCTCCGGCATGGCCATCATCCGCGACTCCAACCCCATTAAGCTGGGGGAGTTTCACACCGTTGAGTTGCATCGCAACCTTACCCAGGGATACATCGTTGTAGACGGAGGGGAACCCATCAATGGCAGCTCACAGGTATTGTGCTGTCAGTTCAAAACTGATTCAGGCAGTCGGCCAAGTGCATTTTCTTAATTTACTTCAGTTACGATGAGATTTTCTCCTCTGGTCAGGGAAAGTTCCAGGGCCTTGATCTGAATGAGGAGCTGCATGTGGGCGGTTACCCCAACTACACAGCCCTTGCCAAAACTGCCGGTATTAAGTCCGGTTTTGTGGGTGAGAAGTCACACTGTTCACATCAAGACAGAACCATAGGGTGGAGGAGATGTTTTCTGTGTCTAATGAGTCGTCCTTTCTAAATGTTATGTAGGCTGTATCCATCAGCTGATCATTCAGGGAGAGGAAGTCATTTTTAAAGACCTGGACCGCAGCTCTACCGGTGTCACAAACTGTCCAACCTGCAAAGATCAGCCATGCCAGGTCAGTGTGACCTATCAACATCATATTCTTTTTTCCATTTCTGTCATGTTTTACTGCACCATATTCAGCAAACGTATTTCATGTGTTCATTTAGAACGGAGGGAGGTGTGAGGATTCAGAATCCAGCTTGTATAAGTGCAGATGCCCCAAAGGATTTACAGGCAGCAACTGTCAGCATCACTCATCTCTGCACTGTCACTCAGGTACATATTAATCACCAGCTGGCCCCACAAGTCAGTCACAATTATAGATATGTGCCTATTCTGCCCTCACTGGAGCTTTAATGTGACGTCTAGTTTGGCAGACAGCTAACAGGTTCCTCAATAAACATCCAGGAGACAGCTTGTACGTTTTGGACATTTATGAGAAGCACTATGAAACTGAAATACAAAAATACAGATATAAATATAAATAAACTTGAATGTGTTATATTATTTATCATATAACAAATATTCAACTATACATTTCTATACAAAACACACACCATAGTAATATGTGCTAAAATTACACACACATATCGGACGCTTAGCATAGATGCCAACATAACATTGAAAACACCATAGACTGGCTAGCGTGGTTAGCATCGCTATCATTATAAACGTTTTACATGCTGACATTCCTTGAAACGGCAAAAACTGAACACCACCATCTGAATATTAATTATTACATGACTTACAGACATACATACTTCGAGGTGTGATGAAAAAATAAGTAAAGGACGTCGAACAAAACAGCCAATCTGAGTACGTTGGTGTTGCGCGAACTACGGCAAGGCCGAAAGCACAACAATGCTGCGCGACTCTACGGGAAGTCCGAAAGGACAACAATGCTGCACAACAACCACACTGCCAGCCTTCCCAAAGGGGCAGCACACTCCCCGTCTGGTATAAGGTATTGTACCACTATGACTCTCTATGTAGAAAAACAATGTCCGGGACGGGTCTGGAAAAAACTCTAGGAGAACCTTCTTTCATCACCCTGACATCCACTTTATGGACCCTTCCATCCTGGCCTGGAAACGTGTTGACAATCAGTCCCATAGGCCATTCATTCCGCCTGACTTCAGTGTCTTTTAAGAGAACGACATCTCCAATGTCGAAGTTGGGTTGACTTGTATGCCATTTCCGCCTTGGTTGTAATGTTGCGAGATACTGTTGACGCCATTGTTTCCAGAATAAACTGTAAGGCTCTGGACTTGTTTCCATTGACTCCGGTAAAGATCCTTTAAGTCAAGTTGTCCCAAAGGAGCTGACACAGAATCATTTTTCTGGGTCAAAAGCATAGCAGGAGTAAGAACAGTAGCGTTGTTTGGATCTGACGACACAGGGACGATTGGTCTTGCATTCATAATAGCAACAACCTCTGCCAGAAGCGTGACTAAAACTTCATGTGAAAGTTTGGGGGAATGAAGCTTGAGCAGCATTGCATCCAAAATGCGACGAGCAATCCCTATCATTCTTTCCCAAGCTCCTCCCATGTGTGAAGAGTGTGGCACATTGAACTCCCATGTACAGCCCTGTTTGTTGAGGTAAGACTGAAGCTCTGTGTCTTGTGGTGTTATTCCTAGTTCTTTACAGGCACCAACAAAGTTTGTTCCACGGTCAGAACGAAAGAGTTTTGCTGGTCCTCTGATAGCAGTGAATCTCCGTAGAGCATTTATGAAGCTTGCTGTCGATAGAGACTCCACTACTTCTATGTGAACTGCTCTTGTGACCAGACAAGAGAACATGACGGCCCAGCGTTTTCCTTCTGAAAGACTTCCTCTCGTCCTACAAACACAAATGTTCCATGGCCTGAACACATCTAATCCGACACGTGTAAATGGGGGAACTTGTGCAACACGATCAGCAGGTAAGTTGGACATTTTTTGGGTACCTGTGTCTCCTCTTAACTCCCAACAGATGACACACTTGTGTATAATGCTTGATACAAGTCTCTTTCCTCCCAAAATCCATAAACCAGCAGACCTAATGGCTCCTTCCGTGATGTGTCGGCCTTGGTGTGCGACCCGCTCATGGTAATAACGGACCAGCAATGTTGCAATGTGATGGTTTTTGGGGATGATTATTGGATGTTTCTCTTCCCAAGGAATTGCTGCTGAGGCTCAGGACGTGTTGACTTTCGGATGCGTACCACTCTATTGGCAACATACACATAGAATCTTCGGTTGGTGTTGTAAATGTAACCCAGTACAACTTTACTGTCTGTATAGAACTTCACTGCATGTATCGTTATGTCCAAGTCGTCCAACAACATGTTGGCTAGCTCTACCGCAAGCACAGCTGCACAAAGCTCTAGGCGTGGTACCGTATGGCACAGTTTTGGAGCTAACTTGGACTTTCCCATGCAGAATCTAACGTGAATGTGTCCCTGATCGTCCACTGCTCTGAGATAAGCTACTGTGGAAATAGCCGTGGTAGAAGCATCAGAAAAGACACATAGTTCTCTGGTTTGAGTGGAAAGCAAGGAAGTGGGTAGATATGTTCGCGGATTCTGGAGCTGCTCGAGTGCGATGAGTGAACCTTTCCACGACTTCCACTTTGTCTCTTTCTCGGTGGGTAATGGAGCATCCCAGTCGAAACACTCTGTCAAAAGTTCTCTCACTAGAGCCTTTCCTTGTACAGTTATTGGAGCCACAAACCCCAATGGGTCAAATAGGCTGTTGACAGTTGAGAGAACACCCCTGCGAGTAAATGGTTTCTCTTCTCTGGAGACAAGGAAAGCGAAGCTGTCACTTTGGAGGTTCCAGATGAGTCCTAAGCTTCTCTGTACAGGTAAAGGATCTACACCCAGTGTTAAATCTTTTAACTCTTTAGCTCGATCTTTGGATGGGAATGCTTCCATCACTGCTTCCTGATTGGATGCTATCTTGTGCAATCGAATGTTGGAGTCGGCTAACATTTCTTTGGTCTCTTTCAACACACGGATTGCGTTGTCGCTGGTAGGAAACAAAGTCAGACCATCATCAACATAAGAATTCTTTAAGACGAATTGCCTTGCTTCCAAACTGTATTCTTCCTGTCCTTGTAGTGCTGTTCTCCTCAAGCCATATATAGCAACAGCTGGAGAGGGGCTATCACCAAATACATGGACAGTCATGCGGTATTCTATAACTTTCCTGGTAGGGTCGTTGTCTTCAAGCCATAGGAACCGCAGAAAATCTCAATGCTCTTTCCAAACCTTGAAGCAGTAGAACATTTGTTCTATGTCTGCTGCAACAGCAACAGGTTCTTTCCGGAAACGAGCGAGAACTCCTAGGAGTGAGTTGTTCAAATCAGGTCCTGTCAGAAGAACATCGTTAAGAGATATGCCATCATGCTTGGCGCTGGAGTCAAATACTGCTCGTATCTGGCCTGGCTTGTGTGGATGGTAAACGCCAAAAATTGGCAGGTACCAACATTCCTGGTCCTTGGTGAGTATAGGGGCTGGTTCTGCATGACCAGATTCAAATATTTTCTTCATGAATGGAAGAATGTGTTCTTTCATATCTTGCCTTCTTTCTAGCATGCGACATAACGTCTTAAAGCGCTTTTCTGCTTGTACTCTGTTGTTAGGGAGTTTGCGTCTTGGTACCTTGAAGGGCAGTGGGGCCACCCAACTGTTTGAACTGTCCATGAAGACCTGCTTGTCCATTATCTCCAAGAAGATTTTGTCTTCTACGGACATAGCAGGCTTGTCATCATCTGCTGTTTGCTGAAAGACTCCTTGACCAAGATAGTCCGTTTCCTCAAAAAGGTCATCCTCATCTGCTCGATGGACAACTGGATGTTGTAGTGCTAGAACATCCAACTTCTCTTTGATGTGGAAGCTGTTTGGACATGGGTCAAAAAGTGATGGACGGCCATTAGTCAGTACGTTCGTCCTGTAAATACTGACGGAGTCTGTCTTGTGAGTTCTCCCCAGACACACTTCTCCTATAATAACCCAGCCTAGGTCAAGACGTTGGGCATAGGGTGCATTGTGGGGTCCATTGCAGTGTTCTCGAACCTTATGTGCTCTTGGTACATCTCGACCTAGCAGAATAAGGATAGTTGCTGTGGTATCAAGAGGAGGGATCTTGTTCCCAACATGTTTGAGATGTGCATAGTGTTGGGCAATTTCAGGCGTAGGGATTTCTGATTTGTCATCCGGTAACATGTCGCATTCGATCAAAGCTGGGAGTGGGATGAGAGTTTTTCCATCTAATGACTCTATAATAAAGTTATTGGCTCTTCGTCCTGTAGTTTCAATTACTCCTGAGCATGTTTTCAATGTGAATGAAGATGAAGCCTCTTTGATGCCGAAGAGCTCAAACAACTCACTTCTCGCTAAGGACTTGTTGCTCTGCTCATCAAGAACAGCGTAGGTTTGGATGGCTTTTTCTCTCTGGCCTGCTGGATAAACTCTGATGAGACAGATTTTTGCACACGATCTTGACTTAAACGTAGCCCCACATATTTCGGTGCATTTTGATGAGACGGCTACATTAGCTTCAGCTTTTGGCTCCCCGCCTTGATTTTGTGGAGAGTTTGGGGCTTCTGTAATCCATGGTGCCGGCCCTGGATGCAGCGCGGTAGGGTGACTTACACTCTCTACACTGAACATTCCTGTTGCAATTCTTTGCTAAGTGGCTGGATGATGCACAGCACCGGTAGCATATGTTTTGATCTTTGAGGTAAGTTTTCCTCTCCTCCAAAGGTTTACTGCGAAAGAGTCGGCACTTCCAGAGGGGATGTGGCTTGAGGTGTAAAGGACATTGATTGTCTAGGTTCATTGTTCTCCTTTCCCCAGTATTGTCGTAACAGCTGCCAGAGTCGACAAAGACTTCAGTCTTTCTGACAGAAACTGGTGTCTTCATGTTTTGTTTGAAGAGTTTTTCAGGTTTGCTAATGCAGGAACTACCAGTGAGTGGAGCAAAACTTGGATCGTTCAGAATCTTGGCTTGGTCGCAGACAAATTCTGCAAATATAGAGAGCGGTGGATAAGATGCTCTGTGAGTTTCTTTGTACCGAGAGGCTAGAGTAACCCACTTGTCGTGCAGCGAGTAAAGTAGCTTCTGGATGATGGAAGTGATGCCACGAGATGTATCAAGATAGCTGAGTCCAGGTAAGAATCCATCTGTTCTGACAGCCTCTAGTTCCAGAAGAATGTCTCCCAGTTCTCTCAACCTCTGGTTTTCTCTGTTGGTAATTTTTGGGAAATCCTCTACTTTTCTGAGAAGGGCATTTTCAATAGCTTCAGGTGATCCGTAGCAGTCCTCCAACCTTTGCCACACCATATTCACACCTGCTGCTGCATTGTGGATATGAACTGCTCTGATTCTCTTTGCTTGTTCAGATGATTTTGGTCCAAGCCATTTACACAATAAATCCAGCTCCTCTCTGGGTGTTAAATTTAGACTTTCTACAGAGCTATAGAAGGATGCTTTCCAGGCCCAGTTATTCTCAGGTTTGTCATCGTAGTTTAATAGCCCTGAGCTTACTATTTCACGACGCACCAAATACCTGGCCAGGTCTGTCATAGCTGCTGAATTGGACTCCGTACCATTGGAAGCAGCGGCCAGAAGAGACTGGGAAGCTTGGTTAACATGGCTGGATGGTGTTGGATGGTGAGACTGATTCCGGTGGTGAACGATTCCTCTGGGTGGAAGTGGGTCATGGTGGTCAAACCGGGTGTTTTTGGATGAGCTTTGATGGTGAGAGTAACTTGGAGGAGTGTCCTGTTTGAATGCATATCGAGCAGGTGGTTCGTAAAACTTGTTGACACAACTCTTGCTTGACTGTGTGTCGCCGTTCCCTTTACAGCTTTTAACCATTTGTAGCTGGTGTTTCTGTGTTTCTGGGGTTTCTTGCGGCTTTGAGTCATGGTGTGAGTGGTAGAGTTTAGATTCACTGTAACGTCATGTTCAATGAGTCCACCGCGTACGCTTGCACATTCTAGGTCTCCAAATTCGTTCTCCACAGCTGATTCCAAAACCTCAGCTTCTGCTATGGCGGCTGCGGCAGCACTTTCTAGTCGCAACGTGTGAAGATTTGCTTCAAGCTCCGCTTTCTTTCGTGCGGCCTCAGTTGCAGCCTTTTGTTGCTCCTCTTCGATATACGCTTGTGCTTTCATCATGTCTGCTTCTCGTTGAGCAAATGATGCTTGTGTGCGCGCGGCCTCCGCCTTTGCACGTGCTCTGGCTGCTATAGCACTGGCTGAGGACAACCGGCTGTTGCGTGAAGAGTTGGAGCATTGTGATCTTATTTCAAAATCTTCAATATCTGTATCCATCAGGATGGCAGCTTTGATTGCAGAAGGATATTGTAGGTTTCACGGAAATACCCTCTTCTGGAGAAACCCGTCAGGTGGATGTCTTTTCACTATTTTGCCCTCACTGGAGCTTTAATGTGACGTCTAGTTTGGCAGACAGCTAACAGGTTCCTCAATAAACATCCAGGAGACAGCTTGTACGTTTTGGACATTTATGAGAAGCACTATGAAACTGAAATACAAAAATACAGATATAAATATAAATAAACTTGAATGTGTTATATTATTTATCATATAACAAATATTCAACTATACATTTCTATACAAAACACACACCATAGTAATATGTGCTAAAATTACACACACATATCGGACGCTTAGCATAGATGCCAACATAACATTGAAAACACCATAGACTGGCTAGCGTGGTTAGCATCGCTATCATTATAAACGTTTTACATGCTGACATTCCTTGAAACGGCAAAAACTGAACACCACCATCTGAATATTAATTATTACATGACTTACAGACATATATACTTCGAGGTGTGATGAAAAAATAAGTAAAGGACGTCGAACAAAACAGCCAATCTGAGTACGTTGGTGTTGCGCGAACCTGCGGCAAGTCCGAAAGGACAACAATGCTGCACAACAACCACATTGCCAGCCTTCCCAAAGGGGCAGCACAGTGCCATTTATAGGATGTATTGTAGATATGGATATCAGAAATGGTCAGTCTGTCATTTTTTACATGTTTTTTCCCACCATTGACTATGTCAGAGGCCTGTGGACCTGACGCTACCTGCATCAACCGTCCGGACGGCCTGGGCTATGACTGCCGCTGCCATCTGGGCAAGTTTGGAAATAAATGCATGGGTGGTAAGATTAGAAGTTACTCTTATCTTACATAACATGTATATATCTGTGAATAGAGGCATTGATGTCTTTGCTCATTTTCAGCTGTTACTGCATACTCTTGAAATCTGTGTGGATTTTGCTTCTCATTAACGCCCACCAGGTGGACTGGTGACGACTCCACTGTTCAACGGTGACGAGTCGTATATAGCTTATCCTCCCTTAACCAACATCCATGATGACCTGCGTGTTGAACTGGAGTTCAAACCACTGCAGAGAAATGGCCTGATGTTTTCTGTGGTGGGAAAAAAATGAAGGTGGAGGACTTTGTCTCTATTTCCATGGTGGACGGGCATGTGGAGTTCAGATATGAACTGGGCACAGGTAAAGTCAAGTGAATGCCCTTACAAGTTAAACAGTGATGTCAGAAAATATCTTTTAAAAACAGTATCTCAGAATTGGTTCATGTTTTGGCGGTGTGTACTTTTCTTTTTTCTTTTTTTTTTTTTTTTCCCCTCTTGTTTGCACATATATTAATGGTTGATACCAAATTGGTAGGACCCAAAAGATATATACATGCATTTTAATCTGTAGTCAGTGGTTTTTTGTCTTTTTGTTTTTTGTTTTTTTTTTATATATATGTTTATTATTTTTTCATGATATTAACAATACAGGACAAAACAAACCAGAACAGAACAAAACAGAACAGAACAGGCCCACAATTACAGTGATTATATGTGCTGGAGTCACAACCAGATCAGACAAGGTCAGATAACATTAGAGCGGGTATTGTACATACATGTTGAGGTCAAGATACCAATGCTCTTTTAATAATTGTGGAAATGTCTAGTCCAGCATACAACAAGAAAGGTTCCCATATCTTCCCAAAAACATTTTTGTGATGTAGCGGACAAGTTAAGTAATCATATGACATGTAACCAAGTACACCTCTCCGTCATTGGGCTTTGGAGGGGATTTGATCAGAGCTCCAGTTTGTAAGGATACACTTTCTAGCACAGAAAGTAAGCACTCTGTAAAGTTTCTTGTTGTGCTTGTCACTGATAACAGGGTCAGGTAACCCCAACAACAAGAACAAGGGGTTTTTGTTCAAGTTAGCCGAAAGAATTTTATTCATTTCCTGACCAATAACACGCCAGAACTGCTGGACCTTTGAGCACGACCAGAAGCAGTGCATTAGAGTGCCGATCTCAGTTTTGCACTTTAAGCATAAGGAGGAGGAGCCAGGTTTGAATTTCTGCCACCGATAGGGGGAGATGTGGGCTCTGTGAAGAATCATGAGCTGGGTTGCTTTGACTCTATTACAAACACACAATGTTTTCACACTTTTCCAGACATCTTTCCACTCCTCCTCAGTAATCTCTAAACCAAGCTCTTTGTCCCATATTTTTTTCAAATGTAACGTATTAGTTGCCGCCTTGCTTTTAAGGATATGGCAAAATGCCCTGATGGAACCTGCTGGCTTCGTCAGAAAAACCTGTCTCTCCACATCTGATATGTCGTAAGAAAGTGAATGTCTTGTATTCTTAATGACAAAGTCCCTCACCTGTAAATATCGATAAAAGTCAGTGTTCGGGATATTGTATTTTCTGACTAACTGATCAAACAACATCACTGTAGGCCCTTCCATCAGATCCCGTAATCTGGACAACCCTTTGTTCGCCCAGACACCGAATCTACTGTCCATCATCCCAGGCAAAAAATCTGGATTATTACATAATGGAGTGAGAACAGAAGTTACCTGGGACCTGCCTTCCAACTTTCTTATTGTTCGCCATGCCGTAACAGTAGCAATTGTAATAGGATTTTTGCAGAGGGACTTTAGTGATTTATCTTTTTTAACAAAAAGTAAAGTTGCTAAGGGACAATTAGACAAAGAACTCTCTATGTCGATCCAAATAGATGCAGGACTATTGCACACCCACTCAGATGCAACACGCAAGTGAGCACTAAGTTGATAATTTTTAATGTCTGGGAGGTCAAGGCCTCCCTCCAAAGATGAGCAGCACAGTGTGGACAACTTTAAACGTGGTTTTCTTTTGGACCATATAAAAGAGCTGAGCCAACTATTTAATTGTTTGATGGTTTTATGTGACAATATTACAGGTATCATTTGTAATGGGTAGAGCAATCTAGGGAGAATGTTCATTTTTATTAAGGCAGCTCGTCCCATCCAGGAGATCGGAAGACCGCTCCACCTCTCCAGGTCCAGACGAATGTGTTCAAGCAGAGGGGGGAAGTTGGCTTTATACATTCCATTAAATGCAGGTGTAACATTGATGCCTAAATACACAATACCTTCCGGTGACCATTTGAAGGGGAAGGGTTGCACAAGCACCAGTTTCAAGATGCCCACGGGCATGGCTTCAGATTTATTAAAATTTATCTTGTAGCCTGAGAAGCTACTGAACAACTTTATTGTCTCGATGAGGCAGGGAATTGATACTTCTGGTTTTGTCACTACTATTAGGATGTCGTCGGCATAAAGTGTAATTTTATGTTCTCTATCCTCAATGCTGAGACCAGATATACTGTTGTTTGCCCTGATGGCCTCAGCCAAGGGCTCTATCACAAGTGCAAAAAGCAGCTGCAATAGGGGACAGGCTTGTCTTGTTCCTCTGAAGATATTGAAATAGGGAGAACGCAGTCCATTTGTAAGCACTGCTGAAAGAGGATCTGTATACAAAAGTTTTATCCAGCTTATGAAATTCACTCCCAGGCCAAATTTGCGCAGTATATAGAACAGATATGGGAATTCTACCCAGTCAAAAGCTTTCTCCGCATCAAGAGAAAGCACAAGACCACTTCTAGAGTGCTGGTGGAAATACTGAATGATGTTTAGCAATCGACGCATATTATTGTGAGAATTACGACCCTTAACAAACCCAGTATGGTCATTGTTAACTAGTATAGGTAGCAGACGTTCCATTCGCATTGCTAAAATTTTTGACAGTATTTTCAGGTCCACATTCAGAAGCGAAATAGGTCTATATGATGCACAGTCCTCAGGTGCTTTCCCTTTCTTTAAGATCAGGGAGATATTCGCTTCTCTTAAGGACCATGGCAGCAGCCCTTTGACGAAAGAGTCATTAAACATATTTAACAGAGGAGTAATTAGTAGCTCATGAAATTCCTTATAGAATTCCACACTTAACCCATCAGGTCCAGGGGATTTGCCAGATTGCAGCCCTTTAATTGCAGCAAGCACCTCCTTTTCAGATATGGGGGCGTCAAGACTTGTTCTTTGTTCCTCTGACAGACATGGTAGTTTCAGGTTAGTGAAGAAACTTTCCATGTTCTCGAATGAACCCGGCTGTTGGTCAGCTTTGTATAAATTCTCATAAAAGTCCTTAAATGTGTTATTAATATCCAAGCTGTTAAATGTCTGTTTCCCATGTCGGTCTATGACAGAAGAAATGGTCTGGGAGTCGACCTTTTTCTTTGTCAAATATGCCAAATATCTGCCGGCTTTGTCTCCATGTTCGTACAGTTTTTGTTTTGTGAATCTAATCTGATTTTCTGCTTCCCCTGTTAAGAGTGTATCAAGGGCAACTCGAAGTGCAGACATTTCCTTATTTTTATGTGCAGACGGGTGCTTTACGTATTCTCTCTCGACACGTTCCAATTTAGACTCCAGAATCTTCCTCTGTTCGCACCGTCTACGCTTTTTAGTAAAGGTGTAGGACATAATAATGCCCCGAGAAAAGGCTTTAGAGGTCTCCCATAATAGTGATGAGTCATTTGGAGAGGCCAAATTAGCAGATATAAATACCTCAAATTCGTCTTTAAAGTAGGACACGAATTTTTGGTCTTTGAGTAAAGAGGGGGTCAGTCTCCAGTACCTGGGTTGTGTCACCGCGTGTGTTACAGTATGATGAATAAAGACAGCAGCATGATCAGAAACCACAATTGTGCCAATTGAGCTAGAAGTGACTGATCGCAATAGTACTTTAGGAAGCAGAAGATAATCAATCCTCGTAAATGACCGTGAGGCGTTAGAAAAGAATGTGTATTGTTTATCAGTTAGATGCTGAGCCCTCCAAACATCAGCGTAATCCATGTCTTCACGGAATGCATTGACAATCTTAGCATGGGAGGATAATGATAATTTACCAGCTGGAGACTTGTCCATGATGGGGTTCAAGTGGCAGTTAAAATCTCTACCTATGAGTGTCTGTTCAACATTAAGATTTATGACTTTAGAGAAAGCTGTAGTTAAGAGGTTGGTTGGATAACCGGGCGGGTTGTAAACATTCAATAAGGCAATTTCTTCTCCAAAAAGCAAACCCTTTATCATAACATAACATCCTGATGTGTCCTTTATACAGTCCAAAAGTTTGAATGGCACGTTTCTTTTAATCAAAATAGCCACACCTCTACTTTTTGAAGTGAAAGATGAAAAATAAACTTGTCCAAAGCCACCCCGCTGCAACTTCAAGTGTTCGCTGTCGTTTAAATGAGTTTCTTGCAACAGTGCGATCTGGACCGCTTCTCTCTTAAGGTAATTTAAGACCTTTTTCCGCTTCACAGGTGTATGTAGTCCATGAACATTCCAAGTGCAAATTTTCAGACCAGACATAGTTTACTAAGAGACGGCATTATTCCAAGACAGCAGCACAGTAAAGTAGTAAAAATATAAAGTTGAGCATGGGGCCAAAGAGAAACAACACAGAATGAACCGTAATAACTAAAAACTGTGTACATAAAGTACACTTCGCCTAACATCGGCATACAGCGTAAACACTGTCCCTCTCCTGTCATGGAGAAGCTCGAGTGAAGGGGAACTCTGACGGGAAAAAAGATAACCAGTCCGGGGCGCTGTGAAGCCGTGCCTATAGGTGACCCAACTTAACCTCATCATAAAATCAAAACTCCAGGTTAGGTGAAATACACATCCGTTTATGTTCTCAGTCATCGATAAAAGTCACCAAAAAAAAAAAAAAAAAAAAAAAAAAAGAGACCTATCAGTTGGTCAGCTGAGCAGTGGTAATGCCACCTTAATTACTAGTGGCGGGTGCCTCCTCTAATGAATCAACATAGCTTTCTGCCTATGTTGATAGCCGTATTTCGCCGCTTGATTTACACACCGATTTTTTTATGTGCGACTGAATGCAGAGCGACCTGTGAGAAACAGACGGGGCTGAAACTGACACCATAAACTATTTGACTTAAAAAAGCTACACTCATTCTCAATAGATAAAGACTGGCAGATAGTTTGACACATAAAATATCTTCAACAACCACACATTTAAGGAAAAATATTTATAATCACACCCTTTTCAGATCTTCTTTCCTTTTTGAGATCTACTCAATCAAATAAGGCTGAGGAGGAACAAACCAAGTCATTTCATAATCAAATCAACATCAAATGCCATGCATATTAACAAAAGACTATTGTAGATAGTTTCTTCTTCGTCTACTGTATGCATGTATCCAAATTAAAAACAAAAAGACCTCTATGTGTGACAGACAGACAAATGGTATGACTACATGCTGCATCATCATGTCTGTAATTAGCCCCAAGGTTTTTTTCTCTTCATTAAAAAAAGACAACATTTATTTCTGACACTGACCACTATAGTCTGAAACTTTCTTCCTCCTTTGGTCCTTTGATTCACCTGTGGAGGTTCTCGTCCATCCTAGGAGGGCGCTCTAGGCTGGGTGGGTAACGCATTTCGTCACTTCCTGTTTGTTGTTCGCGGTCTGTGTCTGTCTGCACGGCGTTACGGGCTCTGATTCTTCGAATCCTTATACTCTGATTTTAGTTTGTTTTGATAATAAAACACTACATCTTGTAAACTTCTCTTTGAATCGAGCACTTGTACCTTTTCTCTTATTTAACTTTCATTTCCACCAGTCACCGGTACAGGTACCGTCTCCTGTCCTCTCAGCATGGCCTCCTCTCCCACCGTTTCTCCTTCTTACTGCTCAGTTTGTGAAATGTTTAGTTACTCCTCTGCCTCCTTTAGTGAAGACGGTAAGTGTATAAAATGTAGTTTGTTTGTAGCTTTGGAGGCGAGGCTCAGTGAGTTAGAGGTCCGGTTCCGCCAAATAGACCCTAGTCCGGTTGACTTGGTAGCTCGTCAGGCTGAAGTAGCGGCGGACCGGCCAGGTGTAGCTGCTGGTAGCCGCCCCCTTGCAGCCCCCGAGCAGCCGGGGAGTCAGGGCGGCTGGGTGACGGTTCGGAGGAAGCGTAGTCCCAAAAGGCGCACGGAACACCACCATTCGCTTCACGTGTCTAACCGTTTTTCCCCACTCAGCGACACACCCGCTGAGAAACCGACCTTGGTGATTGGCGACTCTATTTTGAGGCATGTGAGGCCGACTCCAGCGACCATAGTTAGGTGCATCCCGGGGGCCAGAGCGGGCGACGTCGAAGCAAATTTGAAGCTGCTGGCAAAGGGTAATCGTAAATACAGTGAAGTTATCATCCATGTCGGCGCTAATGACACCCGGCTACGCCAGTCGGAGGTCACTAAAATCAATATTGTCTCGGTGTGTAACTACGCCAAAACCATGTCGGACTCAGTAGTTTTCTCTGGTCCCCTCCCCAATCTGACCGGTGATGACATGTTTAGCCGCATGTTGTCGCTCCGTCGCTGGTTGTCTCGGTCGTGTTCAGAAAACGACGTGGCCTTTATTGACAATTGGAAGACGTTTTGGGGAAAGCCTGGTCTGCTTAGAAGAGACGGCATTCATCCCACCCGGGATGGTGCAGCTCTTATCTCTAGAAATCTGGCTGATATTATTAGATCCTCCCCCTGACAATCCAGGGTCCAGGCCGGGGTGCAGAGCTGCAGTCTTACACGCTTCTCTGCTGCTTCTCGAGGACTATCGCCTGCCAATAAAAAGGTAGAAGTAAATGATGTAATTGGAGATTCTAACGAGGTGCCAAGTAAAATAGATTTAGTATCGATTCCCCGTCCTCCAAATGTTCACCAAGCGCGACGTAATAGAGACGTTAACCAAAATAACCTCGTAAAAATAAAAACAAATACGCATTTAGTGCGAACTAAAGACCAAACAATTAGATGCGGATTACTAAATATACGATCTTTAAGCTCCAAGTCTCTATTAGTAAACGATCTAATTACTGAGACCCGGAGCGACATTTTCTGCTTAACAGAAACATGGCTCCAAGAGGAAGAGTTTGTTAGTTTAAATGAATCGACGCCGTCCAGTTACTTTAATTATCATATTCCTCGAATCACAGGTCGAGGTGGAGGAGTAGCGGCGATCTACGATTCCAGTCTTACAATAAAATCCAAACCTAAATGCGCTAAGCCTCACGCTTAGCTTAAAACTGCCGAGCTGGAAATCAGAGAAGCCAGTCTTGTTGGTGGTAGTTTACCGGCCTCCTGCTGGAGCTTATCTGGAGTTTCTGTCTGAGTTCTCAGATTTCTTATCTAGTTCATTGATCAGTACAGATAAAGTCATCATAGTGGGCGACTTTAACATTCATATGGATGTTGACAACGACAGTCTTAAGTTGGCTTTTGATTCTCTTCTAGAATCGATGGGGATTTTACAAAAAGTTAACGAACCGACGCATTGTCTTAATCATACTCTTGATCTGGTCCTCGTCTACGGTGTAGAACTTGATAATCTGTTAGTGTCACATGTAAACTCCCTCCTATCCGACCACTATTTAATAACGTTTGAATTTAACATTGTCAACGTTACAAATAATAGGAGCTTTTACTTTAGCAGATGTCTATCCGATAAAGCTATTACTAAATTTAGGGAGGCCATTGCTCTTCATCTTCATACAGAGGAACATAGTGAAGCAGTTGAGGGCTGTGACCTCGGTTCTACCTCTGCAGATGTTGATTTCCTTGTTGGTAGCACTGCAGATTTGTTACACTCAGCTTTAGATGCAGTTGCTCCTTTGAGAAAGAGGGTCTCTAACAATAGGAGCTTAACTCCCTGGTATAACTCGCATATTCGTTGTTAAAACAGAAAGTGCGTAAAATGGAAAGAAAGTGGTACTTTTGTAGGTCTGTAGATATTTATTGTGCATGGAAAGATAGTATAATAGTGTATAAAAAAGCGCTTCGCAAAGCTAGAACAGCCTATTATTCAGTGTTAATAGAGGATAATAAAAATAACCCACGGTTTCTGTTCAGCACTGTAGCCAGGCTGACAAAGAGCCACAAATTTTTTGAGCCGTGAATCCCTGCAGCTCTCAGTAGTGAAGACTTTATGAGCTTCTTTAGCAATAAAATTGTCAGAATTAGAGAGGAAATCGGCCAGGCCCTCCCGGCAGTGGCTGTGGGAATTTCTTCAACCTCGGCGACTCCCTTATGCTCCGACCTGACTCTAGACTGTTTTGTTCCTGTTGACCTCTCTGAGCTGACCTCAGTCGTCAATGGATCTAAATCATCCACGTGTCTGTTAGACCAAATCCCTACTCGACTACTCAAAAATGTTTTCTCTCTGATTGGACCGACAATACTGAAACAGATCAACTTGTCCCTAGTCTTAGGATATGTACCACAGGCTTTTAAAGTTGCAGTAATCAAACCATTACTTAAAAAACCCTCTCTTTACCCAGACATTTTAGCTAACTATACACCAATTTCCAACCTTCCATTTATCTCTAAAATTCTGGAAAGGGTAGTTGCAAGCCAGTTGTGTGAGCATTTGTATAGAAATGATCTATTTGAAATTTTTCAGTCAGGGTTCAGAATGCATCATAGCACAGAAACAGCACTGGTTCGAGTCTCGAATGACCTTCTTATGGCCTCAGATAATGGGTTAGTGTCCATACTGGTTCTGCTGGACCTCAGCGCTGCTTTTGATACTATAGATCACAGCATTTTACTGCAGAGGCTAGAGTATGTTGTTGGGATTAAAGGGACAGCTCTAGATTGGTTTAAATCATATCTGTCTGATAGATTCCAGTTTGTTTATGTTCATGAGGTTTCTTCCATACAGACGAGGGTCTGCTATGGTGTCCCGCAGGGTTCAGTGCTAGGGCCAATCCTGTTCAGTTTATACATGCAGCCCTTGGGAAGTATTATCCGGAACCACGGCATTAATTTTCATTGTTATGCTGATGATACGCAGCTGTATCTGTCTATGAAGCCAGATGAAACAGAACCATTAGACAAACTTCAGTTGTGTCTTAAGGACATCAAGGACTGGATGTCCAGAAATTTTTTGCTACTAAATTCTGATAAAACAGAAGTTGTTGTTTGTGGTCCCAAACAGCTTAGGAAGGGATTAGATGGTCTTGCGATGGCCTCCAGTAAAACTGTGCGAAACCTTGGCGTTATATTCGATCAGGATTTGTCATTTAAACAGCATATTAATCAGGTTTGTAAAACTGCGTTTTTCCACCTCCGTAATATCGCAAAGATTAGGAGCATCCTCTCGCAGAGTGATGCCGAAAAACTAATTCATGCGTTCGTATCTTCTAGACTAGATTACTGTAACGTGTTGTTGGCTGGATGTCCAAGTAATTGTCTTAACAGCCTCCAGCTGATCCAAAATGCAGCAGCGCGAGTGCTGACAGGAATCAACAAGAGACCACGTCTCTCCAGTTTTAGCTTCCCTCCATTGGCTCCCTGTAAAATTTAGAATCCAATTCAAAATTTTATTACTGGCATATAAAGTCCAAAATGGCCTAGCGCCGCGATATTTGCAAGACCTGATAGTACTGTACGTTCCTAATAGAGCTCTCCGTTCTCAGGGTGCAGGTTTACTTAAAGTTCCTAGAGTATCGAAATGTAGATTTGGAGGACGGGAATTCTGTTATCAGGCACCATCACTCTGGAACCAACTTCCAGTTTGGGTTAAGGAGGCTGATACCACCTCCACCTTTAAAACTAAACTTAAAACATTTCTGTTTAATAAAGCATATAGTTAGTGTATATTTAGTACCTTAATGTGTCAGGGCCAGTAGTCAAAGCTGCAGCTACAGGACCAGATTAGAGCAGCTCATTTTAAACAGCTTCGGTGTAGATATGCTGCTGTAGGCCTATGCTGCAGGGGGGCACCAACATGATCCACTGAGTGGTGCCTTTCACCTTCTCTGTTTCTCTTTGCCTTCTCTGTCTCTTCTTCACCTCAACCCTCATTTATTAACAATATCCCATAAACTTAATTGTGGTCCATTGTTCTTGTAGTTTTTTGTGCTTGTCTGGCCCTTCTTTTCCTCTTCTTTGCATGTCCTGCGGACCAGAGCCTCAGGAGCTGCTTGCTGACCTGCAGTTCCACCTCTGACCATCCCAGTGTCTGCCTTCACCTGTCTGTGTGGATGTCTGTTGGATACTTGCTGACATCCCGACCTGCAGTCCTCATCCCCCTGTATCACCGTCTATCCATATATCACCCATATTCACAGAAGTCTAATTGGACTACCAAGGACAGTTACTAATGTATCCTATCTTGTACCTTTGACGGTGTCTCTATGTCTCTATTCTTTCTTATTTCTTGCTCTACCCGGCTGGCCTTCGGCAGGAGGGTCCCCCCTCATGAGCCAGGTCCTGCTCAAGGTTTCTTCCCTCTTAAAGGGGAGTTTTTCCTGCCACTGTTTGGCTTACGGTTTTTCTTCCACTAGGGGAGTTTTTACCTGCCGCTGTTTATGTTATAATTGCTCGGGGGTCATGTTCTGGGTCTCTGGAAAGCGCCTAGAGACAACTTGTGTTGTAATAGACGCTATATAAATAAAATTGAATTGAATTTCATGATCTTGTATTATAAATAATGACACAACATGGATGTGAATTACTTGCAAAGCAGAAATGCAGTGAGTTAATGCAGCAGTACTTGTAACAGTTGGGGTTATGTCATGTGGGTTTGACAGCCCGAGTTGTGAACTGAAGCTGATCGCGACTGTGACGGCGTGCACTTGTCTCCCAATGGTTTGATGGTGACTTGAAGCATGCTCGCAAAAAAAAAAAAAAAAGATTCCTCTACAGAAGTGAAGAAAGAAGGCCCAAACGTCTTCAAGTATTAATAAAGTTAGACCTGCAAAAAGCCTTAGACACACAGTATTAGAACCCAGAACAGAAGAAACTCTAGAAAAGGCCAAGAGCTGTTGTATGGTTAGTTTGCATGTTTTCCCCTCACAAATATAATATATATTCATATGTTTATAAATAAAAATTCAGTGCTGTAAAAACCTCTCCAACTCCACAGAATCGGACCCATCGTAGAAGGCCTAATATGCTTTACTCTTAATCGTTTCTCGGCTAAAACTACTAGTGGAAGTATGAAAACTGTACTGGTTGTCCTGTGTTGAAAGTCCTTCATTCAGAACAGCAGTAAAGAGAAGACCACTTCTTCATTTTCCTTTCTTTTTGGTTGAACTGCACACAGAGAAAAGCATTATTTTGAGTCATGTTTTTTTGTTTTGTTTTTGGTAGCAGCAAAGCACCAAGTTTGTGTCAGGCTCTACTTGTGTAAGTCTGAGTTTGTCTGCTGTGTGTGTAACATCACTCCATAGTCTCTCTGAATGTGTGTGTGTGCACGCTTATGTATGTCTATGGAGAGCAGGGGTGAACATTGATGCCCTGGGCAGCGTGGGCTTGCAGGTCAATGGCCTGGGCAGGCTGCTGTCCTGGTCGAGCGTTCATCAGCGTCAGGTTCCTCACGCAGCCCGTCATTCCTGACGAAAACTTCCCTCCCGTCATAGCAGCCATGTCAGGTGCTCCGCCTGTCACATGACAAGATACACGCATATTAACCCACCAGGGATCAGATTTCTCTCACTGTTCGCTTGGACCCACAACATGTATTTGTGGGTGAGATTAATTCTCCTTAATAAGAAAAAAGTAGTGCAATCCTATTTAAGAGTGTAATGTAGAATATTTTCTGAACTTATAATCTACAGACGCCTCCTAAATATCTCCCATAAAAGTAATCTGTTGATGTAAAGCCATAATCACACACACTTGCCTGGTCCACAACTGATACATGTGGAAAACAGTTTGAACACAGATTGTACGAGCTGAGCTGGAGAAGCCGAGATCGCTGCAAAATGGCTTGTCCAGTATCTTGGCAAGCATGAAGACTGTATTTTCTGTCACTCATCATTTCAGCAAACTTGTGAAAGGAGAAGAGCATATTGGAAAGCACCAATTCAGATTAAAAACTGTTTTTGGCACATCTAAGTGAAATGTTAGGGAGACAAATTCGATGCAAAGGTATGTGAAATGAACATCATGTCAAGGTCAGTGCAGTGGATACGATGCAGAGATCTGTGTAGTGGACGTAAAAGTCCGTAAAGCAGAGGTCCATTAAGTGGTGGCAAATATCCAGAAAGTGGACACGTTCCAGAGTCTGTGAAGAGGTGTAAGCAAGTGGACACAAATGTCCATAAAGTGGCCGCAATCCATGAAATGAACGCAACAAATAGGTGTAAGTATGTCACATCATAAGTGCAACTGCAATAGCTTGAAACAGCTTTTCTTTTTGAACGTACTCCCAGTGCTTCAATTCTGAAGCAACTCTGAGCACTTTTGTTATCAATGGTAACTTCAACTACTCTTGATCCAAAAATCAGGTTCCATTCCAGTTCCATTCAGACCCCCTCAGACTCATTCTGGGTCCACTGAGGACCATTGGTATTTTGATGCCATTAAGGTCTTGCAGTTTGACATCAAGCTCCCCAGGACCCCAAAACGGTGTGACACAAGTGACCCCCCCATGTGGATGTTGACATAGAAGACAACAAAGTGTCCAGAGGCAGAACCTTTGAAGAAATGCTGGCTGCTCTAAAGTGATGACAAGTCTGTTCAGATGATCTTGGGTACAAAAGCTGTAAGCTGCTATTTAAAACGTGTTCATAAAGTGGAACTCTGCCGTACCAAGATATATACTGCCTTTGGTGTTGACCATGAGGCTTTTGCCTTTAGACTGCCCATGCTGAGCGTCTCCTCCATCAATCTGGATATATCCACTTTTTCCAGTTCTGAAACGAAAGAGAATTTAAGAACTTAACTCACATAGGTAAAAGTAAACATTTGGAAAATTGGTGACATGGATTTTTGATAAAATAGCGTATTACAGCGGACAGTTTTACATGACAAAGCTAGATCACAGCTAGATCACTACAAGTGCCTGAAAGAACTGATGGAAAACGAACCATCGTTCATTTCATTAATTACATCTCTGCTGTACTTGGGTTGACAGGTGGAAAAAAAAACAAACCTCAAAAATAGCTATAGTTGATAGTTGATATAGATATAGTTGTTTGTGCAAGAGCAGCTACTGACACCGCTGATGTTTCTGGTGTCTGTGAACGTCAAAGCACTGCAGGATGCAGTAATCGTACCTGACTGCTGTGACCTTATGCCATCTCTCATCATTGACAGACTTTTGGGAAAAGATTTTGGACTCCCTGCTGCCCAACTGGTAACTGGATATTGCAAAGATAAAAAAACCAACATTACCACACTAGAAACACAAACTTAAAACACCTTGGAGCACGACTAGACGTTAACAGATTATATGGATTCTGAAGCTGAATCACCTGAAAACGAGGTGTCCGTTTTCAAGGCCAAGGCTAATGAAATCCTTGCCCTTGCCGTGTTCCCCGGGTTCCTAAAAGTAAATGTGTTAAGTCTTCCCCTCTTCTTTTTATGACCTTAACAATGTGAGCAGTAGGAACTGTTATGTCCGTCAGTAAAAGGTCAGGACTCAGAACCTACCACTCCCTGCCACAGGATCAGGCCCTCAGAAGAGCTGGTGCTGATTTCCATTTCAATTGTCTCTGGTGAGTCATGGACACTAGAAGGTATTAAATGACATAACAAATAATGAATTACTACAACCCCATAATAACAGATCAGCCATGAGAGCAAAACCATGTAAAAAGGCATCCAGACGACTCACCTTCTTGGGAAAACGGATCTAGGAAGGGCAATATATCCATCACTGTGGAACTGAGCCGCATACTGATAGGGCCAATCTACACAAATAAACAGTAAAGTAAAATTAAGTTTACGTTGAAGTGTACTGTCATTCGTACTGTATTAGCGCCCTCCAGTGGTGAAAGCATAGAAGAACCCCTGGTTAGATGCAACATTAATGGACAGACATGTTTCTTCCCTGAAATTACAAAGCTATTTATTTGATGAAGCACTTAAAGTAAGACAATGTAACATTTGAGTAAATAAATAACGTTATACCTCATTCATATTAAGTGCTGAATACTGTGGCAATGATAAACAGTTTTGACTGAATGGTAGCTTATTTTATCTTTGTGTTTGTTAACCTCTAAAATGAAATTGTTTTGCAAGTCCAAGATGTCACTGCAGATGTTGTCTGCAGACTGGTCATGCTTCTGTGCTTTTGCTCATTTTAAACATGCAGCAAATGGCCCTACATTTTACTGAGGCCTTTAAAATTGGCCTTATTCTTTAAATGTTGTTTTGCAGAGAGTTTTATTGAGAAACATTTCATTTGTATGAGGTAAAAAAGTTATTTCTTCTCTCAACAGTTACAAAGTCTCACATTAATCTTATATTTTAAATGAATTATCATGGTCTTGAATTTCCGTATGTGTCCAGACCAACATGCAGACACTTAAGAACGAACCTCCATGATGCAGAATCGCTTCCCATCACTACGCTACAACATCTCCGTCTTCACACAGAGACCCGACTAATCTGCCCTCATGGCTCCATGCATGCACATCACAGTGAGTACTGAAAATGACTGACGTATATCTCATCTCACCTGAACAACAATAACACAGTACTTACAGAAAACACTTGAGGATGTTAGTAAAAGTTCAATTGACTGGGTGCAGACTAAAGGACACGAGTTAACAGATTTAAAACAAATGTCTGGACGTCTTGTTTTGTGTTTGTGTTGAACAAGTAGTTTTCAAGTTTAAAGAAATAAGAAATGTATGTTGTGAGTAGCCACCTTACAGACACTGATGACACGATCAAAGAAAACAAGAGAAAAAGGAGAAATTTCACATTAATTCACGGAAATGATGAACCGAGTCCATAAACAGGCTGTTTAGGTCTGTTAATCACTCAGATACAGTCAACCGCCCTGTTACCTTGTGGTTTAGGTGCAGAATTCCCTTTTCTCAAACTTTCCAAGAGACTCAGTCGAGAACAGATGCATGGTTGTGTTTATGCGCGCAAACGTGTTAGGCAGGAGACAGTTGTGGGTGAGCTTGGACGAGACAAGGGGCCTCCTCCAATTCAGCAGGGCTCTGTTAGTCACGGTCGTGTCAAGCATACTGAATATTAAAATACTGTACCATTAGCTTCTGTGTTCCACGGGGCCTCGGGGAAGCTTAGGAGCTGGCCTGTGTGTGCAGGATACATCCATGAGAGTGCAGGAGAAGACACGTGTAACGGCTGAGGACGATCCCTCCCAGCGTGACATGCATTGCTGGGAGTGACCAGGGAGCTTTCTGACATTAGTTGGGCTTCATTTTGGTGAGAACGTGACTCATTTGAGCTGTGCATTTCTGGCTTGGTCTTTTTGCTTTGAAGATGATAATGATCTTTCTCCGTAGGATGCAAATTTATGGACTAAATGACGTGTACGAGGAGAAGACATGAGGTTTGCTTTTAGAGACAACCTGCTGTTACTGAGCATACTTTAGCAAGAATCAACAGGATTCTTTTCTTTTGTTTTTGGCATATATATGCTTTTTTTCTCCCACAGTTAATACTTACTTTTCTCGCAGTTATAGCCCGTGTACTCAGGCTTACACACACACAGTCCGTTGACACAGCTGCCACCGTTTTGGCACTGAAGGTTGCTCTGGCACACGTCCTTCACCACCTCGCAGCGCTCCCCTACAGGGTTAAATGCCAATCGTGATTCAGCGCGTCATCACGTCTTTTTCACCTTTTACAACTAGTCAGGGTGAAAATAATCTGAATATCAGTATTTTATAGCACAAAAAAAGGCAATCCTGAAAACGTACGTCTCTGGAGAAAAACTGGCTTGGGGTACAAATACTTCACTGGGACACACCCTCAGCGAAGTTTCTGATGTCATTGGGCCATCGAGTTCTTTCAAAATCATATACACTCATTCAGGAGAGCCAGCCCAGGCTCTGGCTCGTGTCCCAGCAGCAGCAGCCCCCAGATCTCACTTCCTGAGCCAAAGTCATCTAGAGGCCCTCTCTACAGCCTGCACACTGGACCCGACGGCATTGCTCTCTGCAGACCTTGTGATGCTGAAAAGCGTGTAGGTCTTGCACTTGAGATGGCTCAAGGGCCGGGAGCTTTGGGATGACTCCCAGTGTAAGCCAGCCAGTTGCTACTATTCCCACCAAAACCATGTTTCTCAGCAGTCTACTAAAGCCACCTTTGAGTGCTTGGCGTCCTAGTAAAACAGATCCTCTCTAGCCAGAGACCCTGAGTTCTTTTTAAAGGCTGTCTAATAAGGGACAGCGGGAGCTTGTTGCTTTTGCCATAAAGCTCTGCATTGCTTAAACTACGTGGAAGTCTGAGCCACGTGCAGCGGCAGCTGCTGACCTTCTTTCTGTGACCTCCCACTATGAGGTAGGGTACTGCATTGTTAAATCCAAGTCTAAAAGCAAGTAGGTAGGCCAGACTTCTCAACTGATTGCTGAGCAAACCTACCACTTCTTGCACTAACCTTCAAATCCGTCCTTACAGAGGCACTGGTATTCATATTCAGCGCTAGACATACAGTCGCCCCCATTCAGGCAGGGCCGGCGGTCGCAGGGGCTGTTGTCCACACATTCTCTGATCAGTTTGCTCTCTGTGAAGCTGTACGACAGATCCAGTTTCTTGTTGTTGATGGAAACCTAAACATGAGGTGCAAGTTTAAATATCTACATGTTGAAAAAAATTATTTATTTTGTACAATGAACTCTCACCTCTCCTATACAGCCATCAAACATTCTGCTGATGTTGGCGGGCTTGGGGAGGATGTGCATGCTGGGTACTCCTCCCAGGTACATGGGCGTGTGGATGTTGAGGCCCTGGGCTTTTCCTGGTGAAGTCCTCCTCTCCACTGGGCCTTGGTCTACCTTCAGCTGGCCGGCCCTCTTGTTTCGCTCAGCCACAAGTCTGTGCCACTGGCCCAGAGAGGCCGGCTCAGGACTACGGAGAATTGCCTGTCCTGGAAGTTAAGAAAAGTACACACTTATCCCTATATATATGAACATGCATGAGTACTCAAATACTTCAGTGCATATTATTATATAGATAACTTTTTAAATACTGCCCCTACACCCTCCAAAACTCAGGTATGTAATAGAGAACAGAATGCTTCTTCCCCTTTCCTCTGTCTTCTCTTTAATTAACACCCTATTGTCTTGTGTCCACTTCTATCCTTTAAACACCACATTACTACCCTTTTTTTTTTTTTTTTTTACTTTTTAGCACACATTACAACATAGACACCACACTGCACCACCACTGTCTCGTCTCTCTTTCTCTTTCTATTTCTAGTCTGATCACATACCACACCCGGTGATTGTAGCCCTGTCTGGCAGAATTTAGTTACTTATTTACTTATTTATTTATTTTACTTTTTCTTTTTTTTCTTCGTCCTACTTAGGGATCAATAAAAGAAATAGTTATACTGTCATTAGGGCCAGTGAAGAGTACACATTTGCACACACTTGCACACACATACGCACACACCAAAAAAAAAAAAAAAAAAAAAAAAAATACAACCCTTGATTACAGATTAAAATGCATGTATATATATATCTTTTGGGTCCTACCAATTTGGTATCAACCATTAATATATGTGCAAACAAGAGGGGAAAAAAAAAAGAAAAAAAAAAAGAAATAAAAGTACACACCGCCAAAACATGAAGCAATTCTGAGATACTGTTTTTAAAAGATATTTTCTGACATCACTGTTTAACTTGTAAGGGCATTCACTTGACTTTACCTGTGCCCAGTTCATATCTGAACTCCACATGCCCGTCCACCATGAAAATAGAGAAAAAGTCCTCCACCTTCATTTTTTTCCCACCACAGAAAAACATCAGGCCATTTCTCTGCAGTGGTTTGAACTCCAGTTCAACACGCAGGTCATCATGGATGTTGGTTAAGGGAGGATAAGCTATATACGACTCGTCACCGTTGAACAGTGGAGTCGTCACCAGTCCACCTGATGGGCGTTAATGAGAAGCAAAATCCACACAGATTTCAAGAGTATGCAGTAACAGCTGAAAATGAGCAAAAACATCAATGCCTCTATTCACAGATATATACATGTTATGTAAGATAAGAGTAACTTCTAATCTTACCACCCATGCATTTATTTCCAAACTTGCCCAGATGGCAGCGGCAGTCATAGCCCAGGCCGTCCGGACGGTTGATGCAGGTAGCGTCAGGTCCACAGGCCTCTGACATAGTCAATGGTGGGAAAAAAACATGTAAAAAATGACAGACTGACCATTTCTGATATCCATATCTACAATACATCCTATAAATGGCACATATCTATAATTGTGACTGATTTGTGGGGCCAGCTGGTAATTAACATGTACCTGAGTGACAGTGCAGAGGTGAGTGATGCTGACAGTTGCTGCCTGTAAATCCTTTGGGGCATCTGCACTTATACAAGCTGGCTTCTGAATCCTCACACCTCCCTCCGTTCTAAATGAACACATGAAATACGTTTGCTGAATATGGTGCAGTAAAACATGACAGAAATGGAAAAAAAGAATATGATGTTGATAGGTCACACTGACCTGGCATGGCTGATCTTTGCAGGTTGGACAGTTTGTGACACCGGTAGAGCTGCGGTCCAGGTCTTTAAAAATGACTTCCTCTCCCTGAATGATCAGCTGACGGATACAGCCTACATAACATTTAGAAAGGACGACTCATTAGACACAGAAAACATCTCCTCCACCCTATGGTTCTGTCTTGATGTGAACAGTGTGACTTCTCACCCACAAAACCGGACTTAATACCGGCAGTTTTGGCAAGGGCTGTGTAGTTGGGGTAACCGCCCACATGCAGCTCCTCATTCAGATCAAGGCCCTGGAACTTTCCCTGACCAGAGGAGAAAATCTAATCGTAACTGAAGTAAATTAAGAAAATGCACTTGGCTGACCGCCTGAATCAGTTTTGCACTGACAGCACAATACCTGTGAGCTGCCATTGATGGGTTCCCCTCCGTCTACAACGATGTATCCCTGGGTAAGGTTGCGGTGCAACTCAACTGTGTGAAACTCCCCCAGCTTAATGGGGTTGGAGTCGCGGATGGTGGCCATGCCGGAGCCCACGTCAAACCTGAGGCAACACAACATTTTCCAAACCACTCCCTCATTAAACAATGTTATTTCATTTGTTCTTAAAATGTTTAAAATTGTTGTTAACCAGAGAATTATTGTGTGATACAATTTTAAGGCAAAAAATATTTGACAAATTGCCGTCTTCAAGAGCACATCTGTTTGAGTGACATCTAGGCTTCTCTCAACAACACAAGGGAAAGCAGCTTTGTGCACAGATTACAAAGGCTGAGGAAGAAGAGGGTACGGGTGCGGGACCGGTCCACCTCCAGTCCTGGATCCAGTAAATACTGTGTAAATAAATTATAGTTTGGCGTATTTGGTGGCAGAACACAAAATGGTAATTTTTACTGTCTCATCTGTTTTGAAATGAGTTTGAGGTATGAAATGGAAGAATGGATAAATATTAACAGCTGAGATGAAGTTGTGGAGATAAAACATATTATGAGTTCATTCTGTGACGCTGCAAAGGATGAAGTGGGAATAGGAAATGGATGGATGGATTTTATTAAAGATAAGGATTAAAGTCAATGTAGGAATCACTGTCTTTTTAAAAAAATAATTTATGTCAAATTTTCCATGTTGTCTAAAAGGGTTGTGATTACGATAACAACAACAACCCTCAGCATGTTTTGTTTTAGTCGGGAGAAATTCTGAGGCCTGACCTGAACTCCAAGCGGCCGCCCACAAGTCCCAGAGAGATGAAATCAGCTCCTGTGGTCTTCCTCTGGCCATTGTAGAGGATCATACCTATGCCACCAAAACAAAACAAAGCAGTTAGAGCCAGAACAAAGTTGACTCTGCAAATATACGCTATCATAGTATCCATCTTAATAAGTCTAATATTTCTTTTGCAAAACGGTTGGCCGAGTATCAATGATTGGCTCTAGAAAGTTCTGATCTGAGAGCCTTGTTAGGATGGATATTTTAATGTCATTTAAGCGTTTGAAAGCCGGATGTAAAGCAGCATGCTATGGTGTTGCAAGTGTAAAGCCAACCAAAGCCATGTTCTGTACTGCCATCCAATCGACTGGGCTGCAAAACAGAACCAGTCACACCATTCTTCTGTTAATCTTTCTTTTTCTTTCTCATGCTGACATTTGCATGCGTGGTATTCTTGAGCAGCACATGCCCATCGGGGGCCGTGGTAAAATCCTCTCTTGCATGGGTATCTTTGCCATCTTTTCATAGTTTTGAGAAAGTGTGACAAAAGCACCCTTTCACCAAACTATGAGTGTGGCACAGTTCTACAAGTGTCAGTCGAATCAAAACAAAAGCAGTCAATCGCTGTAAAACTGAACGACTGTTTCATTTCTAGGCTGTTTGTCACAGTTTGCTATTCAGAGCGTGAGATGGGCTGAGACAGCAAAACCTAAAGTGTTTAAAAGGCAAGTTGCCAGAATCTGGGACTCCTGTAATTAACCAAACATTTTTATGTCTTAGTATTTTGCTGACATGCCCTCACACAGCTTTAACTTTATGAGCATTTATACTAGTCCTCCTCCTATCAGCTTTGTTGCCTGCAGCTAGACTTTAAACACTTCCAACTGCCCATGCACCCTTTTGCATCTCTGTCACAGTCTGTAAATCGGCTCTGAAAATGACGGGGAAGTCTGATGCAGCCAGAAAGCGACACCGCCAACATCAGCCTCGACTGCCTGACGTGCTCAAGCGCTGAGACTCACCAGCGTACAACATGAGACCTTCTCACCACATGGGTGAGGTGTGGGAGAGAGGGATGGGGCAGAAGATGCAGTGAAAACGTATGAGGAAACATGAAAGACAAGTTACACAAATAGATGTAAAAAATAATGTCACATAGAATTTTTAAGGAATTTGAGAAATAAAATATTAATTTACTACACATTACACTAGCAACCAGTCATGAGGAGATGCATCCTTACCGTCAACATTATCAGGTCTAAAGTTGATCTTCATGCTGAAAGCCTTGTAGGAGTTTTTGATGGTGGGCAGATTGAGGAACGACAAGGGTTCCTGGGCAAAGTATGGCATCACTCTCTCTGTAAAAACACGGCATCAAACACTGTGTGATACGTCTGTGGTTTAAACTCTTTCCACCACTATATCAACATCTCTTTTACTGACCGTGGATTTCTAGTGCAGTGAAGGCTTCCACTTTGCCCTGTTTATTGGTGGCAGTACAGACGTATGTGCCGGAGTCCTCATGAGTGACCCGAGGAACCGTCAGCACGTTGGCCTCCTGGTAACATTTCGGAGGAAGCTCTCCTTCCCTCTGGAAAAAGAAAGAGACACGCAAATGATATGTGGTGACAAATTAAGAGAAAAACCAGCCTCGTGGGCCTTAACGAGGTGAGTTTAAGCTCCAAAATCTCCCTTTGGTGTTCAAATGCGATGAGAACTGCTTTTTATAAAGGCCATAGCATTTTCATTCTCATCCAAGCATTCAGGACCCCTGTGCACTAAGGAGAGGGACAAGACCAATCTAGAAGAAACCCCTACTATTAGATTAGAAATATTTGAACATACTAAGGCAGTCATTTAAAATTAATTACTACTTAACCACTATATGAAGGTGATCTCTAAATGGAAGCTGCGTCCAAACATTTGCATGAAAAGCATAATATTGTCATCAAAGCTCCTCATCGAGGGGTGGGAGTTTAAAGTTTTCTACACCGAACTCAAACCACGAATGATCACAGACAGTTAACACGCTAAAAGCAATAGATGATTGTAAGGGAAATTGAGAAATATAGTTTCTTAAGTTAGTTATTATAGTGTCTTTTGCTATTATCTGTTGCTTGTTCATTGTTCATTGTTCATTCCATACTTTTCACTCTGTCTGGTTTCTCACTTGCATACTGGTGGATGATGGTTCTCACAGAAGGTAATCATAAGTCTCCGGTAGTTGCTGGAGATAAGGAGTAAGGAGGGAACTATATTTCTGCAAGGAGAGAAGAATCCCTGTTTGTGCTCAAGGACATGCAAGTGTATAAGATCTGTGTGTAATTAATCAATGCAGACTCACTCTGCCGACTGTGTTCAACTGTGTGATTCTCAGCTGTACAGCTTAAACTTCTCAAAAACGGAGCTCTCCTGTACCGTAATTATTTAACAGAAATAATTTCCACAACAATGATGAAGATGAAAACTAATGTTTATTAAAAAATGAGCCCCTAACCACTCTACCTCAGAAAAAAATATTTAAAGAAATCTTGATTACCTTTGACCATTTGATGTCAGGCACAGGATATCCTGAAGCGACGCAGGGTAAGACGGCATCAGACCCTACCGCCACCTCTTTTGTTTCTGGTAGTGCAGCAGTTCAAAGTCAAAGTCAAGTTTATTGTCAATTCTACCACATGTGAGATACATACAGCGAATCGAAATTGCGTTACTCTCAAACCCTCGGTGCTACACAATAAATACATTTTAAAAAAGTGCAAATTAAAAACAAACAAGTTATGGCATGATGTTGGGTTTAAGTGTACAACAGTTTTTAAAGTGTGTGATGGTCCTGCAGGTGTTCATCTTATCAGTCTGTTTAAAGTGACCTGGTGCAAAGTAGGCGGTCCAGTTCTGCCACAGGTGCCTGGTGCAGATACTGAGGTCAGAGTGAGTGAGGGGGGGGCAGGGAGGGAAACCTCCTCCCTGATGGCAGCAGACTGAAGAGGCTGTGTGACGGGTGGGTGGGGTCTCTCACAATGCTGAGGGCTTTGCGAGTCAGACGGCTGCTGTAAATGTCCTGAAGTGGGGAGAGAGAGACACCAACGATCTTCTCAGCTGCTCTCACAACACGCTGGAGAGACTTGTGGCAGGTTGCGGTGCAGGATCCGTACCACACGGTGATGCAGCTGGTCAGGATGCTCTCGATGGTGCCTCTGTAGAAGGTGTACCTCATGGGGGCCGGAGCTCTGGCTCTTCGCTGTTTGTGGAGGAAGTAGAGACGCTGCTGTGCTTTCTTGGCGAGTGATGCAGTGTTAACAGTCCAGGAGAGGTCCTCTGAGATGTGGACACCCAGGAACTTGGTGCTGTTCACCCTCTCCACAGCAGCACCGTTGATGTTCAGAGGAGCATGCTGGGTGTGTTGTCTCCTGAAGTCGGCAACAATCTCCTTGGTCTTCTCCATGTTCAGGGAGAGATTGTTGTCGCTGCACCACTCAGCCAGGCGGCTCACTTCGCTCCTGTAGTTTGACTCATCGTTGTTGTTGATGAGAGCCACCACAGTCGTGTCGTCCGCAAACTTTATGAAGAGGTTGGAGCTGTGAATCGGTGTGCAGTCGTGGGTCAGCAGGGTGAAGAGGAGGGGGCTCTGCACACATCCCTGGGGGGCCCCCCGTGTTCAGTATGATGGTGCTGGATGTGTCGCTGCCGACCCGTACTGCCTGTGGTCTCCCAGTCAGGAAGTCCAACAGCCAGTTTCACAGCGAGGTGTTGATCCCCAGCTGGTCCAGTTTGTGAACGAGCTGCTGGGGGATGATGGTGTTGAATGCTGAACTGAAGTCGATGAAGAGCATTCTCACATAAGCATTTCTGGTGTCCATATGTGTGAGGGCTGTGTGGAGGGCAGTGGAGATGGCGTCGTCAGTGGACCGTGGAGCAATATGCGAACTGGTAGGGGTCCAGAGAGGGGGGGAGAGCAGCCTTGATATGATGCATGACTAGCCGTTCAAAGTACTTCATGATGATGGGAGTCAGTGCGACTGGACGGTAGTCGTTGGAGCAGGAGGGAGATGACCGTTTTGGGACCGGACGGATGTTGGTGGCTTTGAAGCACTTGGGAACCACAGCCTGACTCAGTGACACGTTAAAGATGTCTGTGAAGACATCCGTGAGTTCTCCTGCACAGTCAACGCTCGCAAAGCTCCGGAGCTTTGCGAGCGTTGATCCTGCTGAGGGATCTCCTCACACTGTCCGGTGACAGCGTCAGCACCTGGTCGCCGGGAGGGGGTGGTGCTTTCTGTGCGGCGATGGTGTTGTGTGCCTCGAAGCGGGCGAAGAAGCTGTTCAGCTCATTGAGCAGAGATGTACTATTCTCACAGGTCTGCGTGGGGGCTTGTAGTCCGTAATGGTCTGAGTCCCTCGCCACAGGCTCTGTGTGTCCCTGCTGTCGCTGAAACAGCGGGCTTTCCTCCTGGAGTACTGTCTCTTAGCCTCCCTGATGCCATGGGACAGGTTGGTTGTAGCTGTCTTTAGTCCCACTTTGTCTCCAGCTCTGAAGGCAGCGTTCCGAGCCTTTACGAGTCTGTAGACTTCAGTTTGAGGGAGAGCTAAGCAAAAAGGAAAAAAGGTTGAATTACGATGATGATGAACGTTATAAACATTTCAACATTATAAACATTTCAACCATTCATGTGTGTTGCTCCCAAACCGTGTCACGTCAAAGAGTGCAATGCTGAATTTTGCGTTTTCAAACAGCAACAACAATCGTGAAGTACAACTTCAAGTTAAGGGGTTTTAGAAACTGTTGCGGTGACAGAGAGGTGGAGATGTCTAATGCTGCAAGCCCAACAGCAACGTTTGCAGGTAATCTCAAGAGTACTACTACTTTAAAAGGTGAAATTTCTTCTTTGGAACTTTGCTGAGCTGCTGATTCTTCTGGGGGTGGAGGAGAAAGAGGTGGAGGAGGAGAAAGAGGAGGTGGTGGAGGAGGAGAAAGAGGAGGTGGTGGAGGAGGAGAAAGAGGAGGTGGTGGAGGAGGAGAAAGAGGTGGAGGAAGAGGCAGAGTAGGAGGAGAAAGAGGTGGAGGAGGAGAAAGAGGTGGAGGAGGAGGCAGAGTAGGAAGAGAAAGAGGTGGTGGACGAGGAGGAAATGACCGTGTAAAAGTTCCCGTTGCTGACATGCAGCTACCCTGTTTGCACATTGATAAGATGAAAACGTCCCTCAGGCACTCACACTGGACGTTGAGGACCACCTGAGACTGAACTGAGCCCACGTCATTGGTGGCTGTGCAGCGATAGTGACCGGCGTCGGCCTCTGTGACACGATCGATCCTCAGCATGCCGTCCTTCACCATGATGTGGGACGGCAGAGAGAACGTGGTTTTGAACGTAACAGACCTTGGATGGTCAACCTGGCGGTGTCCTGAGCTTGGCCATACACACTGCTTGCTCTGCAGATATAAACTCCTTCATTGCTCTGCTCCAGGTTCTCAATCCTGTAGAGAAAAAAATACATGTCATGCTGCAAATAAGTTAGGTTAACACTTAACTCGCCGTGGGATTGACAATACAACTGTTGTTGGTAGCAATAATGTATTCATGTGCT
Organism: Xenentodon cancila; assembly: GCA_014839995.1. Taxonomy (NCBI): domain Eukaryota; kingdom Metazoa; phylum Chordata; class Actinopteri; order Beloniformes; family Belonidae; genus Xenentodon; species Xenentodon cancila. Next base: position 9,976,089 of record CM026204.1, on the reverse strand, counting down.
AAATTTGCTTTGGATCACAGTGCGTTAACAGGAGGAAGCATGCTTAGTTCGTAGCACGCTCCTTTTACCACACCAGAAGTCACCTGAGCACTCCATCCTTGATGTGGTGATTCGGTGGCAAAGCTCCCCCTTCCTTCAGCCACTCGATCTTGGTTTCTACGCCACCTGCTGCTGAACAGGTGAACTCCACAGCGCTGCCCTGAGCTTTTACCTCAACCTGAGGAGATACGCGCACTGCCAGAGGGGCTAAAGAAAGATATGGAAAGATAAGAGGCAGTTTCTGTTTTACTGTCAGTTACAGGACCGACGTTGTTCATGTTCATTCAACGACCCCCCCAAAAGCATGTTTGCCATTCATTAAAGATCCTGTATGGAAATGTGTTAAAATTCACATCTGACTGTGACTTTAGCGACCGCTTCACTGTGGCCCACTTTGTTGCTGGCCACACACTTGTAACTCCCAGCATCCTCAGCGGTGGCCAGGTTGATCTGGAGATCCCCTCCGCTAACCTCCGCTCTCGAAGGCAGGCTTCCTTCCAGCTTGGTCCAGGTGTAGGTCAACGGAGGTGTGCCATGAGCCAGGCACTGCAACCTGATCACCTCCCCGACCCGCACAGCCACATCATCTGGCATCGACGTGGCGTACGGGGGAGCTAGAGGCAGAAGAGACAAGAAAGTTCAGTAGGTTTATGTCTTGTGTTCTAGAGCGAAATCCGGAGACGACGACAACACTGGACATAGAAAAACTCCCTCTCCACATCTAGCATGACTTTGACATCAGTGGTGCCCATGTTGTTTGTTGCACTGCAGATGTATTCGCCAGAGTCTTGCCGGCCAACACTGGGTAGCACCAGGCTGTTATTCACCATCTTGTGTCTCCAGGGCAGAGGGGACCGCAGCTTGGACCACGTGAAGTAACAGACACAGAGACAGAGGCCTGGTGGACACGAGAGTTCCCAGGGTTGCCCTGCACGCGGCATACATATTCCCCAGAGTCCTCCGCGCTGGCCGACGGCCCACAACCTGCGAGATAGAATAAGGTCACTTGAAATCCTTGAAATGATTTTGATTTTCTAAGATTCAGATTTTGGCAAAACAAACAAATGTGGATTCTGGCAACATTATTATATACTTCATATGTGTTCTGCAACATTAATTAGATCTATGCACTGATTTGTGCTGAAGGCAAAGGCTTTAAACTGTCAGAGGCAGGTTAGTTTGTCATTGTGACTCGTTGCTGGAGTACTTTCAGAGTAAGAGTTGGTGCCATCTTGCTTAAATAAGCAATCACTTACTTGAAAAACACAGATAGATGACAAGATGTTGCCACAAAACCTAAATACATCATTAAGCATTGGTCATGCCTTCAAAGATGGGCAGGATTTCCATACCCAGAGTTTTAGTGCTCCCCCCAAACCATCATGGAAGCTGTCTGTTGAACTGGTTACTGATAATAAGCCAGATCACCCTTTGACCTTTCATTGAGGAATTTTTGACTTAAATCATTTGTCCATGCATTCTTTCCCATAGTAGTGAATGTAGTGAATCAGGTTTACATGCTTATGTGCATGTAAGTTGTCTCAAATCAAATGTGAATACATTGATGCGTACTGTGTCTTTACCTGGTGGTTGGCAGACAGGCGTCCGCTGGCTCGTGTCCAGGTGACTCGGGGAGGAGGATTCCCAGGAGCGAAGCAGCTGAGCTCCAGATTCTGGCCTTCCTGGACATCAGCAATAGATGGCTGGATGCTAACAACTGTAGAGCTGTGGTCTGCTGCTTAAACACAAACACACATTCATGAATACACACACACACACATATGTATATGAAACAAGCTCAGCAATGTTTTACTGAAAAGATGCTGAAAATACACATACATACATGCATTACACATCTATATAGAGATGCACCAGTCAATCAGCTGGTATCTTGATTCTGCCAAGTTTGTTTGTTTGTTTGTTGTTTTTTTTTTTTAATACTTTTATTTTTCAGTTTTTGTCAATAACCACATAGACAGCAAGACAGTACATGGAAATAGACATAAGCAAAAACAGACAAACAGAGGGAAACAAACCTCTAAATCCCAACAATACAAACAAAAAGACGGCTAACACGTTTCGGGCACATCAAAGTGTTTCCATCATAGCCCCATAGCAGTGCGGGAGTCTTAACTTAAATGGGCAATAAGGTAAGTAAATAAGATATAGTAGAGTTGCACGTCTAGAGGAATGCTCTCGTCATGATGGCAGAGATATTCACATTAATATAGCCAAGGAATGGCCTCCAGGTTTTCTCAAAATTCTCCGTTTGGGAGTGTGAGAGACAAGTCAGGCGATCCAGAGGGATGTACTCCATTATTGTCCTCTGCCACCCTGAAACCGAAGGGGTTTTGTCCGAGATCCAGTTCTGAAGGATATTTTTCCTCGCACAGAATGTCAGGATATTTTAAAGCCTTTTATGATATATGTTAGTAATCCCACGGCTGGGGAGACCAAGAACCAAAGAGACAGAGTCAAACTTCAGGTCCCTTTTCAGGATTTTTCGCATTTCAAGTAGAACATTCCTCCAGTAATTCTGTATCTTGATACAAGACCAAAAATAATGAGTGAGATCGCCGATCTCCGTCCTACACTTGAGGCATTGTGGGGAGACATCTCCTCGGTATCTGGAGAGGCGGCTTGGGGCGACATGTGCTCGATGCAGTATCATTAGTTGTATTGCTCTTGTCCGATTACAGACTGTTATTTTTCTTGCATTTTCCCAAATATCGTCCCACATCTCCTTAGTTACCGCCACACCAAGTTCCCTCTCCCAGACCCCTTCAACCCGTACCCGGGAACTAGCATAAGAACAGTTCCTCAAGGCGGCATAAAAGGTTCTCATGGAGGCGACCCCCTGACGGAGAAGCACCAGTTTCTCCATCTGTGTGACCCTCACGTCAGCCGGCAGTGAAGTATCTTTGAGAATAAAGTTTCTGACCTGAAAGTACCGGAACAAATCGTTTTTCGATACATCATATTTGTCCCTAATTTGGTTAAAAGACATAAGGGTGGGGCCAGTGAATAAATCCCCGAAACAACCGATTCCCTTAGCTGACCAGTTTTTGAAGGCCACATCCAAAGTACCAGGAAGGAAATCAGGATTACCAGTAATTGGAGTGAGAGCCGAGGTAGACCCCATTCTGCCCTCCATCTGCTGTGTAAGTCTCCATGCTCTAACTGCGTTGACGGTGACTGGGTTGCTGCAAAGGTTTTTAATACATTTTAGCTTTTTGATAAAAAGCAGAGTAGTAAGAGGACAGGCCGAGAGGGACTTCTCAACATCCAGCCAAATTGAGGAAGGATCATCTCCAATCCAATCCGCTATGTATCTCAGGTGAGCGCACACCTGGTATCTCCTGATATCAGGGAAGTCCAGACCACCCCAAGCGCGTGGTAGCTGCAAGGTAGACAACCTGATCCGCGATTTCTTTTTACGCCAAATGAAGCTGCTAAACCAGCCATTTAATTTTTTCAGCGTTTTGTTATTGAACAGAATGGGAATCATTTGTATTGTGTATAGTAGGCATGGGAGGGTAGTCATTTTCAGGAGGGAGGCCCGGCCCAGCCAAGATAGAGGGAGATGGTTCCACCTCTCCAGATCCAGCTTTATTCTATCGAATAATGGGTCAAAGTTGGTTCGAAATAACTGATTAAATTTAGGTGTAATATATATACCTAGATACATTAAACCTGCAGGGGACCATTTAAACGGAAAAGGGTTGGGACTGTCAGGTGGTTGTTGCAAAATACCGAGGGGCATTGCCTCTGATTTGGAAAAATTAATCTTGTATCCCGAAAAGGCAGCAAATCCTGCAATGATCCCACCGAGACGAGGGACTGAAAGGGAGGGGTTTCTCAGAAATAATAATATGTCGTCCGCATATAATGTAATCTTATGTGATTTACCCCCTAGATCCAGTCCAGCCACTAAAGGGTCCTGTCTGATAGCCTCCGCCAGTGGTTCTATTGCCAGTGCAAAAAGGAGGGGTGACAAGGGGCAGCCCTGTCTGCAACCCCTCTGGACCGTAAAATTAGCTGACCTTAGACCATTGGTCATGACTGCTGCCAGTGGCTGAGCATACAAAACCCCTATCCATTTAACAAAGCCATCACCCAGACCAAACCTCTCAAGTGTGGAAAATAAGTAGGGCCATTCAACTCGATCAAAGGCTTTTTCCCCATCTAGAGATATTATCAGACCATCTAAAGCCCGATGTTCAGATAACTGAATGATATTTAGCAGTCTTCTAACATTATTGTACAAGTTCCGATCCTTGATAAAGCCAGTCTGATCCTCCTTCACAATAAGTGGCAGAAGGTTCTCCAAGCGCTTTGCCAACACTTTGGAGAGAATTTTTAGGTCAACATTTAGCAGCGAGATTGGTCTATATGAGCCGCATTCCTCGGGAGGCTTGCCTTTTTTAAGGATAAGGGAGATATTGGCCTCTCTCAAAGATGGAGGCAAAGTTCCAGACTGAAAAGAGTGGTTAAACATATTTAACATAGGTTCTACCAGAAGATTCTGAAATTCCTTATAGAATTCACTTCCGAGACCATCACTGCCCGGAGCTTTGCCTATTTGGAGGTGTTTGATAGCCTGACGTAATTCAGGAGCTGAGATTGGGGCATTTAATTTCAGTCTCGAGTCCTGAGATATGGTTGGGAGATTGATCTTGGAGAAGAAGGCCTCCATCAGGGTTTTGGCATTGCTGGTGTGTTCTGACTCATACAATTTAGTGTAGAAGCTTCTAAAAGCGTCATTAATTAGTTTAGGATCTGATAAGCAAGTCCTCGACCCGCTCAAGACTGATTCAATCGTTTGAGCCGCCCTTTGCTTTTTTGTTAGGGCAGCTAAGTATTTTCCTGGTTTGTCTCCGAATTCAAATAATTTTTGTCGAGCATATCCTACCTTTTCCCCTGCTTTCTTTGTTAGAAGGGAGTCTAGCGTAGCGCGGATAGCAACAATCTCTCTCAGTTTAGCTGCTGTGGGTTTCTTTACATATTCTATTTGTGATTCACTCAATCTTCTTTCCAGTAGAGTTTGCTGTTCCAAATTTTTGCGCCTTTTGGTTGCAGAATAAGATATAATTAAGCCCCTGGTGTAGGCCTTTGCAGTTTCCCAGAGCAAAGATGGGTTATCAACAGAAGGGGTGTTAATGGAGAGAAATGCTCTGAACTCTGAGGAAAAGTATGACACAAACGCCTGATCAAGCAACAGTGTACTGTCCATTTTCCAGCTTGGTGAGTTTTTTGGTTGCTCTCTAAATGACACATTCAGGTATACTGCCGCATGATCAGATATTACAATATTACCAATTGAACAAGAGACTACAGATTGTAAGAGTTGTTTTGGTGCAAAGAAAAAGTCAATTCTTGTGTGGCATTTATGAGGGTTGGAAAAGAAGGTGAATTCCTTTTCTGCTGGGTGAAGTGACCTCCAAACATCCACATAACCCAAGTCCTCACAGAGTGCAGTAATTTGTCTTGACTGCTTTGAAGGGGGTGCGTTTCTAGCAGGTAATTTATCTATCAAGGGGTTCATGAGACAGTTAAAATCACCTCCTATAATTGTGTTTTCCGTTGCAAAATCAGATATCTTGGCAAAGGCATCTACTAAAAAATTAAGGGGGTGGCACGGGGGGCAATAAACATTCAAGAGGGCAAGGTTTTGCCTGTGTAAGGAAGCTGAAATAAGTACAAACCGCCCATATTTATCTTGGATACATTTGGACACTTTTATTGGTAGATTTCTTCTAATTAGTATTGCTACACCCCTACTTTTACTGGTAAAGGAGGAGAAATAGACCTGATCAAAGCCACACTGTCGCAACTTTAAATGTTCTTCATCATTCAAGTGGGTTTCTTGCAGCATAGCAATGTCGACCTTTTCCTTTTTCAGGGATAACAGAATCTTCTTCCTTTTAATGGGTGAATGGCTTCCTTTAATATTCCAAGTGCACACTCTCAATGTGTCAAAGACCATAATGCTTTCCTCTGAAAGTATGTAGGCTCCCCCATGCATTGCAAGTTTTGTATTGACTTTGCACCCGACTGTAACCCACCAAAAAAAAAAAAAAAAAGAAAACACATAGCAGACAAAACGCAAAACATGTAACATAGACGCATGTGCCAACAGCACAGTAAAGGGACCCTTTCCCACTCATGGGCCAGTGGGATACCTTAATCCACTCCATACTCTAACACACTCACAGTTAGTTTCTCTTAAGGCTCCTGTACAGTGTTACCACTAGAATTATGTTGTACCCACCCTCAAAAGAGTGATAAGATAAAGAGAACAGAGGAAAAAAAAAAAAAAAAAAAAAAAAAAAGCCCTCACTCTGGGAAAGAAGAGTCAAACCTGGTTAGGTGATAATGTGGTATTAACTAGTGCCTCTAGTACTTCACTAAATTGAAGCCAACCTGAGCAGCAGCAAAAGACAAACCAAACAAACTTCTATACAGCATGTGATTAACTGAACATTCTTAGATTGAACAGGGCTTAGCCAAAAGGGAGGGAGGAGAAGAGAAAAGAAAAATTACCCGGGGAAGCCTTTGAATCACGTGCAAATTATTTTAGGGTGTTGACAAAGGCCATAGCCTTTTCAGGTGAATCGAAGCTCCTGGCCTCTCCATTATGCAGGATTTTAAGGGAGGCAGGGTACATCATCATGTATTTGGCACCGATGTCCCGCAGGTGTTTTTTAACATCATCAAATCCTTTCCGCTTGCGCATGACTGCAGCTGAAAGATCCTGGAAAAACATGATGCTTGACTCCTTAAATTTTACAGACCCCTTGCGTCTTGCGGTGTTCAAGACCCTCTGCTTGTCAGCAAAGTTGTGGAATCTGATCAGGACGGGACGTGGTCGCTGATTCTGGGCCGTCTTGGGGGCGAGGGTGCGATGCGCTCTTTCGATTTTAACCCGACTGGTTTTGGTCTCAAGCCCGAGCAGGGTGGGGATCCAGGTCTCAAAGAACTTTGTTGAGTTACCCCCCTCCGTCTCCTCTGGTAGGCCGATAATCCGTATATTCTTTCTCCTCCCTCTGTTCTCCAGATCATCAACATGCTCCATCATAGCCTGTATTTGGCTTTCCAGCGCCTTGATTTCCAGGCCTGTTCAGCCGCGGATACCCGATCCTCCATCTCGGTCGCTCGTTCCTCCATTTCCTTTAGCTGTTGAGAGTGGGTCTCCAGCAACCGGGAGAGTGGTCCCAGCCTCTCGTCAATCACCTTTGTTATGTTCGCAGTTATCACTTGTATAGTTTGACGAAAAGCCGGGTCCAGGGCGCACTCGGCGTCACTCGGTGCCTGTTGCTCCTCTGTCACCGGAGGCAGGCCAGGCAAGCTAGCAGTAGTTTCAGGTTTGCTCGTTTTAGCCGATTTTCTGTTCTCCTTCGGCGGCATTTTGTCTCGGCTCTTCAAAAAATATTCACCAATGTTCATAATCAAAAGCCAAGATTTAAAATGACGCGAATGCCGGATTTGGTGTAGCTAAGGTGAAAAAAAAATCTGTGAAGTGGTACGGAGCCTAGAGAAATCAACCACTCTCTACGCCGCCATCTTGAAGTCCACCGTTTGTTTGTTGTTTTAAACAGTTATCTGAATCATACAATTAATATATATGCAAATGATGTATTACTTTACTAATTCCACAAACCTCATTATCAATCCATGGCTTTTCTTTTTCAATTAATTTTTTTTTCTCATTTAATTCTATGACGTCACCCTGTCATACATGAGGCCTGTGCTTCACCTGTTCAACAAGTCTCCTGGCACCTGAAGAGGGAGATACTGAGCGGTGCAAGTCCATCAAGTCCAGCATTGTGGACTACCTCAACAGCAAATGTGCTGACCCATCCACCTGGGACCTGTTGGACTTGGCCTCCTTACTGGATCCCCGGTTCAAGGTAAGTACATTTCAGATGAAAACATAAACAAAGTCATCACAGAGGTGGAGTCGTTCCCAGTGACCAGGTCAGCTGTGTGACTGAGCCTGCAGGCCAAGAGGACGGAGCAGTTGCGGTACCACCCACAGCTAAAAGAAGAAATCTCTGCCAAGCTTCTTTGAGTACAACACACCTACTACAACAAGCACTACACGACACAGAAGGACGCAGTGGAAACGCAGCTTATCAGCTACTTCTTGTCACTTTGTGTAGAGTGATGCTGACCCTCTGAAACGGTGGAGGAAACATGAAGTTCACTATCCGGGCAGCCACCAGCTCCCCTTCTGAAAGGGTGTTCAGCTGCAGTGGGAACATTGGAACTTGCCACAGAGATTTTCTACAACCTGACAGTGTTGACAGGTTAGTTTTCCTGCCACAAAATATGGACATTGTATTAAAGTTGGTTGGTTATTTTGTTCATTTCATTTGTTTTTGCTCTTGTTATTTGAGACGTGCATAGAGACGGTCTGTCTATTTACATGTTTGAAATCTGCACAGAGATGCACTTAAGGTTATGTTGACATGTTTTATTAGTTACCAAACTGTCAATCTCAGTGGAAAAAGTCTGTTCATTATTATTGCTAAAATTGTAACAGTATTGGATTTTTGAATTAATTACTGTGCATGTCTGTCATGCAGGAATGGGATCTGTTTTATTTTCATTTCATATATGCAGACGGTTCTTTTGTTCAAATTGTTTTATACATTTTAATATTGAGTGACCTCTGTAATAAAGGTGCCTGTGTGACATTTGGCATGTGGCATAAACTTATAACTGACTGATAGTTTGTTTTTAAAGGGTTTGTCTCTGGGAAAAATGAATCCAACAGGAACGCTAATATGATCTAATGTTTGAGTGAAACTCCAATTACGTCACAGAAAAAATATCAATATATATCGAGTATCGCCATTCAGCTAAGAAACATTGAGGCATGACTTTGTCCTCATCTCCCAGTCCTAAGTCCAAAGTAGGAATTTCACATTTCTTGGAAACTGTCAAGACTAAACAATTTTGCACAAGACTGATATTCTGTTGTGCAATCAATCTTATTGTTATTAAAGGTCACACATCTGTGTCACTTTGATCTGAAATGCTTAAAACGATTTTATACTTTAGCTATAAAAAAAAATAAAAATAGATATTCAAAAATAGCAGATCTACAAGCTCATAGCACCAGTGTTGCGCTATGAGCTTGTAGATGTACATTTATTTTATTTTTTAAAATATAAAAATGTTTGCAAATCTTTGAATATACTTTTACAGCCAACATTTCTAACTCAAATCATTTTTCTCAGGGCACACCAACCAACATTTAGAGATGGGGTCCAAAATCAAATGCATATTTTTCTAAGGGTCTTTGACAACAATAATAATAACAATAATAATAATATTAACAAATAATATAAAACAGCACCACTAATTTACACACGACACCCAGTAGGTTGTGCAATTTGTTTCACTCACCACACTCCAGAAATGATTTGAAGTCAGTTGCCCTTCATAACAAACGTATTTCTGGCAGTCTCCATACTTCACTCTGACAGCCTGCAACCTTTATGGGAAATAAAACAAATAAACAGTTACTAAGATGATATAGAGCACAATTCATGCATTAAATGCTACAATTAACTTAAGTATTACATTATATACGTTTTTATAATAGCATATGGATGATTTAAATAAATACTAACAATAATAATAATAATAATAATAATAATAATAACAATTATAAAGAAAAACGTGAGTAAATTGAGTTACAGTACAATCATTTATAAATTATACAAAAAAAATCACACATAAAAAGCACTTACAGGATTACAATTCTGAAAATAATATATTATTTTCCATATTTATGATTAGTACTGTTGGAGACAACAAGACGCACAGATCTTGAGGAATTATTGAACTTCCCTGTTTTGTCTTGGTGCTGCTTGTTCCTTTATATAGTTGAGTTGATGCTACTGTGTTTCTGTTGCACTTTTAAGACCTATTTAATTACATTTTTTCCATTTACGTTTTCTTACTTCTGAGTGATATATTTTATGATTAAACCTGCATAAACAGAGAAATGCTGCGTCTTACGTCCTGCAGCCGTGGATGCGGAAAAAATATTGGTTGGCTCCACAAAATCTCACATTTTAAGGTTTTATGAAAAGTTGGCAGCCCTGTACACGTGCTCGCCGACCAAACAGCAGGTCAAAATGGTCCACATAAAAACAAATAGTTAATAACCGAAGAACAAGTGTGGTAAAACGTCTCGACTCAACTCAGAGTAAAACACACGAGCTCGCTCAGCGACCAGCAGAGAAAACAGTCACACAAACTACACGGTCCATTAACAGTCATTAAAACACACTTGCTGACCGCGGCACAACTCAACTCAAAGGAAACTGTCTTCAATAAAATGCTCAGTAGAAATGAAGCTCAGCAAAAACACACACGTGGAAAATTAAGGCAACAAGAGTGCGGCTCGGTTTAAATCCACATCTAACATAACGGTCCGTGCAGCTAACATTAGCGCCGATATCGACGGTGTGTGAGACCCACAAACTCACCAGCTGCGATGTTACTGAAGGCGCCACCTTTCAAGTACACTAAACATGATTCTGCTGACATTTTATCTGAAACAAAATCGATGTTGGTACTTTGCTGACTTACCTGGCTCACAGCCGTCGTTCAGCTCCACCTTTCACTGCTGGGCAGCAAATAGCGGCAGAAATCCACTTCAAACACTAGTGGGCGTGGTCTCCATATTATTATTATTTTCTCTCCCATTCTTTTTTTTTTTTCTCTCCCATTCTAGTGAGCAAAATTTATAAAAAAGAATACTCTCTTAGAGGAAAATAAACTGACGTCACAAGAGAGCGATGACGTCAATGCACCTCGCTATATAAAAGAGAGCCGTTAACGTCCAGTTCCATTCGCAGTCTTACTGGTCACAGATCGACACGGAGATCGCTTCAGAGCACAGTGTTAAAAGGTTTTTCTTTTAAACTTAGAATAAACAACCAGAACAATGAGCAAATCTGCAACATCTTCACCAAAACTCCTGTGGGGCGACATGGTCGATGACGATGATTTTGAACAGGAATATGAAGAGAAAGATAAGCTAGTTTACAAAGACTGGAGGGAAGAAAATGGTGAGAAATGGCAAACTCCACCTGGCAGCTATGAAGTGGAGTGGAAAAAGGAAGAATCTCCGATCCCTGCTCCCCCGCCGTGTTACGATCAGGAACAGATTTACTACCTGAGAAGGCAATTGGATATTATGAAAAACAGGCTCCAAAACAATAGTTTATTTCTTTCTCAAGAAATTGATCGAAGAAATACAGCAGAATATTATGTAAACATGTACTGGAAACAACTTGAACAGGCCCAAACTGCTTTGGTGAAAGAACAACAACTTAGACAAGCCAGTGAAAAGGAGCTGAAACAGTGCAAAGACATTATTGCAGATTTGAAGCAGGCTCCGAAAACATCTGACGCAGACAGAGATGAGCTGGAAAAGTTAAGGAAGGAACTCCAGCTAAAGGACAGCTGTATTCAGGAACTGACATCAAAACTGAAAGCACAGGAAACGGTGACACAAAGTCTTGAGGGGAAGGTCGCACCACTGCCAATGCTTGTTTCAAACATCCACACCTCCACTAAAGCAGAGGAGTTTGGTTCTGAAATGGTCATCAAATCAAAAGACCACGTGGACCAAGGAAGATTTGTCGCACTAACACAAGCATCAAAACCAGAAGGGGTTTCTGAGGTGGTGGGGGCCAACAAAACAAAGTTTGTTACCAAACCAGAAGAGGTCCCTGAACAAGAAACCAACAAGAAATGTATACGAAGTAAGAAGAAAACGGAAGAAACATTTCCTGTCATTTACAATCCCTGCAGGATCATGGGAGAAGTCCCTGAAACACGTGAGGAGGACTTGTTTGTTGTACATCACGTTGTACATCCCGAGGTTCCAGAGGAAGACGATATTCTTTCTTCAGCAACAAACTCCCAAACACCAGACACCCCAAGTCTGTGGAGACGCTTCAAAAAATTAGTCACTCCAAGATCACAGCGCCAATACAAACAAAAGATGAAAAGTCAAAATCAGGATTAAGAACAGCAGCACACTGTAAAAGATCAAAGGAAGGCACAGAGCTTTTTCACATACAGAAGCATTTAAACGTTTGAACACTTATTCATTCAAAATGAATGTAGTTTGTCCAAACTTTTAAATGTACTGTATGTTTCCTGGGTTTTCTCCGGGTGTTCCGGTTTTCTCCCACAGATAAAAAAAAAATCTTGCATGAATACAGTTTCATCAAATGTATATGAACATGTAATTACTTTTTTACTGATATACATTTACTGTGTATACGACTTATCATCTGAAAACAAGTGTGTTTTGTTATATTGGTGTGTTGTAGCTTAACGTTAAGCAAGTTTACTTATTTAGCACAATTCAACAACAAGGTGATTCAAAGTGCTTCACAGAGACATTAAAACACCACATAAATAAAAAGAATGATTCAACATGTAAAAAGAAAAAAAAAGAAGAGTGAATTTTCTCTTTATAAATATCATAATGAACCTGGAGATTTGTTTTTCTCCATCTGCACTCAGCTTTCCGACACTCTCGTTTTCCATTTTTCACCAGAACCCCGGACAGGGCAGGTGTTACAGAGAAGATCTGGTTAAAGATCTCACTCCTGTTTCAGTTTGACACCTTTTTGGGATCACTGCTGTTGACACATTTGTGTCAAAGAAAACACAGGAATGACCAGACAGGCCCTCGTCCGACACAGTAACCTTTGAAATGCTCTCCGTGTTGTGACTGGGCCACATTTCTCCTTCTGTCACCTAAAAGTACAGAAATGTTCAAACCTTCCAATAAATAAAAAAGTTGTTGTTGTTATTATTGTTATTATTGTTATTATCATATTTTTGTATATGTATGTATTTATATGCACAAATAAGTATGTGTTTGTAGGTATTTGCGTATATACGTGGGTTTCTATGTTGTGTGTGTGTGTGTGTGTGTGTGTGTGTGTATGGGTGAGGGTGTATGTATGTAAGTGTGAGTGTGTGTGTATGTGTGTAAGTGTGTGTATGGATACATGTGTATGTGTGTGTGTGTGTGTGTGTGTGTGTGTGTGTGTGTGTGTGTGTGTGTCTACACATGTGGATGTGCGTGTGTGTGTGTGGGTATGTGTGTGTATATACATGTGTGGATGTGCATATGTGGGTATGTATGGTGGTATGTATGTATGTGTGTATGTGTGTGTGTGTGTATGTATGCATGTATATAGATATATATGTATGTACTAGGTGTGTATATGTTAATGTGTGTATATGTAGATGCAGTTCTATATGTGTATGTATTGATGTGTGTATGTGTCACAGATCGGAACTCCAAGGTCCCAGCCGCCAGTAAACACACCACCTGATTAAGATCACCCGCACCTGGTTCCTCCTGCATTTATTCTGCTGACACTCACCTCACCTCTGCCAGATCGTCTTTGTTTCTACACTGTTCGTTTCCAGCCCTTGTAATCTTGTGTCTTAGTTCCTGGTTTTTTGAATCTTGTTCTGCCTGACCTCGTCTCTGCCTAAACCCTATTGGATATTTTTTGATCTCCTGGTTTTTTGAATCTTGTTCTGCCTGACCTCGACTCTGCCGGTGCCCTCATTAGATCTTCCGCTTGGATCCTGACGGAGGACTTTGGGTTTCGGATCCAGGACGTGTCACGGATAACTTCAGCTGCTCGGATCCCTCGGGGGATTACCCCTGTGGACTGACCTCGAAATAAACATCTTTAAGACTGTCTTGGTTCTGAGTCGTCTGTGGACCGTGACAGTATGGGTGTATATATGGACAAATACAGGATATACGTATATGCACATGTAACTTAAAAGCACAGGTGCACATGATTGTATCAGTGTATACTTGTATGTATGAATAACTACCTACTTGTGCACATGTATCTTACATACATGCACAACAAGATGCTTAGATGTTTACACACCGATCTTTGTTGTGTGTGTGTGTGTGTGTGTGTGTGTGTGTGTGTGTGTGTGTGTGTGCATTGATGTACAAATTTAATTATTGTGTTTCTCTGCTTACAATGTATATGAATATATATTAGATAACTGCATATATGTCTTTTTTTTTTTTTCTTTTCTTCCCTTTCTTGTCAGTGTGGACATCATGCACACGCTGTATGTACGATGCCCACCGAAACTAGTCTCTGCTTTTAACCCATCAACTAGTTTCACTAGTGAGCAGTGAGGCTGCTAGCAGGGCAGCGCCCCGGGGAGCAATTGGGGTATATATATATATATATATATATATATATATATATACTTCAATAATTAAATGCATATTACATAGATAACTTTTTAAATACTGCCCCCACACCCTCAAAAAAACTCAGGTATGTAATAGAGAATAGAAGGCTCCTTCCCCTTTCCTCTGTCTTCTCTTTAGTTAACACCCTATTGTCTTGTGTCCACTTTAAACACCACAGTACTACCACTAATTCTTTTTTTTTTTCTTTCTTTTTTACACACACCACAACATAGGCACCACACTGCACCACCACTGTCTCGTCTCTCTTTCTATTTCCTCTTCTGGTCTGATCACATGCTACACCCGGTGAGTCTAGCCCTCTCTGGCAGAATTTAGTTACTTATGTATTTATTTATTTAGTTTAGTTTAGTTTAGTAATTACTTTTAGTTTTTTTTCTTTTGTCTTCTCTTTCTTTTATTTATTTTTTGTTTTGTTTTGTACGTCATCCTACTTAGGGATTAATAAAAGAAATAATTAGACTGTCATTAGGGCCAGTGAAGGGTACACATTTTGCACACACACACACACACACACACAAAAAACAAAAAAAAAGCCTTGATTACAGATTAAAATGCATATATATATATATATATATATATATATATATATATATATATATATATATATATATATATATATATTGGGTCCTACCAATTTGGTATCAACCAATAATATATGTGCAAACAATCACACATCAGCCTGCGGAGACAGAACATACTTTGCAGGTCACGAGTTTGGTGTGGAAAACATGGTTATTAATCCAAACATTTTATTATTCTTGTGCTTGTGAGGTGGGCGCAAAATAAATGAAAGTCATAATAAATGTTAGTATTGCTGTGTTAATATATCATATAATTTGTTTGCATCTTCTTGGAGTTCTCCACATTTAAAACCTTATACTCAAAGATGAACGTTAAGTGGTCACGGTAATAGAGAATGGTTTCCTAGACCCACTTCAGCAATGAGCACGGACAGTAAAAAGTGTAGAAATAATGACAGAGATTTCCAGAGCAGAGGAAGCAGTCACTTATTCCCACATGGAGGAGGGACACTTTCATTCATGAAACACCGTATGAGACACAGGCTCCAGAAGTGCTGCTGAGCGTCTGAAAAAACCTCCGTCTCTCTGTTAGTTGTCCCCTCAATGGCTTGTAGCCATCTGACCAATGTCCAGCACATTTACAGCTCTGCACAGCCTGGCTCGTTCTTGTTTTTAAGGTGGTCATTTTCTCTGATATTAAGAGCAATGTTTACAGTTATTGTGTTTAATTGTGAGTACTGGTGTGAAACCTTTTATTTCCTTTCCATTTAACATGAAGTTATTAAGCAGGTCATGCAGGTCAGCCAGGTATTCCATCATTTCCTGTGGCCAGTTTACTACACCAACAGGGTACTGGGATACTGGCCGGACATCAGTGTTGCCGACCCAGACTTTGTTCTTCCCGTTCAGCTGCCTCCCCCGGATCGGCCTTAATCTCTTCATTGCTGAGGTGAACTTTCTTGTTGCCATTTGTTTGCAGAATCCACAGGTATTTGTAACAGTCCTAAGCATCTGATATGTTTTTATGTTATTTTTCCAGCCAGAATGGCAAATACAGGTGTGTGTATACAGTTGATTAGAAGTTTTTTACCTTAGTTTGATTTATGATGGCAAAGCACTAAATATAAAACCAAATTCACTGTTAATACTCAAAACCCAGAGATAACGGCTATATGAACACCTACTCACATAATATAAAATAGCTGTTTTTCAACAGCTGTACAACCTCCTGACACTAAATGACTGTTTGGATGTCTTCCAGTCAGGTGGTTCCCAGCATAACTTGCTCTGGTGATACAGTCAGTAGTGAATCAACATCTTTACAGAGAACCTGGAGTCTAACCTGAACTTAACCTCAAGCCAGCAATCATGCTTTATAGTCCCAACCCCTGATAAGGAGCAGAAAACCTTTTTTTTTTAAATTTTGACATATCTTAATACAATGTATGTAAAACTATAAATGGAAACAGAACTGTAAATAAAAGGCTTTCTTATATTCCATGTTAACACAATGATCCAAGTGTGAAAAAACTCATAACCAGGGGACGACTGTGCATGTAAACATTTATTTATCCATGTCCCAGACAACTGAAATAAGTACTGTTTATAAGATGAGGAGCTTTATTTTACAACAAGTTTGGTGCAGCGTCATTGAGGAGCACCGGATCTTACAAAATGAGCCTCAAAGGGATCAAGGGGATATTTGTGTACAATGATGTGAAACAGGGTCAAAATTGTGTTTCTTATTACAAGAAATATTGAACAAAAACAGAAATATGGCAGGAAAGAAAAGAAAACTCACAAGATTACAAATAGCACATGAAAATAGTTTTTATTCAGGAAACAGGAAGGGCAAGGAACGTTTCTTTCCCACATTGGAAATGGAACAGTTAGCTCAAGCCGACATGGACAGTTTTCATCCAGGACACTTTCATTCATTTCTCTAGTTACCGATTAGGCATTTGTGGGTCTTTCACAGGTGAAATGATAAAAATGTTTTGTCTTTTTTTAAAGGAAAACGTAAGCATTTCCATCAGTACAAAAAAAAGGAATCTTTCAAAGTTGCAATGGTGTCACAAAAACCTAAAGAACTGTGGTCGTTTCATGACATCTTTGCTGTTGGTGGCGCTGTTTATCTGACAATCCGGTTTAAGAGCAGATACACAAAAGGCCTCCAACAAGGGGCACACGCACGAGCATCACCTGCCTCATCGTCATAAATCTTAACCACAGTAGTTGCTTTTCTTCGTCCACGTGTTCCTGCTGACGCCGCTCTCTGCGTCAGTGAATTGGAGCCCAAGACATTTTTTTTTTAAATCAGGTGAATAATAAGACAGGTTTTCATTTGACCAGACAGCTCCAGTCAACTTGTATTTATTTCTTCCATGTAATAGAACCTTGATTGGCTGCTTTGTGAAGATCGTATTGAGCGATGAACCTCAAACATGAGGGGGGTGAAAAAACCAGGATGTGAGTGGCAATACACAATAACCACAGAAAGGAAAACAGCAAGCTTCTGGAATTGCTCTAACACGATAGAATTTCGTCTTGTAACACAAGTTGTGGAAGACAGGGCAAAAGGAAAACACATGAAATAAATAAAAATGAAGAGACTTGAAGTGAAAAGATAGTGCTCATTTTAGGATATTAATAAACATAATTGAAGCCAACGAAAAAGTAAGAAAAAGGCCTGTGAACCCCAAAGTAATTGTGCTGTCGTGGTTTGCTGCGTGTTGGACTAAAAGCATGTGAGCATGCTGGATTAGTTTCACTACTGATTGCAGCCTCTGCAGGAAGCTTCCACTGCATCCCTACGGAACCAGACGGGAATCAACTGCGCTGCGGATGAATCTCCCTCTGCAGAGAAAACAACCCACAGAACTGAACAACCTCCAGAGTTTCATAGCTTACTGAGGTGTCTACTGCATAATGCTACCAAACCTGAAATTGAAGTCAAAACGTGAGGCAGTTCTGGGTTGACCCTCCTGAGGATTTGGTTAATGACACACACACACAAACACACACACACACACACACACCGATCTTTTATGTGCGACTGAATGCAGAGCGACCTGTGAGAAACAGACGGGGCTGAAACTGACACCATAAACTATTTGACTTTGTAAAGCTACACTCATTCTCAATAGATAAAGATATCTACCTGACTGGCAGATAGTTTGACACATAAAATATCTTCTACAACCACACATTTAAGGAAAAATATTTATAATCACACCCTTTTCAGATCTTCTTTCCTTTTTGAGATCTACTCAATCAAATAAGGCTGAGGAGGAACAAACCAAGTCATTTCATAATCAAATCAACATCAAATGCCATGCATATTAACATAAGACTATTGTAGATAGTTTTTTCTTCGTCTACTGTATGCATGTATCCAAATTAAAAACAAAAAGACCTCTATGTGTGACAGACAGACAAATGGTATGACTACATGCTGCATCATCATGTCTGTAATTAGCACCAAGGATTTTTTCTCTTCATTAAAAAAAGACAACATTTATTTCATGATCTTGTATTATAAATAATGACACAACATGGATGTGAATTACTTGCAAAGCAGAAATGCAGTGAGTTAATGCAGCAGTACTTGTAACAGTTGGGGTTATGTCATGTGGGTTTGACAGCCCGAGTTGTGAACTGAAGCTGATCGCGACTGTGACGGCGTGCACTTGTCTCCCAATGGTTTGATGGTGACTTGAAGCATGCTCGCAAAAAAAAAAAAGATTCCTCTACAGAAGTGAAGAAAGAAGGCCCAAACGTCTTCAAGTATTAATAAAGTTAGACCTGCAAAAAGCCTTAGACACACAGTATTAGAACCCAGAAAAGAAGAAACTCTAGAAAAGGCCAAGAGCTGTTGTATGGTTAGTTTGCATGTTTTCCCCTCACAAATATAATATATATTCATATGTTTATAAATAAAAATTCAGTGCTGTAAAAACCTCTCCAACTCCACAGAATCGGACCCATCGTAGAAGGCCTAATATGCTTTACTCTTAATCGTTTCTCGGCTAAAACTACTAGTGGAAGTATGAAAACTGTACTGGTTGTCCTGTGTTGAAAGTCCTTCATTCAGAACAACAGTAAAGAGAAGACCACTTCTTCATTTTCCTTTCTTTTTGGTTGAACTGCACACAGAGAAAAGCATTATTTTGAGTCATGTTTTTTTGTTTTGTTTTTGGTAGCAGCAAAGCACCAAGTTTGTGTCAGGCTCTACTTGTGTAAGTCTGAGTTTGTCTGCTGTGTGTGTGACATCACTCCATAGTCTCTCTGAATGTGTGTGTGTGCACGCTTATGTATGTCTATGGAGAGCAGGGGTGAACATTGATGCCCTGGGCAGCGTGGGCTTGCAGGTCAATGGCCTGGGCTGGCTGCTGTCCTGGTCGAGCGTTCATCAGCGTCAGGTTCCTCACGCAGCCCGTCATTCCTGACGAAAACTTCCCTCCCGTCATAGCAGCCATGTCAGGTGCTCCGCCTGTCACATGACAAGATACACGCATATTAACCCACCAGGGATCAGATTTCTCTCACTGTTCGCTTGGACCCACAACATGTATTTTTGGGTGAGATTAATTCTCCTTAATAAGAAAAAAGTAGTGCAATCCTATTTAAGAGTGTAATGTAGAATATTTTCTGAACTTATAATCTACAGACGCCTCCTAAATATCTCCCATAAAAGCAATCTGTTGATGTAAAGCCCTAATCACACACACTTGCCTGGTCCAGAACTGATACATGTGGAAAACAGTTTGAACACAGATTGTACGAGCTGAGCCGGAGAAGCCGAGATCGCTGCAAAATAGCTTGTCCAGTATCTTGGCAAGCATGAAGACTGTATTTTCTGTCACTCATCATTCCAGCAAACTTGTGAAAGGAGAAGAGCATATTGGAAAGCACCAATTCAGATTAAAAACTGTTTTTGGCACATCTAAGTGAAATGTTAGGGAGACAAATTCGATGCAAAGGTATGTGAAATGAACATCATGTCAAGGTCAGTGCAGTGGATACGATGCAGAGATCTGTGTAGTGGACGTAAAAGTCCGTAAAGCAGAGGTCCGTTAAGTGGTGGCAAATATCCAGAAAGTGGACACGTTCCAGTCTGTGAAGAGGTGTAAGCAAGTGGACACAAATGTCCATAAAGTGGCTGCAATCCATGAAATGAACGCAACAAATAGGTGTAAGTGTGTCACGTCATAAGTGCAACTGCAATAGCTTGAAACAGCCTTTCTTTTTGAACGTACTCCCAGTTCTTCAATTCTGAAGCAACTCTGAGCACTTTTGTTATCAATGGTAACTTCAACTACTCTTGATCCATTCTTTAGATCTGCAGTACCCCGGAGCAGAAAGGCCCCCAGAGTGAACCAGTCAGAGCAAGTTTTGTGCACGAGACTCGCTGAGGCGCATCCACCCTGAGACCCCAATCATACAAAGAATTTCCATTCGACAACAACATTGTTTTGGGTCGGAGGGGCCCCCAGATCCCCCAGAGATCCATTTGGGCCCCCAGAACCAAATCCAGTTCCATTCAGACCCCCTCAGACTCATTCTGGGTCCACTGAGGACCATTGGTATTTTGATGCCATTAAGGTCTTGCAATTTGACATCAAGCTCCCCAGGACCCCAAAACGGTGTGACACAAGTGACCCCCCCCATGTGGATGTTGACATAGAAGACAACAAAGTGTCCAGAGGCAGAACCTTTGAAGAAATGCTGGCTGCTCTAAAGTGATGACAAGTCCGTTCAGATGATCTTGGGTACAAAAGCTGTAAGCTGCTATTTAAAACGTGTTCATAAAGTGGAACTCTGCCGTACCAAGATATATACTGCCTTTGGTGTTGACCATGAGGCTTTTGCCTTTAGACTGCCCATGCTGAGCGTCTCCTCCATCAATCTGGATATATCCACTTTTTCCAGTTCTGAAACGAAAGAGAATTTAAGAACTTAACTCACATAGGTAAAAGTAAACATTTGGAAAATTGGTGACATGGATTTTTGATAAAATAGCGTATTACAGCGGACAGTTTTACATGACAAAGCTAGATCACAGCTAGATCACTACAAGTGCCTGAAAGAACTGATGGAAAACGAACCATTGTTCATTTCATTAATTACATCTCTGCTGTACTTGGGTTGACAGGTGAAAAAAAAAACAAACCTCAAAAATAGCTATAGTTGATAGTTGATATAGATATAGTTGTTTGTGCAAGAGCAGCTACTGACACCGCTGATGTTTCTGGTGTCTGTGAACGTCAAAGCACTGCAGGATGCAGTAATCGTACCTGACTGCTGTGACCTTATGCCAT
The DNA here is from genome assembly GCA_014839995.1 of Xenentodon cancila. Lineage (NCBI taxonomy): Eukaryota > Metazoa > Chordata > Actinopteri > Beloniformes > Belonidae > Xenentodon > Xenentodon cancila. The sequence continues at coordinate 9,954,901 of CM026204.1, read as the reverse complement.
CTCTCATCATTGACAGACTTTTGGGAAAAGATTTTGGACTCCCCGCTGCCCAACTGGTAACTGGATATTGCAAAGATAAAAAAAACAACATTACCACACTAGAAACACAAACTTAAAACACCTTGGAGCACGACTAGACGTTAACAGATTATATGGATTCTGAAGCTGAATCACCTGAAAACGAGGTGTCCGTTTTCAAGGCCAAGGCTAATGAAATCCTTGCCCTTGCCGTGTTCCCCGGGTTCCTGAAAGTAAATGTGTTAAGTCAGTAAAACAAGAAAATGTTGTGCTATTGCCCAGCATCTTTCCACATCAAGTGCTGTAATGAGTGAACATGAAGCAAAGCAGGTGGGTCGTTCTCAACAGGACCAAACACGACTGAAACAAGCCATCATGCACATTGTAGAATAAAAACTAACTTATTTTTCACTATACATCACATGTTTCTCTAAGTGTATTTAAAAAAACCGCACTTCCTTTTTCAGGCACAAAGGCAAAACAACTTCGAAGTGTCTTGTGTTTGAGTGGATACCTTTTTACTAGCATGCAGCTTTCGCAATTGGCGTGCGCCATTGGTTTCCTGAAGAAGATGGAGGGTGAGTTAGAGAAGCACGTGCATGTATTTAGTGGTGTCAGGCAGCGTTATTGCTCGCAGCCAGCATGCTCAACAATGTGACAGCTTCAGCAACTCAAGAATAAATTTAACCGAGATGATGATGATGAAGATGAATGCGACAAGAAGCACCGATAAAAGAAACACGCAGGAGTGCGTCAGCGACGCGTCACTGATGACGCACAAGTTAACTGATTTAAATGTTATGAAAACATCCGTGAGTATGGCATTTTTACAGATGATGTGATGGTGATTAACAGTGTTGGGGGGGTGCAATGTTAGGGTCAAGGTCATAGAAAGAAGAGGGGAAGAATGTGAGCATTAGGAACTGTTATGTCCGTCAGTAAAAAGGTCAGGACTCAGAACCTACCACTCCCTGCCACAGGATCAGGCCCTCAGAAGAGCTGGTGCTGATTTCCATTTCAATTGTCTCTGGTGAGTCATGGGCACTAGAACGTATTAAATGACATAACAAATAATGAATTACTACAACGCCATAATAACAGATCAGCCATGAGAGCAAAACCATGTAAAAAGGCATCCAGACGACTCACCTTCTTGGGAAAACGGATCTAGGAAGGGCAATATATCCATCACTGTGGAACTGAGCCGCATACTGATAGGGCGAATCTACACAAATAAACAGTAAAGTAAAATTAAGTTTACGTTGAAGTGTACTGTCATTCGTACTGTATTAGCGCCCTCCAGTGGTGAAAGCATAGAAGAACCCCTGGTTAGATGCAACATTAATGGACAGACATGTTTCTTCCCTGAAATTACAAAGCTATTTATTTGATGAAGCACTTAAAGTAAGACAATGTAACATTTGAGTAAATAAATAACGTTATACCTCATTCATATTAAGTGCTGAATACTGTGGCAATGATAAACAGTTTTGACTGAATGTTAGCTTATTTTATCTTTGTGTTTGTTAACCATCCATCCATCCATTATCTGTACCCGCTTTATCCGTTTCCAGGTCACGGGGGTCTGTCGGAGCCTATCCCGTCGCATATCAGGCGAAAGGCAGGGGTCCACCCTGGACAGGTCGCCAGTCTATCCAGGGCCACATACAATACAAACGACCATTCACACTCACATTCACACCTAGGGAGAATTTTTAGAAAGATCAATGAACCTACCCTGCATGTTTTTGGACTGTGGGAGGAAGCCGGAGTACCCGGAGAAAACCCACGCAAGCACGGGGAGAACATGCAAACTCCACACAGAAAGACCCACCGGGCCGGGAATTGAACCGGGAACCTTCTTGCTGTGAGGCAACAGTGCTAACCACTAAGCCACCGTGCTGCCTGTTTGTTAACCTCTAAAATGAAATTGTTCTGCAAGTCCAAGATGTCACTGCAGATGTTGTCTGCAGACTGGTCATGCTTCTGTGCTTTTGCTCATTTTAAACATGCAGCAAATGATGCAGAATCGCTTCCCATCACTACGCTACAACATCTCCGTCTTCACACAGAGACCCGACTAATCTGCCCTCATGGCTCCATGCATGCACATCACAGTGAGTACTGAAAATGACTGACGTATATCTCATCTCACCTGAACAACAATAACACAGTACTTACAGAAAACACTTGAGGATGTTAGTAAAAGTTCAATTGACTGGGTGCAGACTAAAGGACACGAGTTAACAGATTTAAAACAAATGTCTGGACGTCTTGTTTTGTGTTTGTGTTGAACAAGTAGTTTTCAAGTTTAAAGAAATAAGAAATGTATGTTGTGAGTAGCCACCTTACAGACACTGATGACACGATCAAAGAAAACAAGAGAAAAAGGCAGAAATTTCACATTAATTCACGAAAATGATGAACCGAGTCCATAAACAGGCTGTTTAGGTCTGTTAATCACTCAGATACAGTCAACCGCCCTGTTACCTTGTGGTTTAGGTGCAGAATTCCCTTTTCTCAAACTTTCCAAGAGACTCAGTCGAGAACAGATGCATGGTTGTGTTTATGCGCGCAAACGTGTTAGGCAGGAGACAGTTGTGGCTGAGCTTGGACGAGACAAGGGGCCCCCTCCAATTCAGCAGGGCTCTGTTAGTCACGGTCGTGTCAAGCATACTGAATATTAAAATACTGTACCATTAGCTTCTGTGTTCCACGGGGCCTCGGGGAAGCTTAGGAGGTGGCCTGTGTGTGCAGGATACATCCATGAGAGTGCAGGAGAAGACACGTGTAACGGCTGAGGACGATCCCTCCCAGCGTGACATGCATTGCTGGGAGTGACCAGGGAGCTTTCTGACATTAGTTGGGCTTCATTTTGGTGAGAACGTGACTCATTTGAGCTGTGCATTTCTGGCTTGGTCTTTTTGCTTTGAAGATGATAATGATCTTTCTCCGTAGGATGCAAATTTATGGACTAAATGACGTGTACGAGGAGAAGACATGAGGTTTGCTTTTAGAGACAACCTGCTGTTACTGAGCATACTTTAGCAAGAATCAACAGGATTTTTTTCTTTTGTTTTTGGCATATATATGCTTTTTTTCTCCCACAGTTAATACTTACTTTTCTCGCAGTTATAGCCCGTGTACTCAGGCTTACACACACACAGTCCGTTGACACAGCTGCCACCGTTTTGGCACTGAAGGTTGCTCTGGCACACGTCCTTCACCACCTCGCAGCGCTCCCCTTCAGGGTTAAATGCCAGTCGTTAGTCAGCGCGTCATCACGTCTTTTTCACCTTTTACAAATAGTCAGGGTGATAATAATCTGAAAATCAGTATTTTATAGCACAAAAAAAGGCAATCCTGAAAACGTACGTCTCTGGAAACCATCTGGAGAAAAACTGGCTTGGGGTACAAATACTTCACTGGGACACACCCTCAGCAAAGTTTCTGATGTCATTGGGCCATCGAGTTCTTTCAAAATCATATACACTCATTCAGGAGAGCCCGTCCAGGCTCTGGCTCGTGTCCCAGCAGCAGCGGCACCCAGATCTCACTTCCTGAGCCAAAGTCATCTAGAGGCCCTCTCTACAGCCTGCACACTGGACCCGACGGCATTGCTCTCTGCAGACCTTGTGATGCTGAAAAGCGTGTAGGTCTTGCACTTGAGATGGCTCAAGGGCCGGGAGCTTTGGGATGACTCCCAGTGCAAGCCAGCCAGTTGCTACTATTCCCACCAAAACCATGTTTCTCAGCAGTCTACTAAAGCCACCTTTGAGTGCTTGGCGTCCTAGTAAAACAGATCCTCTCTAGCCAGAAACCCTGAGTTCTTTTTAAAGGCTGTCTAATGAGGGCGGGAGCTTGTTGCTTTTGCCATAAAGCTCTGCATTGCTTAAACTACGTGGAAGTCTGAGCCACGTGCAGCGGCAGCTGCTGACCTTCTTTCTGTGACCTCCCACTATGAGGTAGGGTACTGCATTGTTAAATCCAAGTCTAAAAGCAAGTAGGTAGGCCAGACTTCTCAACTGATTGCTAAGCAAACCTACCACTTCTTGCACTAACCTTCCAATCCGTCCTTACAGAGGCACTGGTATTCATATTCAGCGCTAGACATACAGTCGCCCCCATTCAGGCAGGGCCGGCGGTCGCAGGGGCTGTTGTCCACACATTCTCTGATCAGTTTGCTCTCTGTGAAGCTGTACGACAGATCCAGTTTCTTGTTGTTGATGGAAACCTAAACATGAGGTGCAAGTTTAAATATCTACATGTTGAAAAAAATTATTTATTTTGTACAATGAACTCTCACCTCTCCTATACAGCCATCAAACATTCTGCTGATGTTGGCGGGCTTGGGGAGGATGTGCATGCTGGGTACTCCTCCCAGGTACATGGGCGTTTGGATGTTGAGGCCCTGGGCTTTTCCTGGTGAAGTCCTCCTCTCCACTGGGCCTTGGTCTACCTTCAGCTGGCCGGCCCTCTTGTTTCGCTCAGCCACAAGTCTGTGCCACTGGCCCAGAGAGGCCGGCTCAGGACTACGGAGAATTGCCTGTCCTGGAAGTTAAGAAAAGTACACACCTATCCCTATATATATGAACATGCATGAGTACTCAAATACTTTAGTGCATATTATTATATAGATAACCTTTTAAATACTGCCCCTGCACCCTCAACAACTCAGGTATGTAATAGAGAACAGAATGCTCCTTCCCCTTTCCTCTGTCTTCTTTTTTTACCTACACTATTGTCTTGTGTCCACGTCTATCCTTTAAACACCACATTACTACCCCCTTTTTTCTATTTATTTATTTATTTTACTTTTTAACACACATTACAACATAGACACCACACTGCACCACCACTGTCTCGTCTCTCTCTCTCTTTCTCTTTCTATTTCCAGTCTGATCACATACCACACCCGGTGATTGTAGCCCTGTCTGGCAGAATTTAGTTACTTATTTACTTATTTATTTATTTTTACTTTTTCTTTTTTTTCTTCGTCCTACTTAGGGATCAATAAAAGAAATAGTTATACTGTCATTAGGGCCGGTGAAGAGTACACATATGCACAAACTTGCACACACATATACACACACCAAAAAAACAAAAAGACAAAAAACCACTGACTACAGATTAAAATGCATGTATATATATCTTCTGGGCCCTACCAATTTGGTATCAACCATTAATATATGTGCAAACAAGAGAGGAAAAAAAAAAGAAAAAAAAAAAGAAAGAAAAGTACACACCGCCAAAACATGAAGCACTTCTGAGATACTGTTTTTAAAAGATATTTTCTGACATCACTGTTTAACTTGTAAGGGCATTCACTTGACTTTACCTGTGCCCAGTTCATATCTGAACTCCACATGCCCGTCCACCATGAAAATAGAGAAAAAGTCCTCCACCTTCATTTTTTTCCCACCACAGAAAAACATCAGGCCATTTCTCTGCAGTGGTTTGAACTCCAGTTCAACACGCAGGTCATCATGGATGTTGGTTAAGGGAGGATAAGCTATATACGACTCGTCACCGTTGAACAGTGGAGTCGTCACCAGTCCACCTGGTGGGCGTTAATGAGAAGCAAAATCCACACTGATTTCAAGAGTATGCAGTAACAGCTGAAAATGAGCAAAAACATCAATGCCTCTATTCACAGATATATACATGTTATGTAAGATAAGAGTAACTTCTAATCTTACCACCCATGCATTTATTTCCAAACTTGCCCAGATGGCAGCGGCAGTCATAGCCCAGGCCGTCCGGACGGTTGATGCAGGTAGCGTCAGGTCCACAGGCCTCTGACATAGTCAATGGTGGGAAAAAACATGTAAAAAATGACAGACTGACCATTTCTGATATCCATATCTACAATACATCCTATAAATGGCACATATCTATAATTGTGACTGATTTGTGGGGCCAGCTGGTGATTAACATGTACCTGAGTGACAGTGCAGAGATGAGTGATGCTGACAGTTGCTGCCTGTAAATCCTTTGGGGCATCTGCACTTATACAAGCTGGCTTCTGAATCCTCACACCTCCCTCCGTTCTAAATGAACACATGAAATACGTTTGCTGAATATGGTGCAGTAAAACATGACAGAAATGGAAAAAAGAATATGATGTTGATAGGTCACACTGACCTGGCATGGCTGATCTTTGCAGGTTGGACAGTTTGTGACACCGGTAGAGCTGCGGTCCAGGTCTTTAAAAATGACTTCCTCTCCCTGAATGATCAGCTGACGGATACAGCCTACATAACATTTAGAAAGGACGACTCATTAGACACAGAAAACATCTCCTCCACCCTATGGTTCTGTCTTGATGTGAACAGTGTGACTTCTCACCCACAAAACCGGACTTAATACCGGCAGTTTTGGCAAGGGCTGTGTAGTTGGGGTAACCGCCCACATGCAGCTCCTCATTCAGATCAAGGCCCTGGAACTTTCCCTGACCAGAGGAGAAAATCTAATCGTAACTGAAATAAATTAAGAAAATGCACTTGGCTGACCGCCTGAATCAGTTTTGCACTGACAGCACAATACCTGTGAGCTGCCATTGATATGTTCCCCTCCGTCTACAACGATGTATCCCTGGGTAAGGTTGCGGTGCAACTCAACTGTGTGAAACTCCCCCAGCTTAATGGGGTTGGAGTCGCGGATGGTGGCCATGCCGGAGCCCACGTCAAACCTGAGGCAACACAACATTTTCCAAACCACTCCCTCATTAAACAATGTTATTTCATTTGTTCTTAAAATGTTTAAAATTGTTGTTAACCAGAGAATTATTGTGTGATACAATTTTAAGGCAAAAAATATTTGACAAATTGCCGTCTTCAAGAGCACATCTGTTTGAGTGACATCTAGGCTTCTCTCAACAACACAAGGGAAAGCAGCTTTGTGCACAGATTACAAAGGCTGAGGAAGAAGAGGGTACGGGTGCGGGACCGGTCCACCTCCAGTCCTGGAACCAGTAAATACTGTGTAAATAAATTATAGTTTGGTGTATTTGGTGGCAGAACACAAAATGGTAATTTTTACTGTCTCATCTGTTTTGAAATGAGTTTGAGGTATGAAATGGAAGAATGGATAAATATTAACAGCTGAAATGAAGTTGTGGAGATAAAACATATTATGAGTTCATCCTGTGACGCTGCAAAGGATGAAGTGGGAATAGGAAATGGATGGATGGATTTTATTAAAGATAAGGATTAAAGTCAATGTAGGAATCACTGTCTTTTTAAAAAAATAATTTATGTCAAATTTTCCATGTTGTCTAAAATGGTTGTGATTACGATAACAACAACAACCCTCAGCATGTTTTGTTTTAGTCGGGAGAAATTCTGAGGCCTGACCTGAACTCCAAGCGGCCGCCCACAAGTCCCAGAGAGATGAAATCAGCTCCTGTGGTCTTCCTCTGGCCATTGTAGAGGATCATACCTATGCCACCGAAACAAAACAAAGCAGTTAGAGCCAGAACAAAGTTGACTCTGCAAATATCATAGTATCCATCTTAATAAGTCTAATATTTCTTTTGCAAAACGGTTGGCCGAGTATCAATGTTTGGCTCTAGAAAGTTCTGATCTGAGAGCCTTGTTAGGATGGATATTTTAATGTCATTTAAGCGTTTGAAAGCCGGATGTAAAGCCGCATGCTATGGTGTTGCAAGTGTAAAGCCAACCAAAGCCATGTTCTGCACTGCCATCCAATCGACTGGGCTGCAAAACAGAACCAGTCACACCATTCTTCTGTTAATCTTTCTTTTTCTTTCTCATGCTGACATTTGCATGCGTGGTATTCTTGAGCAGCACATGCCCATTGGGGGACGTGGTAAAATCCTCTCTTGCATGGGTATCTTTGCCAGCTTTTCATAGTTTTGAGAAAGTGTGACAAAAGCACCCTTTCACCAAACTATGAGTGTGGCACAGTTCTACGAGTGTCAGTCGAATCAAAACAAAAGCAGTCAATCGCTGTAAAACTGCACGACTGTTTCATTTCTAGGCTGTTTGTCACAGTTTGCTATTCAGAGCGTGAGATGGGCTGAGACAGCAAAACCTAAAGTGTTTAAAAGGCAAGTTGCCAGAATCTGGGACTCCTGTAATTAACCAAACATTTTTATGTCTTAGTATTTTGCTGACATGCCCTCACACAGCTTTAACTTTATGAGCATTTCTACTAGTCCTCCTCCTATCAGCTTTGTTGCCTGCAGCTAGACTTTAAACACTTCCAACTGCCCATGCACCCTTTTGCATCTCTGTCACAGTCTGTAAATCGGCTCTGAAAATGACGGGGAAGTCTGATGCAGCCAGAAAGCGACAACGCCAACATCAGCCTCGACTGCCTGACGTGCTCAAGCGCTGAGACTCACCAGCGTACAACATGAGACCTTCTCACCACATGGGTGAGGTGTGGGACAGAGGGATGGGGCAGAAGATGCAGGGAAAACGTATGAGGAAACATGAAAGACAAGTTACACAAATAGATGTAAAAAATAATGTCACATAGAATTTTTAAGGAATTTGAGAAATAAAATATTAATTTACTACACATTACACTAGCAACCAGTCATGAGGAGATGCATCCTTACCGTCAACATTATCAGGTCTAAAGTTGATCTTCATGCTGAAAGCCTTGTAGGAGTTTTTGATGGTCGGCAGAGTGAGGAACGACAAGGGTTCCTGGGCAAAGTATGGCATCACTCTCTCTGTAAAAACACGGCATCAAACACTGTGTGATACGTCTGTGGTTTAAACTCTTTCCACCACTATATCAACATCTCTTTTACTGACCGTGGATTTCTAGTGCAGTGAAGGCTTCCACTTTGCCCTGTTTATTGGTGGCAGTACAGACGTATGTGCTGGAGTCCTCATGAGTGACCCGAGGAACCGTCAGCACGTTGGCCTCCTGGTAACATTTCGGAGGAAGCTCTCCTTCCCTCTGGAAAAAGAAAGAAACACGCAAATGATATGTGGTGACAAATTAAGAGAAAAACCAGCCTCGTGGGCCTTAACGAGGTGAGTTTAAGCTCCAAAATCTCCCTTTGGTGTTCAAATGCGATGAGAACTGCTTTTTATAAAGGCCATAGCATTTTCATTCTCATCCAAGCATTCAGGACCCCTGTGCACTAAGGAGAGGGACAAGACCAATCTAGAAGAAACCCCTACCATTAGATTAGAAATATTTGAACATACTAAGGCAGTCATTTAAAATCAATTACTACTTAACCACTATATGAAGGTGATCTCTAAATGGAAGCTGCGTCCAAACATTTGCATGAAAAGCATAATATTGTCATCAAAGCGCCTCATCGAGGGGTGGGAGTTTAAAGTTTTCTACACCGAACTCAAACCACGAATGATCACAGACAGTTAACACGCTAAAAGCAATAGATGATTGTAAGGGAAATTGAGAAATATAGTTTCTTAAGTTAGTTATTATAGTGTCTTTTGCTATTATCTGTTGCTTGTTCATTGTTCATTCAGTACTTTTCACTCTGTCTGGTTTCTCACTTGCATACTGGTGGATGATGGTTCTCACAGAAGGTAATCATAAGTCTCCGGTAGTTGCTGGAGATAAGGAGTAAGGAGGGAACTATATTTCTGCAGGGAGAGAAGAATCCCTGTTTGTGCTCAAGGACATGCAAGTGTATAAGATCTGTGTGTAATTAATCAATGCAGACTCACTCTGCCAACTGTGTTCAACTGTGTGATTCTCAGCTGTACAGCTTAAACTTCTCAAAAACGGAGCTCTCCTGTACCGTAATTATTTAACAGAAATAATTTCCACAACAATGATGAAGATGAAAACTAATGTTTATTAAAAAATGAGCCCCTAACCACTCTACCTCAGAAAAAAATATTTAAAGAAATCTTGATTACCTTTGACCATTTGATGTCAGGCACAGGATATCCTGAAGCGACGCAGGGTAAGACGGCATCAGACCCTACCGCCACCTCTTTTGTTTCTGGTAGTGCAGCAGTTCAAAGTCAAAGTCAAGTTTATTGTCAATTCTACTACATGTGAGATACATACAGCGAATCGAAATTGCGTTACTCTCAAACCCTCGGTGCTACACAATAAATACATTTTAAAAAAGTGCAAATTAAAAACAAACAAGTTATGGCATGATGTTGGGTTTAAGTGTACAACAGTTTTTAAAGTGTGTGATGGTCCTGCAGGTGTTCATCTTATCAGTCTGTTTAAAGTGACCTGGTGCAAAGTAGGCGGTCCAGTTCTGCCACAGGTGCCTGGTGCAGATACTGAGGTCAGAGTGAGTGAGGGGGGGGCAGGGAGGGAAACCTCCTCCCTGATGGCAGCAGACTGAAGAGGCTGTGTGACGGGTGGGTGGGGTCTCTCACAATGCTGAGGGCTTTGCGAGTCAGACGGTTGCTGTAGATGTCCTGAAGTGAGGGGAGAGAGACACCAACGATCTTCTCAGCTGCTCTCACAACACGCTGGAGAGACTTGTGGCAGGTTGCGGTGCAGGATCCGTACCACACGGTGATGCAGCTGGTCAGGATGCTCTCGATGGTGCCTCTGTAGAAGGTGTACCTCATGGGGGCCGGAGCTCTGGCTCTTCGCTGTTTGTGGAGGAAGTAGAGACGCTGCTGTGCTTTCTTGGCGAGTGATGCAGTGTTAACAGTCCAGGAGAGGTCCTCTGAGATGTGGACACCCAGGAACTTGGTGCTGTTCACCCTCTCCACAGCAGCACCGTTGATGGTCAGAGGAGCATGCTGGGTGTGTTGTCTCCTGAAGTCGGCAACAATCTCCTTGGTCTTCTCCATGTTCAGGGAGAGATTGTTGTCGCTGCACCACTCAGCCAGGCGGCTCACTTCGCTCCTGTAGTTTGACTCATCGTTGTTGTTGATGAGAGCCACCACAGTCGTGTCGTCCGCAAACTTTATGAAGAGGTTGGAGCTGTGAATCGGTGTGCAGTCGTGGGTCAGCAGGGTGAAGAGGAGGGGGCTCTGCACACATCCCTGGGGGGCCCCCCGTGTTCAGTATGATGGTGCTGGATGTGTTGCCGCCGACCCGTACTGCCTGTGGTCTCCCAGTCAGGAAGTCCAACAGCCAGTTGCACAGCGAGGTGCTGATCCCCAGCTGGTCCAGTTTGTGAACGAGCTGCTGGGGGATGATGGTGTTGAATGCTGAACTGAAGTCGATGAAGAGCATTCTCACATAAGCATTTCTGGTGTCCATATGTGTGAGGGCTGTGTGGAGGGCAGTGGAGATGGCGTCGTCAGTGGACCGTGGAGCAATATGCGAACTGGTAGGGGTCCAGAGAGGGGGGGAGAGCAGCCTTGATATGATGCATGACTAGCCGTTCAAAGCACTTCATGATGATGGGAGTCAGTGCGACTGGACGGTAGTTGTTGGAGCAGGAGGGAGATGACCGTTTTGGGACCGGACGGATGTTGGTGGCTTTGAAGCACGTGGGAACCACCGCCTGACTCAGTGACATGTTAAAGATGTCTGTGAAGACATCCGTGAGTTCTCCTGCACAGTTAACGCTCGCAAAGCTCCGGGTCCTGACACCATACCTGGTCACGACCTGGTATGGTGTCAGGACCCGGAGCTTTGCGAGCGTTAATCCTGCTGAGGGATCTCCTCACACTGTCCGGTGACAGCGTCAGCACCTGGTCGCCGGGAGGGGGTGGTGCTTTCTGTGCGGCGATGGTGTTGTGTGCCTCGAAGCGGGCGAAGAAGCTGTTCAGCTCATTGAGCAGAGATGTACTATTCTCACAGGTCTGCGTGGGGGCTTGTAGTCCGTAATGGTCTGAGTCCCTCGCCACAGGCTCTGTGTGTCCCTGCTGTCGCTGAAACAGCGGGCTTTCCTCCTGGAGTACTGTCTCTTAGCCTCCCTGATGCCATGGGACAGGTTGGTTGTAGCTGTCTTTAGTCCCACTTTGTCTCCAGCTCTGAAGGCAGCGTTCCGAGCCTTTACGAGTCTGTAGACTTCAGTTTGAGGGAGAGCCAAGCAAAAAGGAAAAAGGTTGAATTACGATGATGATGAACGTTATAAACATTTCAACATTATAAACATTTCAACCATTCATGTGTGTTGCTCCCAAACCGTGTCACGTCAAAGAGTGCAATGCTGAATTTTGCGTTTTCAAACAGCAACAACAATCGTGAAGTACAACTTCAAGTTAAGGGGTTTTAGAAACTGTTGCGGTGACAGAGAGGTGGAGATGTCTAATGCTGCAAGCCCAACAGCAACGTTTGCAGGTAATCTCAAGAGTACTACTACTTTAAAAGGTGAAATTTCTTCTTTGGAACTTTGCTGAGCTGCTGATTCTTCTGGGGGTGGAGGAGAAAGAGGTGGAGGAGGAGAAAGAGGAGGTGGTGGAGCAGGAGGTGGAGGAGGAGAAAGAGGAGGTGGTGGAGGAGGAGAAAGAGGAGGTGGTGGAGGAGGAGAAAGAGGTGGAGTAGGAGGAGAAAGAGGTGGAGGAAGAGGCAGAGTAGGAGGAGAAAGAGGTGGAGGAGGAGAAAGAGGTGGAGGAGGAGGCAGAGTAGGAAGAGAAAGAGGTGGTGGACGAGGAGGAAATGACCTTGTAAAAGTTCCCGTTGCTGACATGCAGCTAACGTGTTTGCACATTGATAAGATGAAAACGCCCCTCAGGCACTCACACTGGACGTTGAGGACCACCTGAGACTGAACTGAGCCCACGTCATTGGTGGCTGTGCAGCGATAGTGACCGGCGTCGGCCTCTGTGACACGATCGATCCTCAGCATGCCGTCCTTCACCATGATGTGGGACGGCAGAGAGAACGTGGTTTTGAACGTAACAGACCTTGGATGGTAAGCCTGGCGGTGTCCTGAGCTCGGCCATACACACTGCTTGCTCTGCAGATATAAACTCCTTCATTGCTCTGCTCCAGGTTCTCAATCCTGTAGAGAAAAAAATACATGTCATGCTGCAAATAAGTTAGGTTAACACTTAACTCGCCGTGGGATTGACAATACAACTGTTGTTGGTAGCAATAATGTATTCATGTGCTAAATTTGCTTTGGATCACAGTGCGTTAACAGGAGGAAGCATGCTTAGTTCGTAGCACGCTCCTTTTACCACACCAGAAGTCACCTGAGCACTCCATCCTTGATGTGGTGATTCGGTGGCAAAGCTCCCCCTTCCTTCAGCCACTCGATCTTGGTTTCTACGCCACCTGCTGCTGAACAGGTGAACTCCACAGCGCTGCCCTGAGCTTTTACCTCAACCTGAGGACATACGCGCACTGCCAGAGGGGCTAAAGAAAGATATGGAAAGATAAGAGGCAGTTTCTGTTTTACTGTCAGTTACAGGACCGACGTTGTTCATGTTCATTCAACGACCCCTCCAAAAGCATGTTTGCCATTCATTAAAGATCCTGTATGGAAATGTGTTAAAATTCACATCTGACTGTGACTTTAGCGACCGCTTCGCTGTGGCCCACTTTGTTGCTGGCCACACACTTGTAACTCCCAGCATCCTCAGCGGTGGCCAGGTTGATCTGGAGATCCCCTCCGCTAACCTCCGCTCTCGAAGGCAGGCTTCCTTCCAGCTTGGTCCAGGTGTAGGTCAACGGAGGTGTGCCATGAGCCAGGCACTGCAACCTGATCACCTCCCCGACCCGCACAGCCACATCATCTGGCATCGACGTGGCGTACGGGGGAGCTAGAGGCAGAAGAGACAAGAAAGTTCAGTAGGTTTATGTCTTGTGTTCTAGAGCGAAATCCGGAGACGACAACAACACTGGACATAGAAAAACTCCCTCTCCACATCTAGCATGACTTTGACATCAGTGGTGCCCATGTTGTTTGTTGCACTGCAGATGTATTCGCCAGAGTCTTGCCGGCCAACACTGGGTAGCACCAGGCTGTTATTCACCATCTTGTGTCTCCAGGGCAGAGGGGACCGCAGCTTGGACCACGTGAAGTAACAGACACAGAGACAGAGGCCTGGTGGACACGAGAGTTCCCAGGGTTGCCCTGCACGCGGCATACATATTCCCCAGAGTCCTCCGCACTGGCCGACGGCCCACAACCTGCGAGATAGAATAAGGTCACTTGAAATCCTTGAAATGATTTTGATTTTCTAAGATTCAGATTTTGGCAAAACAAACAAATGTGGATTCTGGCAACATTATTATATACTTCATATGTGTTCTGCAACATTGATTAGATCCGTGCACTGATTTGTGCTGAAGGCAAAGGCTTTAAACTGTCAGAGGCAGGTTAGTTTGTCATTGTGACTCGTTGCTGGAGTACTTTCAGAGTAAGAGTTGGTGCCATCTTGCTTAAATAAGCAATCACTTACTTGAAAAACACAGATAGATGACAAGATGTTGCCACAAAACCTAAATACATCATTAAGCATTGGTCATGCCTTCAAAGATGGGCAGGATTTCCATACCCAGAGTTTTAGTGCTCCCCCCAAACCATCATGGAAGCTGTCTGTTGAACTGGTTACTGATAATAAGCCAGATCACCCTTTGACCTTTCATTGAGGAATTTTTGACTTAAATCATTTGTCCATGCATTCTTTCCCATAGTAGTGAATGTAGTGAATCAGGTTTACATGCTTATGTGCATGTAAGTTGTCTCAAATCAAATGTGAATACATTGATGCGTACTGTGTCTTTACCTGGTGGTTGGCAGACAGGCGTCCGCTGGCTCGTGTCCAGGTGACTCGGGGAGGAGGATTCCCAGGAGCGAAGCAGCTGAGCTCCAGATTCTGGCCTTCCTGGACATCAGCAATAGATGGCTGGATGCTAACAACTGTAGAGCTGTGGTCTGCTGCTTAAACACAAACACACATTCATGAATACACACACACACACACATATGTATATGAAACAAGCTCAGCAATGTTTTACTGAAAAGATGCTGAAAATACACATACATACATGCATTACACATCTATATAGAGATGCACCAGTCAATCAGCTGGTATCTTGATTCTGCCAAGTTTGTTTGTTTGTTTGTTGTTGTTTTTTTTAATACTTTTATTTTTCAGTTTTTGTCAATAACCACATAGACAGCAAGACAGTACATGGAAATAGACATAAGCAAAAACAGACAAACAGAGGGAAACAAACCTCTAAATCCCAACAATACAAACAAAAAAGACGGCTAACACGTTTCGGGCACATCAAAGTGTTTCCATCATAGCCCCATAGCAGTGCGGGAGTCTTAACTTAAATGGGCAATAAGGTAAGTAAATAAGATATAGTAGAGTTGCACGTCTAGAGGAATGCTCTCGTCATGATGGCAGAGATATTCACATTAATATAGCCAAGGAATGGCCTCCAGGTTTTCTCAAATTCTCCGTTTGGGAGTGTGAGAGACAAGTCAGGCGATCCAGAGGGATGTACTCCATTATTGTCCTCTGCCACCCTGAAACCGAAGGGGTTTGTCCGAGATCCAGTTCTGAAGGATATTTTTCCTCGCACAGAATGTCAGGATATTTTAAAGCCTTTTATGATATATGTTAGTAATCCCACGGCTGGGGAGACCAAGAACCAAAGAGACAGAGTCAAACTTCAGGTCCCTTTTCAGGATTTTTCGCATTTCAAGTAGAACATTCCTCCAGTAAATCTGTATCTTGATACAAGACCAAAAATAATGAGTGAGATCGCCGATCTCCGTCCTACACTTGAGGCATTGTGGGGAGACATCTCCTCGGTATCTGGAGAGGCGGCTTGGGGCGACATGTGCTCGATGCAGTATCATTAGTTGTATTGCTCTTGTCCGATTACAGACTGTTATTTTTCTTGCATTTTCCCAATATCGTCCCACATCTCCTTAGTTACCGCCACACCAAGTTCCCTCTCCCAGACCCCTTCAACCCGTACCCGGGAACTAGCATAAGAACAGTTCCTCAAGGCGGCATAAAAGGTTCTCATGGAGGCGACCCCCCTGACGGAGAAGCACCAGTTTCTCCATCTGTGTGACCCTCACGTCAGCCGGCAGTGAAGTATCTTTGAGAATAAAGTTTCTGACCTGAAAGTACCGGAACAAATCGTTTTTCGATACATCATATTTGTCCCTAATTTGGTTTTTAAAAGACATAAGGGTGGGGCCAGTGAATAAATCCCCGAACAACCGATTCCCTTAGCTGACCAGTTTTTGAAGGCCACATCCAAAGTACCAGGAAGGAAATCAGGATTACCAGTAATTGGAGTGAGAGCCGAGGGTAGGACCCCATTCTGCCCTCCATCTGCTGTGTAAGTCTCCATGCTCTAACTGCGTTGACGGTGACTGGGTTGCTGCAAAGGTTCTTAATACATTTTAGCTTTTTGATAAAAAGCCGAGTATAGTAAGAGGACAGGCCGAGAGGGACTTCTCAACATCCAGCCAAATTGAGGAAGGATCATCTCAATCCAATCGCTATGTATCTCAGGTGAGC
>CM026204.1:9818769-9938295 GCA_014839995.1 Xenentodon cancila | reverse complement strand
ATCACTGCCAAAATCAAGTTCTGATCTGAGAGCGTTGTTAGGATGGATATTTTAATGTCATTTAAGCATTTGAAAGCCGGATGTAAAGCAGCATGCTATGGTGTTGCAAGTGTAAAGCCAACCAAAGCCATGTTCTGTGAAAACGCATGAGGAAACATGAAAGACAAGTTACACAAATAGATGTAAAAATTAGTGTCACATAGTGATAAGGTTAAACTTTAACACACTCTTTGTTTAATCTTATTGTTATTTTACGCACTGTACACTGCTCGTCTTATAAGATAATTGTACAGGTCAGAGAATATATCTTGTACAAGTTGCTTATCTTTATGTCATCTGTGACCTCAGAACCCGTGTGGTTAAGACACCGAGAGGGAGAATCCTGTCAACTGTCTGTACTCTATTTTCCAAACTGCCCCGGTAATCTATTAGGAAGAGATGGACTGCTGCTTTTGGGATTAGCTTTACTGCCCTCTGCCGACGGGAACATTGTGGTACGAAGGAAACGGGGCCTAGTGAGTTGTGACACACACGTACTTCAAGGCCCAGGAGAGCCTCATCTTTATCACGCTCTTGATATCCCAAACAAACCACCAGCACAGACAGGAGATGCCCTCCTCGCACGGAGCAAAGACTCTTGAAGTAGAGCAGGACAGAATGAGTGCAGACGATCTTCAGGTCACTCTGTACTGCAAAAACACACCGGGGTCAGATAAGGGCTATGAAAATCTACTCAACAAAAGCACACCAACAGCTGTCACGGTTAACTATCTCTATTCAGATCACAGTACAGCGGTAGCTGGAGTAACTTTAAGAGACAGTCAGAAACCCTTATTCAGAATGTGGACCCCTCCACATATTCCTCTGTTTAAAGCATACACGCAGAAATGGCAAGATTTGGGAAAAGTAGTCCAAATCGGTGAACGTGCCTCCGATTGGGTGGCTACTTCGGCTAATACATGGTACAGTGCGTCTACTGGACTGACCAGAACCGCCTTGTTCTGGACAGTGCAGGTCAAGAATAGTATTCACATGCGCGAAACAATCTCTTGATCTTTTGTTTTGACTAAGGAGGAGGAAGCAATGTTGGAGGATCTTCCACCACAACTTTGGTCTGAGGGACCGTCGGACGTGGGATTATTAAAAGAGCAGACCCAGTAATAATTCGCCCACAAACTGAATATAAACCATGTCAAAAACAGTATCCACTAAAACCTGATGCCTTAGAAGTAATCAGGCCAGTCATCAGAGATTTAAAACAAGCTGGAGTTATAATTGAATGTCCTGACTCACCGTGCAATACACCTATTTTTCCTGTTAGTAAACATGCTCCATGGGGGCGCTAGTGAGATGGATAAGGAGTAGGACGTGTTTTCTGAGCTCCCCGTAGCACGCCATATATATTAATACTATTACCACCTATTTAAACTTCAAACTCCTTTATTGGACTGTTAGACTCCTTCTCAGACAATTTAGTTTCCTTCCTCCACTAACCACTGGTTGAAATATGTCCAACAAGAATCCACGAAGCGTCAAGGGATCGGCAGCGGCTAACGCTAGCTGCTCAAAACCCAGCAAGATGAATCCGGCTGCGCTCTCTGACAGGCAAGTCGAGGATGAGGACAACCTGCCACTCATTTGGCAGAAAATGTCCGACAAACTTCTAGAGTCCATCAACGAGTGGTTCGACAAGTTCGAGCAGAATTTCGCGAGCCTGTTGAATGCCCAGCGGGTGTTAGCTGAACGGCTATCCACCACCGAGAGCCAAGCTACGGATCACGAAGTTCGCATCACTGCCATGGAAACTTCGGTGGCGGGCCTCCAGCTTGAAAATACAAAGCTGCGAGCTAAGCTGTTGGACCTTGAGGGAAGATCCAGAAGAAATAATATAAAAATTGTTGGGGTTCCGGAAGGTGAGGAGAAAGGGAGACCAACCGAGTTTGTTAGCAACCTCATCCCTAAACTGCTGGGGGGCGACAACTTTGAGAAGCCGGTTGTTATCGACAGAGCGCCCCGTATCCCGCAGCCCAGACCCGCTGACGGCGCCAGACCTCGAACCATAATCGCCCGAGTGCACTTCTACCAAGACAAGGAAAAGATCTTGCGACTGGGGAGACAGACCAAGATGGGTCTCGAAGGCCACCGGATTTTAATTTTCCCCGACTACACCGCGGAGGTAATGGAACAACGGCGCGGCTTCCGTGAGGTGCTGCAGCTGCTGAGGGCGAAAGATATCCGGCACACGCTGCGGTTCCCGGCCAGACTTCAGGTTCACCACCAAGGGCAAGTCAAATCATTCACCGATCCGGCCGAGGTGGAATCTTTCCTCGCTCAAAACTTTTAACGGCGAGAATCAGTTTCCCGATGCAAAACAGAGAGCGAGTTTAAAAAAAAAATATATATATATTAAAAAAAATGAAAATGACGAGAGGGACATTATTTCCAATTGTTGTGAAGGTGGTTCATGGTTGAATGTTATTCATTTGTGCTAATGAGGAGCGGAGGGCATTTGCACTGTCCACACAGCAGCTCCAGATCCGGATGGGGGTAACCCGGCTTCGTTTGGGGAAGCAGTGGGTGGGGTCTGTTTTGGAGAAATGTTCTATACGTGTTTTGTTGCATGTTCCAGTACTTAATATTTTTTCTTGTTGTTTCTCATTCATTTTTGTCCAATTTGTTTGTTTTGTTTTCAGCTGCCAGACCAAATGTCCTGTATTTGTGTTGCTGCCATGCAGAAGATGTCTCATGTAAATAGCACCGTAGAATCCCTGTCCTTATTCTCTTGGAATGTCCGGGGCCTAGGGCACCCAATTAAGCGTGGAAAAGTATTTTCTTATTTGAAATCACTAAAGCCTGACATTGTATTTCTGCAAGAAACCCATGTCTCAGCCACTCAACAAAGAACTCTGAGGGTTAACTGGATCTCACAAGTCTATCAGTCACCCTTTACATCAAAAGCCAGAGGTGTTGCTATTCTCTTCCGTAAAACCATGCCTTTTCTTTTTCAGTCTTCCACAATCGATCCAAATGGCAGATTCATAATCATATCCGGACGGATAAACTCATTCCCCTTTACACTGGTCAATATTTATGGACCGAATGTTGATGACTCTGCTTTTTTTCGCAAGGTATTTGACCTCATCCCAGATAACGACTCAAGCCACATTCTGATTGGGGGTGACTTTAACTGCTACCTGGACCCATACTTAGACAGACAATCTTCAGCCCCCGCCCCAAGTATTTCCGCCGTGCAAACTGTCAACACCTTGATGAAGTTTAAGAAAGTGGTAGATATTTGGAGACTGCAACATCCAAGTGACCGTGAGTACTCTTTCTACTCGCATGTACACAAATCCTACACACGGATCGACTATTTCTTAGTTGACTCGGGACTAATATCCAATATCAGCCACACTAAATACCATGGCATAATATTATCTGACCATAGCCCTGTTAGTCTCAGTCTAAAGCTGCCCCTTCATAGAAGAGCTTACAGCTGGCACTTTAACCCTCTGTTACTAGAAGACCAGACATTTAAACAACTGCTAAAAACTGACATCCTGCAGTTCCTTGAGATAAATGACAACGGAGAGTTTAATGACTCAACCATTTGGGAAACGCTTAAAGCTTATATACGAGGATTAGTCATTTCATATGAAGCAACAAATAACAAAGCCAAACGTGGGAAACTAGAAGAAATTGAGAGGGAACTATCAGCTACAGATCAGTTATATCGAAGTACACTGCTGCAATCAGATTACAATAAAATTATAAAGCTAAAATATGAATATAACGCATTACTGGGGGATCAAATCAGT
This sequence comes from Xenentodon cancila, assembly GCA_014839995.1. NCBI lineage: Eukaryota > Metazoa > Chordata > Actinopteri > Beloniformes > Belonidae > Xenentodon > Xenentodon cancila. The sequence continues at coordinate 9,934,477 of CM026204.1, read as the reverse complement.
AAAACACTTCTGAAAATCAAAGGGAAACATTTTGAATTAGGAGACAAGCCACAAAAATTGTTGGCAAGACAACTGAAGGGAGAACAAGCAAAACGAGCCATCCATAAAATAAAATCCAAATCTGGCCAATTACTCACAAATTTGAAGGACATTAATGAGGAATTTAGACAATTCTACACAGATATCTACACCTCCAAGTCAACTGCAACACAGAATGATTATGATCGTTTTTTTGATAAACTCAATTTCCCAAAACTAGATGCAAACATAACGGAAGATTTGGACTCCGACTTTACACTGTCTGAGCTGCGAGAAGCTATTAAATCTTTCCCCAATGGCAAGGCTCCGGGTCCAGATGGGTTTGGTCCAGAATTTTTCAGAGCTTTTCAGGAGGTTTTGGCACCCCCTCTGCTTAAAATGATTCAAGATAGTTTTAAGAACAGAAGGCTTCCACCCTCTCTTAATGATGCTAACCTTTGCGTTATATTAAAAAAAAAAAAACAAAGAAGAGACTGATCCAGGAAGCTATAGACCCATTGCTCTGCTAAACTGCGATCTGAAAATCATAACAAAGGTTTTAGCAAACCGACTTGGGAAGAACGTAGGAAGTATCATACACCCAGACCAAACTGGCTTTGTTCCAGATAGATTTTCCTTTTGTAATGTCCGTAAAATTCTAAACCTAATGTATACAAAATATGGGAAGGAAGACAAGGCAGCTATATTGGCTCTGGACGCTCAAAAAGCCTTCGATATGATAGAATGGCCTTATCTCATAGCAACACTCAAAAAATTCGGTTTTGGTGATGTATTTACGAACTGGGTAAAAATATTATATGCTAACCCTAGATCTTGCATCCTCACTAATGGTGACAGATCTAGCCCATTCACTCTTCAGCGTGGTGTCCGATAGGGAGATCCTCTGTCTCCTTTACTGTTTAATATCGCTCTGGAACCCCTCGCCATAGGAATCAGGGAACATCAACATATCACAGGTATAAAGCTGAATGGAACTGAGACGCGAATTGCCCTTTATTCAGATGACCTCCTGGTCTGTCTGTCGGATCCAACAACATCCATCCCCATTCTATCACAATATATGAACTCTTTTGGGAAGATCTCTGGATACAACATAAATTGGGAAAAAAGCGAGTTTGTACCATTAGATGGCCACTTTACAAATGATTTTCTGAGCAACCTACCTTTTAGAATAAAAAACAACAGCTTCATTTACCTGGGACTCAAGCTGACCAGAAACCCAGAGGAGCTTTTCAAATTAAATTTTACTGAGGCCCTAGAAAAACTTAAGGCCGATATTGAAACCTGGAAATTGCTACCCCTGTCCATGATTGGTAGAGTGAATGCTATCAAAATGGTGAGCCTACCTAGATTCCTGTATCTATTTCAAAATTTACCAGTGTATTTGAATGCATCTTTTTTCAAAAAGGTTGACTCAATAGTACTGCCATTTATCTGGGGCTATAAAACCCACCGAATATCTAAAGCTCATCTGCAAAAACCTTCCAAAGAAGGGGGTCTGGGTCTACCAAACTTCAGACACTACTACTGGGCGGCTAACGCTAGGGCCCTCACCTACTGGAAGTGTGAAGGTCTTGATTTGGGGAAAACTCCCTCATGGGTGCAGCTGGAGGCTAACACTGTAGAAAAGTCATCACTCCCAGCCCTTTTGTTTTCAAGCTCTGCCCCAATATCCAAAATACATCAACATAGCTTTATTCTAAAAAATTCACTTCGCATCTTACAGCAGATAAAAACAGCATGCCGGATTCCTAGTGCCTCGATGCAGGCACCCATTTGCCAGAATCATGCATTCATTCCTGGCCAACAAGATGGAGCATTTACTGTCTGGAAAGAAAAGGGTATTAGATCTTTTTCAGACCTCTTCATTGATGGCCACTTTGCTTCGTTTACGCTGCTTAGTTCAAAGTACAGAATTCCTAGCTCTCATTTCTTCCATTACCTTCAGATCAGACACTGTGTTAGGGAGTGGTGTCCACATCTGGAGCTCCCCGCGGCACACCCCCTCTTTGAGCATCTCTCGCTACCCCCCGATTCCAAGCGGATCATATCTAAATTTGTTTCCTGTTTCTCCACCGTGGTTCCCTCTGACTCAATTAGAGAGGCTTGGGCTAGAGATTTGAACTGTGAGGTCCCGGTTGGCCTCTGGAATGAGGCACTGCCCAAAATTAATCGCTGCTCCATCAGTTCTCGACTCAGGTTGATTCAGTTTAAGGCTCTGCATAGACTGCATTATTCCAAAACAAAGCTGAACAAAATCTTTCCAGCCGTCTCGGCTAATTGTGATAGGTGTAAGACATCGGAAGGTACGCCGAGTCATTTATTCTGGTTCTGTCCATCGCTGCACGGTTTCTGGTGTAATATCTTTAAATGCTTCTGAGACGTGTATAATAAAGATATCCAGCCGAATTGCCACCTGGCCATATTAGGATGTTCCTCTCAAACTTCCCAAATGCCACAGCATATACAGACAGCGCTACAGTTGGGAATGGTGGTGGCCAAAAAGCTTATTCTTCTGAACTGGAAATCAACAAACCCTCCCTCTTTGAACATTGGCTGGATGAGATTGTGTATGCCATCCGGCTGGACAGGATACGACTTTGCAGATCTGGCTCACAGAATAGATTCGACACTGTTTGGAAACCTTTCCTGGCCCACCACACCATAACTTGAACTACAGTACTGATCAACAGGACTTCGGGTGGGGAGATGCTGGATCTGGGTCACTCACAAATGTAACTTTTTGCATTTTTGTCTCTTGTGCAAGTTGTCTGGCTGCAACATTTATGTACATACTCGTCCTAAAATCAATATGGTAATCTGGCAAGCTTTTTTTTTTTTTTTTGTGTGTGTGTGTGTGTGTGTGTGTGTGTGTGTGTGTGTGTCTCTTTTAATATTATTATTTATTTATTACTAGTAATTGTCGTGTTTTTTGGGGGGGGTTGTCATGCTGTTCTTGTCACCTTTTTGTCTTTGTCACAGTGTTTTATACCGTCTGTTCACTTAAACCTGAAAATAAAATTATAAAAAAAAAAAAAAAAAAAAAGAAAACAAGCTCCATCTACCGGCTGGAGGATGGTACAAGATTTACAGGCAGTCAATAATGCGGTGATTCAGCGAACCCCCTGCGTACCGGACCCACATAAGCTACTAAACAGCCTGAGGTCAGATGCATCTGTCTTCACAGTGGTGGACATCAGTAACGCTTTTTTCTCTGTCCCCATCCATAAAGACAGCCAATTTTAGTTTGCATTTACATTTAAAGGGAAGAAATACACTTATACTAGACTGCCTCAAGGTTATTGTGAGAGTCCCACCATCTATTCCCAGATTATGAGTGCCAGTATGTCACGTTTTCAGCCGCCGGGAAAAAGTCAAGTGTTGCTTTACGTTGATGATGTTTTGCTTGCGTCGCCAGATAAGGAGACCTGTAAAAAAGACACAATTGCTCTTTTAAAATATCTTGCGAGTAAGGGACACAAGGTCAACAAGAATAAGCTACAACTCTGCCGAGAACAAGTTAAATACCTTGGCCACATGTTATCTAAACGGGGGAGGACTATCTTACAAGATAGGAAATCTGTCATTTTGCAGGCTCCAAAACTGTTAAACAAAAAACTAATGATGTCCTTCTTGGGCCTCATGAACTACTGTTGCAGCTGGGTACCCAATTACGCTGAGATCACAGCTCCTCTTAGCACTATGATGTATGAAAAAGACATGAACATGACTTCTCCTTTGTCCTGGACTACTGAAGCGGAAAAAGCTTTCTGTGACATCAAACGCATTTTAGCATCCTCTACGGTGCTCTCACTACCTGACTATGACAAACCTTTCATTCAGACTGTGGACTGTAGAGGCTATTTCATGACTTCTGTCCTCTTACAACAACAAGGTGATAAAACCAAGCCTGTGGCATATTTTTCATCAAAATTAGATGCGGTTTTTATGACCTTAACAATGTGAGCAGTAGGAACTGTTATGTCCGTCAGTAAAAGGTCAGGACTCAGAACCTGACCTGTGATGAATGGGATAGTGGTTCTTTAAGGAGTAGGAGCACTACAGACAGATTCCGGCCAGAGAATCTTTAATCAGCTTTATTCGTCCAGCAGTCTTCACAATTTGCATATAAATTTAGGCGTGTGACTGGGGTGTGTGTGTGTGTGTATGTATGTGTGTGGTCTAAACAGAAAGAGAAAGAAATAATGTGGATGAAACAAGACTACACGAGGAGCCGGGTCTGTGCAGGGTTCTAGTAGGCAGGATAACAGCTTCAGTTTTTGCAGTCCTATGAGGGTGAGGGCTGCAGCCAGTGTCACCATGACACAAACCCCTATCGTATTATTTAGGATTCGAACCAACAACCTTGTAGCACCACAATAATAGTATAAACCGGCTCTGGTCCACGGTCCGATCAGACTGGAGTTGGAGTGGGTGGTGTTACACCAGTCGCCAGGAACGGCTCCAAAATTCTTTTTCAAATTTAAGAGATTAAAATGTTTAAGATGTTTAAGTTTAAGATGGGTAAAATTAAAGCAGGTATATTGCCACCCCTTTAGGAGATCAATATGTAAATTAGAGGCTGGATAGGCCCACAGTTTATCACTGAACATAAGTGAAACGTGTAACTGGTGGTACCCCCAAACACATAATTCATCGCAATGCCCCCATTATCCTTTATATATTTGTCTGCTGATGCCATTGATATGGATCTTTTTGACCTGTGCGGAAGCAAAACTTATAGAACTTGAAAGTGAGGTACTTAGGATTACCCTTAAAATAAATTCAGCAGTGTTACTGGTAGTCAGAAGCACAACTTATAGAACTTCAAAGTGAGATACTTATGATTACCCTTAAAATAAATTCAGCAGTGTTACTAGTAGTCAGAAGCACAACTTATAGAACTTCAAAGTGAGGTACTTAGGATTACCCTTAAAAAAAATTCAGCAGTGTTACTAGTAGTCAGAAGCACAACGTATAGAACTTGAAAGTGAGGTACTTAGGATTACCCTTAAAAAAAAATTCAGCAGTGTTACTAGTAGTCAGAAGCACAACTTATAGAACTTCAAAGTGAGGTACATAGGATTACCCTTAAAATAAATTCAGCAGTGTTACTAGTAGTCAGAAGCACAACTTATAGAGCTTCAAAGTGAGGTACTTCGGATTACCCTTAAAATAAATTCAGCAGTGTTACTAGTAGTCAGAAGCACAACTTTTAAAACTTCAAAGTGAGGTACTTAGGCTTACCCTTAAAATAAATTCAGCAGTGTTACTAGTAGTCAGAAGCACAACTTTTAAAACTTCAAAGTGAGGTACTTAGGCTTACCCTTAAAATAAATTCAGCAGTGTTACTAGTAGTCAGAAGCACAACTTATAGAACTTCAAAGTGAGGTACTTAGGATTACCCTTAAAAAAAAAAAAATCAGCAGTGTTAATGCAACCCTTACCCATGACATATTTGACGTAGGCCCCTGTATGCACCAAATTTTTCACAAGTCAGCATAAGCTAGTTAAATCATCAAGATGTGACAGGACCTTTAACGCACACGTGAATGCTCCCGACTGGCAAACAGCCAAAACATCTGCTTTCATAGGTTTCAGAGGTGTGCACATCTGTTGATCAGGTCATCAAGAGCTTGTGATCAGCAGCAGTATTTCTGTGGTAAAACATTAAGAAGATGTGAATATGTTTATATGTGTGTGTGTGTGTGTGTGTTTGCGTGTGTGTGTGTGATCCTGATCTGAGCTCTTGATTTTTATTATTTGATTTTTATTATGTTTTACTAACAAAAATATAGAATAAAACAGTGAGTAGTAAATTTTGCATGACTGCATCTAAAATGTGTTTATTGTCATGTAAAAAAAAGAAAAAAAAGATGTCAGGTGATTTGTTAAACCAGATTATAGTAAAATGTAATGTAATTGACTATTGACTAAAGCATTTTTACATGTTCCCAAAACTCAAGAATGTCACCTTCCTCTTGCACTTAATTGTGGTTGAGTGTTGTGTCTGTCTTCTCCAGTCACTCAGAAACACACCAGACATCAGCTTAGGAAATCTAAGAAAAGACTTTCAAGCCAGCATTTTACTTGAGTTATTCAGTGCTGGTGAGCAGTGTTGAAGCAAAGCCTTTGGAAGTCAATAAAAGACAATTATGGCAGTTATTGGATGTGCTGGGATTAAAAAAAAAGAAGAAATGCCATCCCATTTCTGCCATAAACCTCCACAGGCGATAACAAAAATTAAAACAAAAGATAATAATGAAAAGCTAACTCCTGCAACACCAGTTCAGGACCAAAAAGTTTGACTTTTTATCAAGTCAAAGACTCTAACACCAGATAATATCACATTAGACCTCAATAGTGTAGCTCAACACAGGGAGTTGTGCAACCTGGAAGGAAAAGGACAGAAGAAATACAGTATAGTACACACACACACACACACACACACACACACACACACACACACACACACACACACACACACACACACACACACACACACACACACACACACACACACACACACACACACACACACACACACACACACACACACACACACACACACACACACACACACACAGCGGTTTATGATTGGGTGGATTCCCAATACACGTTTTCACCAAAACAAGAGGAAAAATCTGACTTTTGATAAAGGGTACTGCTGCGGGGGGGGCGGCGTTTCCACTGAACAGTGTTGTTCTTTTTATGAGCACAGCTCTCCATAACTCTCCACAACTCTCCACAACTCTCCGTTTTTTTCAGATTATAAGTGTTCCCATTACATTTTTTTTTTTTAACGATATTTAGGTTTTGTGCAAGTCTGGAGATAATAGAAATGCGACTGTTGTTTGGCAGACACGTCATGACTTTGACACCAAATGGCAACAAGGCAACACTGTTGTCTTATTAAGAAACACCTCAAAAACTGTAATTAATGACATTTGAATGCAACAGTTCGGACATGGGCTGGGACAACTGTACAAAGAGAAAGCACCCAGATGTGTTGTCCTCAGCTGTAGAAGCACCAAGGGGTACTTGGTATTGCCCATGGTTTTTTTAGTTTTTTTTAGTTCGTTTAAATTTGTTTAATATTTAGCTCTGCTCATAAAAACATGTTTTATGGGGTGGCGTCAACCACTTAACTGTAGCCCTGTGGGGGTAGGCCTCTGTTGATGTTGGTCTTGTAGATTTGTGCTGGCCTCTTCAGAAATACACCAGAAGGAACAATGTGCTCGTCTCTTGAGTAACAGTCAACAGTTTAAACTTAACATGTCCTTGAACAATCCTGAACTTCAGAGCAGCTAGAAAGCCTTAAAATTATTTAAAACCAGTATTTATCACCAATATTCAGTAAAGATGTTTCTATAATGTACTAATACTGTATCTGTGACAAATGTTAATGAAAGTTGTAAGTAAAGCAAGTATACCACGAACATATAGTTTAAAAAAACAAAACAACAATGAACTGTAAAACCCTCCATCTACGCCGTGACCGCCTCTAGCTCCACCGACCGTGCTTCGCCGCTCAGAAAAGTGAGGCCGGAAGTAAACTTGACTGTGTAAGATTGTAGGTTAAAAAAAAATCCAAAATAAAACTATAAACAGCAAAAGAATAAGAAGAAATAAGTGTAGTCGTGTCACAAAAATGATGACTATGCATCTACCAAGTTAGTGTTGTAATACCAGTTTCTGCCCCGTGTGGCAGCAGCGGGCAACATACCAGCCTCAGTCCAACATGATAACACAAAGAAGTCACACGGTTTTTGGGCGTACTTGACCTTGTTCCCAGTCATGTAGGTACCGCCCCCAAAATACCATTTTAGGATACACAGATTGAAACAATTGAATTGAATTGAATGTGCAGTCGCTGTAGATTTCTCAACTCGGTCCTGTTACAGCTCAGTCTCATGACACTAGTGGGGTTTGTGTGGATGGTGGGAGACTAGATGTCTGTTGAAGTTGTGTTGTGGACGGTCCGCTCTTCTAGCTCTTATAGTCACGATGAACCAGCTCAACTCCATCAGATGGAGCCCTGAAGTCAAAGCTTCCTTCATCTCCAGCCAGAGAAAACTTCCAAGAGGATTATTCCACTTCATTTCACACAAATGATTCTTAAAACTACTGAAATGTAGCCAAAAATAATGCTCATTTCAGACCGTTTAGGAGCCTTTACATGTTGCTGTTACACATCAAACTAGGTGAAGACTGCCTTGTCGGCCCGTCCGATGTCCCTCTGCCCATCAGCTAGTACTTGTAAGAGGGGACAGAACCCAGAAAACCAGAGGACAAGAGCCACCGGCTGCAGTCGTATTTGATGATGCATAAACGTAAACATGTGAAACACAGAATATGTTTCACATGAGGTCAGTGCAAAGGACAATATTGTCATATCAGGAGCTCCAACAACATGGGTTCTTTTCTGTTCTTGTCCCGTCTTAACGTTTCTGCAGATCTACTCATCTCTGCTGCAGCGTCTCCTCCTGAGTTTGCTGATGCCGACGACTCCAACCCTCTTTCCTCTGTGAACGTCTGCATCGTCATATTAGCAGTCGTGGAGACACATGCCAGAAAAAAGAGAAACTCTGTTGTCCTGGAGATAGACAGATTAACAGCTCAGTTAAAGTAACAAGTAACACCCAGCATCAGTGAACAGAGACACTACATCCATTTGATCACCTTGAAAGTCAGACGGGGACCAGGACGGATGAATATAGAGACCTAAACACACTCCAACTGCATCAAACATGCCTTTCTTCTTTTCCATTCATGCTTGTAGTCTCTCTGTCTCAGTGAGCAGACACAGTCAAGTCTGATCTTTGTGTAACACTCCTCACTGAGGTCTGAAATGTGCACGCTCACATTCACAAAACACACACATTAATGCAAAGATCTTTGACTTTTTATGAAGATACATTCATGAAACAAGGGTCACTGGACCCTAAATGTCTGAATTAAACATTTTTATCAAATATTACAGCTGTTCTGACAGCTCAACGTTAGATGTTTGTTCAGCTCTGCAGATTTCCAAGATTCACTTCTTACAGTCTGTGTGAGTGTTTTCAGATCCCCGTTCAGAGTAGTGTAGGGGGGGTGGTATGGGATACCTGCTGAAGCAGTAGGTCCTCTTCCTCTGTCTGCTGGTCTCTATGGAGTCATGCTTCCTGTAGCTGATCACAAGATTATTAATGAAGAAACAATACCCAGACTACAACCTTCAGGTTTACATATAGAGATATCAAATTGCACAAATCATGGTTGTGTACATAACTGTGTGGCTGGGAGGTGTGTATTTGCATATGCACGTTTGTGTAGGAGTATGTGGTGCCTGAAAGTGTATGTTAAGGGCTGTGTGGAACTGGTAATTGGACTAATTTCTATACCGTTTTTCTAGTCTTGTCAAACTCTCAAAGTGCTTCATTCACCCGTTCACACACACAGAATCAAAGAGAATCAAACCAACAACTTTGAGGCTGGAAAATGACTGATCTACCTGAATCACAGCCATGTGTGCATCCAAGAGTGTGAGAGTGTTGTCACACCTGGAGATTGACATCCAAGGTCAAGGCTTCACCGTGTGACCTAAAATGAACAGAAAGGGATCATTTAGAGTTGGAATAGTAAGCAAACAAGACAATACCGTTTCATCTGATGTCCAGCAACAGTGAATCCTTGTAAACTGTGACCATTGTTAATGGTGTAACTGTATGTCTCTCAAACGCTGTTTGGTCCATGCTTATGACCACTGAATTGGATATTTTAGACTAGTAAACCTCTTTAATCTGTTTTCAGGAGTGTAATGTGTCAGAAAGTGTTGTGTGTTTCAAAGATGAAGCACCAGGAGTCCTCACAGTAAAGTACAGTATGTTTATATATTTCCTATGCTTATGTATAGCAAATCAAATCAAACAAAATCAATCAAAATAATGAGACCTGTATGTGTGGTTGAAATTTATCACATTTATAGAAAGCTTGATATATTACAGGAGTCTGAATGCATTGCAGCTGCTTACTTGAAATACTTTCTTGAAACTAGTTAAAGTAACTTATATTGTATTTTGATAATAAATGCATTGTAAATACATTAACTTCTGTCATCATAAATCACTTAAGAATGACATATGTACGATCAAACAAAAGGAAGATAAAATAGGGCAACCGTTTGGTTTAGAAGTTACAGTAGTTTTACTGGCAGGGCTGCAGCATGGTGTTCCTATAGTGATGTGCTGCCACCTGCTGGTCTCTAAAAAAGTTGCATTTAATAGAGTTGCGGATTCTCTGAACTTTCAATAAAATTTACAATATCATCAACAAATATGATAATTTATAAATGATTATATTATATTACGCTCTGGCTGACACCAGGTTTTAAAATGATATACATAAAGCTCAGAAGAACTTAAGCTGTCGTATTGTTAATTTTAAAATGTGTTTTTGTTTTAGTTTGTAATATTAAAGTAAAATTCAAGATTGTTATGGTTTCGTGAGGTGAAGTGTATATAGAAGATTAAGTGAAGATTTACTATTGTACAAAAACCTCAGGGATTTTATATATAATATATTATATTGTATTTTGTATGCATTATATATATAACCTTTATACAATTACTAATTACACTATTACAATCAAATATCTAAATATTTATTAAAAAATATAAGCTAAATTACCACCAATACAAGTGTTCACTACAGAGAGGCAATTGTAATTATTAGCTCAGCTTTTTTTTTTTTTTTTTGCTTTAATAGCTGTTAAGTTTTTTTAAGTGGCTTATTAAAATTCCACGTTGCTAACTGAAAATCGTGTTTACGTTCAAAGACGAGTAAAGAGCCAATCAGAAGCAGTGGAACTTTCGACCTGCTGACCTCAGCGTTGCCCCGGTAACCTCTATATATTTCAAGAGGTCGCTCCGCTCCGCTGCGTTCGATCTAGATTGCAGAGGAGACGCATCATATCCAGTTTCTTAAACAAAGTTTACACGCTTTCTACACGCTTTCGAAAGAAAAGAGCCCGCATATTTCACTGCTGTATTTCCATCACGAGAAAAGTAAGAATAAAAGTTCTTAAACTTGTATGAAACAACATTTTCTTCATTTTTGCGTTAAATAACAAGAAGCTAGCTAAAAAGCTAACGTGCTGGTAGCTTAAATCAGCTCGTTTGCTGTCTAAACATAATTTTTTTACCCTTGTGGATGGTTTTACATATATTTATACTTTGATGAGATCTAAATAAATATCAAATATCTTTTTCCTGAACAGAATCATATGAGCAGCAACCACATTCATGATCTGATCTGGTTGTTTTAGGCATTTACGTGTTTGTATTTAACATAATTTCGACGGCTCCAATTGCAGCTGCGCACTGACGACGCGTGACATTTGTGCGTCACATTAACTTATATATGATCACATTTATACACTGGTGCCATCTGTGTTTCTGTGCTTATCAGATAGTCGGAGAAGTTATTTCGATGACGCAGGTTTTTTCTTTTCTTTATTTTCGTTTGAAAGCGTTGCTAAGGAACAAAACGGGGAAAACCCCAGCGCTGCTTCCTGATGCGCATGCGCGGGCTTTTGCCCCCTTTATCGTGCGGTCTAAATAAACTATAGTCAGTCAAAAAAGTAAAAATATACAACCTAAAACGCGTATCTGTCCCCGCGTAGTCCCGACCAGGGTCACGGGAGTCTTCCGGCCCTTATACGGCTCTCCTAAGGAGAAATGCGGTAGTAGAGTCCGGACCGGTCGAGGTCCGTGGCGGCCATTAAACACGTCCGTGGATCCATGACGTCACGTCCTGTGACAAATGTTGATAGTTCTTAAACAACCGTGTTTTTACGGACGTGTGTGGATTGTTTTAGGTAATGAGGGATGACGGCCACGTTTATACACGGAGTTTATACATCTACTAATTACTTTAACATGTTCACAGGGATTTTGCGGTCTGCCTTGTTACTATTTAGTGGCGATAACGTAGATTAACGACCTGTACAGGGCGAAGCCCCGCCTCTCGCCTGTAATGAGGGGAAAGGCTCCAGCAGAGCCCCAGGACCCTGTACAGGATTAAAACGGGTCTAGAAAATAGAGAAACTGGATGGATGGATATAGCTCATCTGGGTGGCCCAGACATGTGTGTAAACATGTGTGCAAAATGTATATGCAGCAGAGGTTGACATAAATGAAAACGACTGCTGTCAAGCCATATGTTTTTACAGCAAATACATAAAAGATGACTCTAAATGATAGATGAATCAAAAGACATGGCTAAGGAATGGTTTATTGATCAAAAGTTGTGTTAGAATGTGCAGTCTTTCTTTCAATGAAGTCTCATCTGATTGGCATTTTATCATTACAGATTTGTGACGTGTCAGTTCAAGTGACATCCCATCTTTCCAGGAAAAACCCATTTGACTCAAAGAAAGGTAAAATATCTAATTATTGCAATCTGTAAAGACAATAAAAGTAGGTATCCTGTTAAATGCATTTGATTTAATGCACTATTGATGGAAAACCAAATCAAATTATTAAAGATGATCTTTCTGCAGTGCAGTTTTTTCCTTTTTTTGTAAGTACACATGTACCTGAGGCAGAACTGTCATATTAATGATTTTCAGTGACTCGAGCAAAAGTCACAGGCAAAGCCATTTTTCTACACTAAATTATATTATATCAATCAGTAAATACATAAATAACCGCTAATATATATTAATTTATGTCTATCAGATGTATAAACAAAAACTATTTTATTTCAAACAAATATAATTGTCTCTAGCTGACAGATGAATTAAATGCTATGGATAAAGAATGATTCATTGATCAAAAGTTGAGTTAGATATTAGTTATGCAGTAGTTCTTCTGAATCAAGTTGTCTGATCCTGATTTGTTTGCTTGTCATTACAGATTAGTGACGTGACAGTTCTTCTGTCTAATCACATCTTTCCAGCAAACAGCCAAAGTATGAGTCTGAGAAAGGTAAAATACCTGATTATTGCAATTTCTGAAGAGAATAAAATTAGGTATCCTGTTTGATACATTTGATTTAATTTGCTATGGATGGAAAACCACATTTATTGAGGATGATCTTTTTTGTTTATATGCAGTGTTGTTCTTTTTTTATGTTTTTTTTCCCTTTGGAGGTCATTTATATCTTGTCTCATTGTATCTTCATGAACTTTAATTAGTTAGAATGTGACTCTAAAACAGAGAAATGTGGTTGGTTAAACAATGAATAGTTGAATGTTGACTTGTTGAATAAATAACTATGAGATACTTGTACTAAAACCTTTATATTTCAGTTGTTTGTTACTGTTCATTAAGAGAGTTGTATGTTGTTGTTGCATTAACATTTGCTGAGATGCTTTGCACCTGTTTTCTTGAAACTAGTTTAAGTAATTTATATGTGATTTCAAATATAAATATATTGTAAATACCTTTTTTCTGTAAGTAGTTTTGTTTTTCTTTTTTATGTTCTTTGGAAGTAATTCAGATCAAAATAATGGTACAATCAGCTATCATACAGTTTAAATGATATAATTTCCAACTGAAAAAGAAAATGAACACATGTACCTGAAGGAAAACTGTCATGTTTGTGATTTTGAGATATTACCTAATGACTCGACCAGAAGTCACAAGCAATGCCATTTTTATACACCTAATGTCTCCTTATCTTATATTATCTTGTCTGGTCTTATGTTGTCTCACGTATCTTCATGAACTTTAATTGGTTAGAATGTGAAAGAGGATTCTGTATTAGGAATTTAGTTTCTTCTCAAATGTTCTGTAAAATACCTCAGAGACTCTAAAACAGAGAAAGTGGTTGGTTAAACAATGAATAGTTGAATGTTGACTTGTTGACTAAATAACTATGAGATACTTGTACTAAAACCTTTATATTTCAGTTGTTTGTTACTGTTCATTAAGAGAGTTGTATGTTGTTGTTGCATTAAGATTTGCTGAGATGCTTTGCACCTGTTTTCTTGAAACTAGTTTAAGTCATTTATATGTGATTTCAAATATAAATACATTGTAAATAAATAAACAACTTTTTTGTGTATTAAGTGGTGGTTGCTTTTCTTTTTTTATGTTCTTTGAAAGTCATTTAGATCAAAATAATGGTGCAATCAGCTATCATACAGTTTAAATGACATTATTTCCAACTGAAAAAGAGAATGAACACATGTACCTGAAGGAACATTTTGGAAAATCCCACTATACAGCAGTAATGACATGTTCAGATTATTACAACATAAAATGAATTGTGGTCATCTCTAATTAGAGCTCCATATTCACCTAAGGTCAGTTGTGTTAGACTGGAGACGTGATGTTCATATACATAATACAAGAAAATCACAACAATATTGATGCTACTTTATTTATTCTTTATCACTATATATAGTTTGGTCAAAACAGTGATGTGGTCTAATTACGTTTGCCTCACACCTAAAGGCTTCCTTGAGATCTTTTTTTATGAGTTTTGAAGTTCCCTGTATGCTTGTGTGAGTGTCAAAGTTCATGTGCTTATTGCCACAGTCCCCAGTTTGGTTCATTTATGGTTTTTAATCGTCTATACCAGTGACTGTGAGTCTGCCTGTTTGTATACTTGTCACTGCGTGGTCCTGGTCTGTAGTGGTCCGTGTTGAGGTTGCACCCACCACTCACCCAATAACTTTTAAATGAATATAATCCATCTCCCCTGGAATCTGTAACTAAATATATAGAAAATAGATGGATGGCAAATAATAATAAAATGTTGCCTCACATCAAGAAGGTTGCTGGTTTGATTCTTCGACTCCCAGCGGGAGTTTTTCTGTGTGGCCTTTCCATGTTCACCTTGTGCTTGCGTGGGTTCTTTCTGGGTACTCCAGGTAGTCCGGTTATCCAAAAACTGCATTTGAATTTGGTTGATTGGTTATTCTAAATTGACTGTAGGTGTGAGGATGTGTGGTTGTCTGTATCTGTATGTGGTCCTGTGATACACCGGCGACCTGTTCAGGGTGGACCCCCGCCTCTCGCCTATAATCAGCTGGGATAGGCTCCAGCAGACCCCCGTGGTCCTGCAAAGGATAAAGTGGGAATAGAAAATGGATGGAACGATAAATTCAAACCAATCAGTCACAGAGTTAGTGATACTTTCAACAGAAGCAGTGGTTCAAATGAATCACTTTCATGATAAGTGCAATCAGAACTGTCCACTTGTACAAGTTACCCGGTTAGAATAACGACTGTACAATAAGTGCCTGCACAGTGACCACTGAGTCACCGTAGTGAGCAACATTTACCTTTTACCTGGAACTACTTCAATCAAAGTGAGATAGCTGTGATATTCGTGTCAGTAAAGAAGCTGTTGGAAAAACAAACAAACTAAGTTACACACAAAACCAAAATCACAGGAATGGCCAAAAAGTCTGTAAATGGAGACGCTGGAGCTGAGTTTTTACACCGTGCCTTTATTTGCCTCAATTACAGAGACCAAGAGAGCAGGAGAGCAGCTCCACATCATCAGGGGAGCCTCCAAGGACAAGACTGCGTCTGGATGCTGATGACCCCCAGCTCCTCCCTGGTTCTCCACAGACTTGGCCACAGCTCCATTTGTCTGTGCAGCTGGTAGTTGCTTCAGCAAGCAGTGGCTATGAAGCTGATGATGAGACTGCTTCCTCCATCCCTGATCCAATCTTTGGACCAGTAGAGGTGAGTGGCCCATTTCTTTGTGCAGATGATGGTTTTCAGCAGCTTCACACTCTTCTGTTGGACAGAAAAACAACATATCCCAGTTTGGTTTTGTTTAATCTAAATGAACAAACTGAAACAGATTTTTTAATGTGTTCCTTCATTCTTCTTTTTTCCAATGACTGGGAGCAGGAGAGCATCATCACAGTCTCTGAGGAGCCTCCATGGTGCAGACCCCCCGAGGCTGATGATGAGGCCAATGACACCATCCCTGATCCAATCTTTGGACCAGTAGAGGTGAGTGGCCCATTTCTCTGTGCAGATGATGGTTTTTAGCAGCTTCACACTCTTCTGTTGGACAGAAACGACATCCCAGTTTGATTTTGTTGACTCTGAATGAACAAACTGAAACAGATTTTTTAATGTGTTCCTTCATTCTTCTTTTTTCCAATGACTGGGAGCAGGACAGCATCATCACTGATTCTGAGGAGACTCTATCAAGTGGAGACTATTACAGTGATGATGACTCCGAGTCCTCCAGCCGTGCTCCACAGGTCAGAATGGAGGAGGTGAGTGCTTTAACCGTATTTGAAGACGCTGGTTTCCTTCTGCTTCTAGCTCTTTTGTTGGTGCATTACTGCATCAGTTTGACTGGTCTCACACACGTGTATCTCATTAATGTGCAGCAGTTAAATGGTTTAGCTGAACTTTTCTCTTTTACCCTCTCCATCCCTAAAGGCTCCCGATGACCTCCATGGGCGTGTGTGGCACTGGCTCCTTCATTTTTGTACCCCAAATGATGAGGGAGGGCTGATGGGGGGCTGACTCTCCATAGAGGCATGGAGATGCAGGTTGTATATAGTCTTTCTTCCTTTTCTGTATTCATTTAGTTAGGACACATCTTTTCCAGACTGCAGATGTCTTTTAAGTAGATAAGTTTCCTTCTTTTACATTACCTTTCTATTAATAGTGAAGATTATAGATGTTTTTGATTTTGTATGTAACTTTTAAGTACAAATATTAAATTCTTTTAATGTTAGATATACCTGTTAAAATGTAAGATGAATAAGTTTCCTTATTTTTAAACTTCTTTCGTTTTTTTACCAAAAAAAAAATATTTAAACTAAATAAGTTTCCTTTTTTTAGCTACTTTTTGTGTGTAATTTTGTGTGAGTGTGTAATTTTAGAATTGTAAATAAGTTAGATTAGTACTGTAGACACTTGTTAGTGGTTAAGTTTTCTTTTTTTTATTACTAAAAAACAACACCAAAAAAAAACATTGTAAATAAGTAGTGTGGATATTTTTATTAGATAAGTTTCCTTTATAAGTTAGATAAGTTTCCTTTATAAGTTTTTTAGTGGCTAAGTTTCCTTTATAAGTTTTTTAGTGGATAAGTTTCCTTTATAAGTTCGATAAGTTTCCTTTTTTCTTACACAAAAATAAAAAAGCATAGTGTGTAAATGTAGAATTGTAAATAAGTTAGATTAGGAGTGTAGATATTTTTTTTAGATAAGTTTCCTTTATAAGTTTTTTAGTAGATAAGTTTCCTTTATAAGTTTTTTAGTAGATAAGTTTCCTTTATAAGTTTTTTAGTGGATAAGTTTCCTTTTTCCCCTCCTTGAACTGCCACCTTAACGTGGTGAAGGGGTTTGTGTGCCCGAAGGATCCCAGGAGCTCTGTTGTCGGGGGCATTATGCCTTTGGTAGGGTCTCCCATGGCAAACAGGTCCTGGGTGACGGGCCAGACTAAGAGCAGTTCCCCCCAAAACCAACAAAAACATAGTGTGTAATTTTAGAATTTTAAATAATTTAGATTAGTACTGTAGATTATTTTGTAGTGGATAAGTTTCCTTTTTTCCTAACAAAAAAAAAAAATCAAAACAACAAGAAAACATTGTAATTAAGTTAGATTAGGACTGTAGATCATTTTTAGTGGATAAGTTTCCTTTTTTTTCTCAACAAAAAATAAAATAAACAGTCTGTAATTGCTATAACTGTAGAATTGTAAATAAGTAGGATTAGGACCATAGATAGTTTTGGATAATTTTGTATAAGTTTCTTTCTCTTTAAGTTAGATTTCTTGTTTTAACAATCATTAATATTATCATTAATATAGAAGAGTTACCTTTTTTTAAAGCTAGATTTTGTTTCTGCATTACAGTAAAGATGGTAGAAAAGTTTACAAGGGTTGTGTTGCCTTTCCAATCAATGCCACAAGTCTAGATTATATTTTAGTAGAGATGTGTAACTTTGAGGATTTGTATCTTCTTGTTTTTGAAGCAGAAATTATTAAATCAACTACAGATATATTTTTATTGACTCTTCTCATGTATTCATTATAATTTGGTGACAGCATTATCGTGGTAGTACATGATGGATTTCTATTATTAAAAGACAATTATTGAAACTATTTTTCCATGTCATGGAAGTTATAATGAATACATGACAAAAATCGAATGGTTTAAGAGGGTCTTCTGACAATGTTCCATCTAGCTGTTATTGAAACATCTGTTTGAACATTAGTAATGTATTCATTCAGCAAAGGTGGTGCTGCTGCAAAACAACTTCCACATGGTGAAGTTGTTGATGTCAAGCAGGTATGGGCAGGTTCTTCCTTGAGCCTTCAGGGCTCAGCAGGTTCTCAATCTGAGCGTCGAGTGGCTTGATGGTGACATCAAATTCATTGACCTTGGTTCTCAGAGCATGCTAATCAGCTCTGTAGTCATCGTATCTAGAGACATCATATCCACCATCAGGAGGGCTGGGAGGTCCAAGAGGTTCAGGAAGACCCTAAGTTGAAGAAGACAGTGAACTGATAGGCTGATAGAAGCTCCACTTGGAACCTTCGTAGGGTTTGTTCCATTTGTTCCAGCTAGTTTGATAAAAATGATGAAAATCTGTGTATAAAAGCTATTAATATAGAGTCAAGTTTACTGCTTCCAGGTCCCAGGGGTCCACGAGGACCAGGGGGATTGACAGCACCACAGGCACCAGATTTCCCATCCTTAGAAGCAGATCCATGTGTTCCAACAGATCCCTAAAGAGGAACCCACCACATTACACAGTCAAATATATTTGTAATGGAAATTCTACATCAATGCTCAGTGTTGGAGGTCCAGCATGGGGAAGCTTCACCCTGCTGCAATTCATTGTTTCCTTCCCTCAGTTTTAGATATTCAAAGAAAGTGACCAGCTAAAGAGGAGTCCATTTTTAACTTCAGAGTATCGTACTGTTGGTTCTGCTGGTACTGGTGGTACTGCAGGTAAGAAAAAGAAACCACTGACAGAATATTTGGGACTCCACTCACTCTGGTCCAGCAGGTCTGGTTGGTCCAGCAGGTCTGGTTGGTCCAGCAGGTGCAGTGTCACTGTGAGATGAGTGACACTGCAGTCACGACAAGACCATCTCTGTATGTGCTGCAAGTACAAGTGAGACTGAAGTCGCGGTTGAGGTTTGCATTTATGTATTGTGTGTCCATTGTGTTAGGATGCAGACACTTGCAGATGTTCCAGGCATGTCCTGGAGACCAGAATGTCCTCACAGACCATTCATGCCTCTCTGTCTGTCTTGTCTCTAGCAGCTGCCTTCTCACCACAGGTCCATCAGGTCCCGATAACAACCAGACACACAGTCATTCATTAACACCACATTGACTCTGAAACATCTAATAGAGGAAGTTAACTTTGAACAAAATTGTGTCTAAATGTACTTCAGGGGCGCTTCTACCTACAGCAGGACCAGCAGCTGCAGCGGGACCTCGTGGGGCCTAGAGACATGGAAGGAATACGTGTGGAGCAAAAAGACGATTGTAGATGCAGATATGCTCCAAATGATGTTACTGGAAAATGGGAATTAAATATAGAAAATAATTACAGCCTCTCCACATTTTCCAAGTCAGCCAACAGCGCCAGTGGGTCCAACCAGTCCAGGGGAACCAGTGAGTCCTGTAGGTCCCACAGGTCAAGGGTCACCACAGTCTCCCAAAGCACAGAGGGTGAAGACAAGTGCAGGTCAGGGCACATGTGTGTGTGTGCTCTGCAGCCAAACATGTTTTAAGGTGTATCCCAGATCGTAACCTTGAAACCAGGGTCACCGGGGCAACCAGAGCCTCCAATGTTACCTGGGTTACCCAGGTACATTAAAAATATTTCAGTTATAGGTTTTATATCAAAATACCAAGTTAAACTGCAAAAACGTCCACTTGCTGACTGTTTTCAGTTCAAGTTGTCATAAACATGCTATGTGTTATTAAAGTGAGCAGGAATTATTCATATATTCTGACTAAGAAGAAAGACATTTATTCTGCTCCAAGAAAATGTTTTTTCTTGTTGTGCAAGTTTCCAGTTTGTCTGCGATGGATGTTGAAGGTTTTAGGTTTATTTCATAATGACTAATTAGTAAAATGAAGTGACTTTTCTTCTCCTCAAAGCAGTGATGTGTAAATATACCAGTTTCTCTCATTTCCTACATTTGAATGCTTGAAATGTCAAACACAGGAACAAACAACAAAAACAAACATATTGGTGTCTAAAGAAATCTGTGCATCATTTTAAATTGTAAAACATTTCAGTTCTCTTCAGTGCTCAACATAAAGCACACCACATAAATATTAATTTCTCTTTTTAATTTGAACATGTCATTTTGCAGCATTTTGGTAACAGTACAGCACAAATACACACACAGTTATGTTAATGAATTATGTAATAAATAGTCTCATATGTTCCTATGACATTATTCCAGATATGATATTCCAACCTGAAAAACGTCCATCTCCAGCCTGAAGCCAGGAGGTGGAGCTCTGATTAATGTCTGTCATGATGGCTTTTTCTTCTGTAAAACTCTGACCTCATGTCAAGCTTTTGTTACTAAACACAAAGCAATAAAATATCTAGCCTGGGCTCTGGAACCCAGCTCCTTCAGAGGGGCTGGACACTCCACTATTCTGGAGTTGCCCACGGTGAGCGGCGACCGGCTCGTGTGGGCCTGCTTATAGCCCCCCAGCTCAGCCGCAATGTGTTGGAGTTTACCCCGGTGAACGAAAGGGTTGCTTCCTTGCGCCTTCGGGTCGGGGAAAGGTTCCTTACTGTTGTTTGTGTCTACGGGCCGAAAAGCAGTACAGAGTACCTGGCCTTTTTGGAGTCTGTGGAAGGGGTACTTGATAGTGCTCCAACTGGGGACTCCATTGTTCTACTGGGGGACTTCAATGCCCACGTGGGCAATGACAGTAAAACCTGGAGAGGGGTGATTGGGAGGAACGGCCTCCCCGATCTGAACCCGAGTGGTGTTCTGTTATTGGACTTCTGTGCTAGTCACAGTCTGTCCATAACAAACACCATGTTTGAGCATAAGGGTGTTCATCAGTGCACGTGGCACCAGGACACCTTAGGCAGGAGGTCAATGATCGACTTTGTTGTCGTTTCATCTGACCTCCGGCCGCATGTCTTGGACACTCGGGTGAAGAGAGGGGCTGAGCTGTCAACTGATCACCACCTGGTGGTGAGCTGGATGCGCTGGCAGAGGAGGAAGCGGGACAGACCGGGCAGGCCCAAACGTATTGTGAGGGTCTGTTGGGAACGTCTGGCCGAGCCCTCGGTCAGGGAGGTATTCAAATCACACCTCCGGGAGAGCTTTTCCCGGATTCCAAGGGAGGCTGGGGACATTGAGTCAGAGTGGACCATGTTCTCTGCCTCCATTGTTACCGCGGCAGCTCAAAGTTGTGGTCGGAGGGTCTCAGGTGCCTGTCGTGGCGGTAATCCCCGAACCCGGTGGTGGACACCGGAAGTAAAGGATGCCGTCAGGTTGAAGAAGGAGTCCTATCGGGCCTTGTTGGCCCGTCGGCCTCGTGACACAGCCAACAGGTACCGACAGGCCAAGCAGGCCGCAGCTCGGGCGGTCCGGGAAGCAAAAACTCGAGTCTGGGAGAAGTTCGGTGAGGCCATGGAGGAGGACTATCGGTCGGCACCGAAGAGATTCTGGCAAACCGTCCGGCGCCTCAGAAGGGGGAAGCAGTACCCTGCCAACACCATTTATGGTGTGGGTGGAGGGCTGCTGACCGCAACTGGGGATATTGTCGGACGGTGGAAGGAATACTTTGAGGATCTCCTCAATCCCACCGACATGCCTTCCGCTGAGGAAGCAGAGGCTGGGGACTGTACGGTGGACTCTTCCATCACCCAAGCTGAAGTCACTGAGGTAGTCCGTAAACTCCTTGGTGGCAAGGCACCGGGGGTGGATGAGATTCGCCCTGAGTACCTCAAGTGTCTGGATGTTGTGGGTCTGTCTTGGTTGACAGGCATCTACAACATTGCATGGAGGACGTGGACAGTACCACTGGAGTGGCAAACTGGGGTGGTGGTCCCTCTGTTTAAAAAGGGGGACCGGAGACTGTGTTCCAACTATAGGGGGATCACACTTCTCAGCCTCCCTGGGAAAGTGTACTCCAGGATACTGGAGAGGAGAATTCAGCCGATAGTCGAACCTCGGATTCAGGAGGAACAATGCGGTTTTCGTCCTGGTCGTGGAACACTGGACCAGCTCTATACCCTCTGCAGGGTGCTGGAGGGTTCATGGGAGGATGCACAACCAGTCTACATGTGTTTTGTGGATCTGGAGAAAGCATTTGACCGTGTCCCTCGTGGTGTCCTGTGGGAGGTGCTCCGTGAGTATGGGGTCCGGGGCCCTTTGCTATGGGCTGTTCGGTCTCTGTACAACCGGAGCAGGAGTTTGGTTCGCATTGCCGGCAATAAGTCAGACCTGTTTCCAGTGTATGTTGGACTCCGGCAGAGCTGCCCTCTGTCACCGATCCTGTTCATAATCTTTATGGACAGGATTTCTAGGCGTAGCCAGGGACCGGAGGGGGTCCAGTTTGGGAACCACAAGATTTCATCTCTGCTTTTTGTGGATGATGTTGTCTTGTTGGCTTCATTGAGCCAGGACCTACAGCGTGCGCTGGGATGGTTTGCAACCGAGTGCGAAGCGGCTGGGATGAGAATCAGCACCTCTAAATCCGAGGCCATGGTTCTCGACCGGAAAAAGGTGGCTTGCCCTCTCCGGGTAGGTGGAGATGTCCTGCCTCAACAGGAGGAGTTTAAGTATCTCGGGATCTTGTTCACGAGTGAGGGAAAGATGGAGCGTGAGATTGACAAACGGATTGGACTACTACAAATTACAATGGTGAGGAAATGTGATGGAGACCATCAGGACCAACCTTGGCCACAATACCAGAGTCCAGCAGTTTGGAGAAAACACACAAACAAACACTGAAGAATGAAAGATGAAGAACTTCCAGGTGGCTTGTAGCTCCGAGATCAGGAACATTTTATTAACACATTGATGGAGGTTCTGGAATGTGTTTTGAAACAATAATTGTCAGCAAAGTCGTCCTCTCTGGCATCTGTCCTGCCTCCTCCTCCTCCTCCTCCTCCTCCTCCTCCTCCTCCTCCTCCTCCTCCTCCTCCTCCTCCTCCTCCTCCTCCTCCTCCTCTTCCTCTTCCTCCTCCTCCTCAAAACATCAATTTACCAGCAATATAATGACATGTAAACAAATAAATGTTGATATTTTTACAATCAATTGTTTAATTATGTTTCCTAAAAAGTCTGGAAACCTTCCTGTGGTCTCAGACAAACCAGTCTGTTCAAGATTAGAGGACAAAACATTAATTTGTTTCTGAAGGTTTTTTCATCTGGTTGGGAAAAGACCAACGTCAACTTTATAACTTTTATTTGTACTACTTTGTATCAAACACTCTGCTGTAATTATGTTTTATACCGTAGTAAATAATGAACTCTTTTTAAGGTGAAATGTAGAGTAAAAACAAACATGTGATGCTGCTGTTCAAATATGATATTTTCATTGGATGTAAAGTAAGATGGATTTTATCTGGTAACTTGGACAGTTCATGGACAGTTGTCTCCGATGAATTGACAGTTGTCTCAGATGTATTGACAGTTGTCTCAGATGAATTGACAGTTGTCTCAGATGTATTGACAGTTGTCTCCGATGTATTGACAGTTGTCTCAGATATATTGACAGTTGACTCTGATGTATTGACAGTTGTCTCCGATGTATTGACAGTTGTCTCCGATGAATTGACAGTTGTCTCAGATGTATTGACAGTTGTCTCCGATGTATTGACAGTTGTCTCCGATGAATTGACAGTTGTCTCAGATGTATTGACAGTTGTCTCCGATGTATTGACAGTTGTCTCAGATATATTGACAGTTGACTCTGATGTATTGACAGTTGTCTCCGATGTATTGACAGTTGTCTCAGATGTATTGACAGTTGTCTCTGATGTATTGACAGTTGTCTCCGATGAATTGACAGTTGTCTCAGATGTATTGACAGTTGTCTCCGATGTATTGACAGTTGTCTCCGATGTATTGACAGCTAATTTGTATTGATCAGATTCTGATCAGGTTGATCAGGAATTTAAGGTTGAGTTCAAACTTCCGAGTGACCTTCTAACCAGCACATGTCGCCGCCTGCGTCGTGTGGACGAAGCAGAGTTAAAGTTTTTGTAGTCCTATGAGGGTGAGGGCTGCAGCCAGTGTCACCATGACACAAACCCCTTTCGTATTATTTAGGATTCGAACCAACAACCTCTGGTCAACGGTCCGATCAGACTGGAGTTGGAGTGGGTGGTGTTACACCAGTCGCCAGGAACGGCTCCAAAATTCTTTTTTAAATTTAAGAGTTTAAAATGTTTAAAATGTTTAAGTTTAAGATGGGTAAAATTAAAGCAGGTATATTGCCACCCCTTTAGGAGATCAATATGTAAATTAGAGGCTGGATAGGCCCACAGTTTATCACTGAACATAAGTGAAACGTGTAACTGGTGGTACCCCCAAACACATAATTCATCGCAATGCCCCCATTATCCTTTATAAAGTTGTCTGCTGATGCCATTGATATGGATCGTTTGACCTGTGCGGAAGCACGACTTATAGAACTTCAAAGTGAGGTACTTAGGATTACCCTTAAAATAAATTCAACAGTGTTACTAGTAGTCAGAAGCACAACTTATAGAACTTCAAAGTGAGGTACTTAGGATTACCCTTAAAATAAATTCAGCAGTGTTACTAGTAGTCAGAAGCACAACTTATAAAACTTCAAAGTGAGGTAATTAGGATTACCCTTAAAATAAATTCAGCAGTGTTACTAGTAAGAAACAAGAAAACTATCCTTTGATCTGGTGAAACAACATTTAAAAATGTTTTTAGAAACCACGATTGTCATCAGCGGCTGGGATGAGAATCAGCACCTCTAAATCTGAGGCCATGGTTCTCGACCGGAAAAAGGTGGCATGCCCTCTCCGGGTAGGTGGAGATGTCCTGCCTCAACAGGAGGAGTTTAAGTATCTCGGGATCTTGTTCACGAGTGAGGGAAAGATGGAGCGTGAGATTGACAAACGGATTGGACTACTACAAATTACAATGGTGAGGAAATGTGATGGAGACCATCAGGACCAACCTTGGCCACAATACCAGAGTCCAGCAGTTTGGAGAAAACACACAAACAAACACTGAAGAATGAAAGATGAAGAACTTCCAGGTGGCTTGTAGCTCCGAGATCAGGAACATTTTATTAACACATTGATGGAGGTTCTGGAATGTGTTTGAAACAATAATTGTCAGCAAAGTCGTCCTCTCTGGCATCTGTCCTGCCTCCTCCTCCTCCTCCTCCTCCTCCTCCTCCTCCTCCTCCTCCTCCTCCTCCTCCTCCTCCTCTTCCTCTTCCTCCTCCTCCTCAAAACATCAATTTACCAGCAATATAATGACATGTAAACAAATAAATGTTGATATTTTTACAATCAATTGTTTAATTATGTTTCCTAAAAAGTCTGGAAACCTTCCTGTGGTCTATTGACAGTTGTCTCCGATGTATTGACAGTTGTCTCCGATGAATTGACAGTTGTCTCAGATGTATTGACAGTTGTCTCCGATGTATTGACAGTTGTCTCAGATATATTGACAGTTGACTCTGATGTATTGACAGTTGTCTCCGATGTATTGACAGTTGTCTCAGATGTATTGACAGTTGTCTCTGATGTATTGACAGTTGTCTCCGATGAATTGACAGTTGTCTCAGATGTATTGACAGTTGTCTCCGATGTATTGACAGTTGTCTCCGATGTATTGACAGCTAATTTGTATTGATCAGATTCTGATCAGGTTGATCAGGAATTTAAGGTTGAGTTCAAACTTCCGAGTGACCTTCTAACCAGCACATGTCGCCGCCTGCGTCGTGTGGACGAAGCAGAGTTAAAGTTTTTGTAGTCCTATGAGGGTGAGGGCTGCAGCCAGTGTCACCATGACACAAACCCCTTTCGTATTATTTAGGATTCGAACCAACAACCTCTGGTCAACGGTCCGATCAGACTGGAGTTGGAGTGGGTGGTGTTACACCAGTCGCCAGGAACGGCTCCAAAATTCTTTTTTAAATTTAAGAGTTTAAAATGTTTAAAATGTTTAAGTTTAAGATGGGTAAAATTAAAGCAGGTATATTGCCACCCCTTTAGGAGATCAATATGTAAATTAGAGGCTGGATAGGCCCACAGTTTATCACTGAACATAAGTGAAACGTGTAACTGGTGGTACCCCCAAACACATAATTCATCGCAATGCCCCCATTATCCTTTATAAAGTTGTCTGCTGATGCCATTGATATGGATCGTTTGACCTGTGCGGAAGCACGACTTATAGAACTTCAAAGTGAGGTACTTAGGATTACCCTTAAAATAAATTCAACAGTGTTACTAGTAGTCAGAAGCACAACTTATAGAACTTCAAAGTGAGGGTACTTAGGATTACCCTTAAAATAAATTCAGCAGTGTTACTAGTAGTCAGAAGCACAACTTATAAAACTTCAAAGTGAGGTAATTAGGATTACCCTTAAAATAAATTCAGCAGTGTTACTAGTAAGAAACAAGAAAACTATCCTTTGATCTGGTGAAACAACATTTAAAAATGTTTTTAGAAACCACGATTGTCATCTTATGTCATTAACAACTTGGAGAACCAGCTGACAACATGTCAGGATGTCCGAGCGGTCAAAGGCGCCAGACTCAAGGACTGACGATTTCCATCAGCGTCTCTGAGGATTCTGGTCTCCCAAAGGAGGTGTGGTTCAAATCCCAGGTCTGACATTTCCAATAGACATGCAGCTAAATGATGTGTCACAAATTAATTAAAATACTGGAGTGTTATGGTATCGCCTATATCAGGGGAGTGTTTTTACACTGGATGATGCATTATTTAAGCAACACACATCAGTTTGTAAAAATAGGAGACTTTCGGTCATCCTGCTTAGACATTGTTTGTGGTGTCCCCCAGGGGTCAGTATTAGCACCTAAACTCTTTATTCTATACATAAATGATGTGCAAAGTCTCAAAAGTACTAAAATTTGTTCTGTTTGCTGATGATACAAATATTTTCTGTGAAAGTGAGAATTTACAGAAGCTTATGGAGGAAATCACCTCAGAACTGGACAAATTAAAAAAGTGGTTTGATATAAATAAACTATCTTTAAATTTGGACAAAATAAAAGTTTATGTTTTTTGGAAATTATAAGGAAAACAGTAATGTAAAAGTTGGGACAGAGGATGTACATATAGTCAGAGTCAATGAAATTAAGTTTCCGGGTGTGATGATGGACCACAAGACCTGTTGGAAACCTCACATTCAACATGTTAGGGAGTGGTGGCCTAGTGGCTACATTGGTGGGCTTGGCCATGGAGGACTTAGGTTCAAGTCCAGGTCTTGAGCTAAAGCTAAATATTTATTGAATAATAAAGCATTACATATGGTATATTGCTCAGTTATTTTGCCATATTTGAATTATTGTGTGGTAGGTTAAGACAAAGCTTTATCGAGGACTGAAATACTTCTGGATACTTGAACATTTTTTTTTTTTTCTGATCATTTTTGTCAGTGTGGACATCGTGCACATGCTGTATGTACGATGCACACCGAAATTGGCCTCTGCTTTTAACCCATCAACTAGTTTCACTAGTGAGAAGTGGGGCTGCTAGAACCAGCGCCTGCTGGTTCTAGCAGCCCCACTGCTCCACAAAGCCTCACAAAGCTAAATATTTATTGAATAATAAAGCATTACATATTGTATATTGCTCAGTTATTTTGCCATATTTGAATTATTGTGTGGTAGTTTGGGACTACCTACAAATCCTCACACACTCCAGAAAAAAATCCATCAACTGGTTCATAAGGCAGGTCTCCAGGACCACACTGATGACTTATTTATAATCTTCTGCCTTTTAAAACTCCCAGATCTGGTAGAGCTGATGTATGAATCCATAAAACAACTACTACCAGATAATATACAGAAACTCTTTACTGATAGAGTGTGGGGTTGTGATTACAGGGGAAACCTAAACTTCAGAACCAGGAGTGTTGGAACAACCATGAAGAGAACGTGCACTTCAGTCAGATGTGTGAAGGTCTGGAAGAAACTCAGACAAGAACTGAAGCAACGTCCAAGCATGAGTTTGTTTAAGAAAAGGTTCAGACTGATGATTTCCAACAGGTACAGAAGTGAACCTAACGCTGTAAACAGGATTGTACATTTGAGTATGACTGTATATTTGTGTGGGTGTGTATGTGGAAAAGTCCCGGTGTACTGGGATGTAATTGGATCTCCTTTGCTTCTCCTGGTCCTTCTGTGTTGTGATCTGGCTCTGAGGTTGGTTTGGTTTGGGCTCCCTCAGTGGTCCACATTTACTGCCCGTTGTTGGCGGGGCGGGGTTCCGAGGGTCGTTGTGGACTTTGGAGTGTTTGCGTGGTGCGCCGCGCTGGCATTGGTGTCTGGGCCCTTGGTAGCGATGTTGGAGGTTTGGTTCGGGTGTCTCCCATCGTCTTTGACACTGCTTGAAGAATTGGAGAAGGGGTAGGAATAAACAAGTTTGACTTCTTCTAGCCCCTTTTCAGACATGTTAAACAGGATATATGTGTTGCGTGTGCATGTGTATAGGTATGTATATATAGATGGGTGTGTGCACATTGGGTATAGATTTATTTTATGCATTTGTTTATTTTGTGTGCATAAAATTATTAGAGATTCATTTATTCATATAGATTTTTTTTCAAGGGGTCCTATATGTTCAAATGTGTGTGTATACACGTGTATATATGTATACTTATTTATTTAAAGTGTTAACGTGTTTATGTTTTACACAATGATTTTGACATGTCTGGAATTAATCAATAAAACGAAACAAAACAAAACAAAACAAAATGAAACAAAGTTCCCCCAACACTCAGCGTCTTCTAAAGTTTGTTCAGATGCAGTTTATGAACCTCAATTGTGCCTCTATGTTCTTTTTAGACCCAAGACGGTTACCCTGGCAACACAAACTAGTCCTATTCTTTCTTGCTTTAACCGTGCTGTACATTTGCAGGAACGCCACTTCTGGGAAGCTTGGTAACTGTCTTGAATAGTTTCTATTCGTTAATAATCTTTCTCACTGTAGAACTGTAACACCTCATTGTTTGGAAATTATTTTATAACTCATTCCAGATGGATTTGCAGCACCGGTTCCTTCTCTGAAATTTTTTGGCATCTACCAAAAAAGTCTGCTTTAATAAATATTTTAACATTTGGTGACAATCAATTCATCAAGATCTAAAAAGTAGTAACACCTGGCTGCAACATACTGTTCTAAATCCTAAGCAAACAGTAAGGAGGTACTTGGTATTGCCCACGTGTTTTTTTTTTTTATTTTATTTTATTACCACTCGTTAACACTTATGTTTTATGTTACGGATCACAGATGATCTATGGTCTACCAAATGAACCACAGAATAATTCACTGACTTAAATAAACCCAAATAAACAGATACAAAAAACAGCTGTCGTGATAAACGTGCAATGCAGCAGGAACTTGACAATCCTTCGGTTGTCAGTTTGGGAGAACTTTATGTTCTCTGTCGACGACGGTCCAGATCACATCAACACATTGGTACATTTCTTGGGAAGT
This sequence comes from Xenentodon cancila, assembly GCA_014839995.1. Classification (NCBI taxonomy): domain Eukaryota; kingdom Metazoa; phylum Chordata; class Actinopteri; order Beloniformes; family Belonidae; genus Xenentodon; species Xenentodon cancila. Next base: position 9,904,777 of record CM026204.1, on the reverse strand, counting down.
GCACATTAGATGGAGTACCTGGAGAAAACCATTTATTTATTTATTTTTCCTATTTTTGCAATTAAAACAAAAAGTAATGGATCCTATTGTCCACTTCACCATCTGATGGAGACTAATGTTTTCATGGCTCGCTCTATCAGGGCCTCAACAACTGAGCTTACAGCAGTGTAGCGACTGTCCAGTTCCTGTTCCTCCTCCCATGTGAAGGTATCTGAGGAGACATCTGACTGGCTGTATTCTGAGGACCTCTCTTCAAGGTCAAAGTCTTCCTCAGGTGCGATTGGTGGTTCATCTTTCTCAGCTCCAACATCTTCAACTTGTGGAAACGATGCTGGTTCTTCCTGAACTGCAGAATATTCCTCAAGTGTAGTTGAGGATGAATATTCAGTAGCTACTAAATCCTCCTCAGATGTCTGCTGGACTTCAGGTGCAGACGTCTCTGTGGTGACTGTTGGCTCTTCACAAACCGTTGTGGAAACAGGGACAGTGAAGAGGTTTTTTACCGCGTTCATCAGTTGATTCACGTTTCTTTTAATTACTGCAGCAGGTGTGTTGGTGTCCAGAGCTGCTTAACGTGATTGTAGCTTCAGTCTGCAGATCATCTGTATGAATTCTATTATCATATCAGTAGATTGTTCAACGGCATCATCAAAACTGGGGTCAGTGATCTGGTCAACCAAACGTGGAGCCGGGGTCTGATAATAAAAATTAAACGGGAAACTGGCCTCATACTCCTACTGGGCTACTCCCAGACAGCAGGAATGTGAATATTTTGCATTGTTGGTGGATGCTGTCCTTTGTGATGTTCTGTTCCCCCTTTTTGTGACCTGTGACATGTGAGTGCCTTAAAGTGATGGCTACTGGAGAGCCTTCCTGTCCTATTATGGCAAATGGTGATTAAGTTTGTCAGGATGCTCTCCTGGAACATGGAATTTGTTGTTCCAGAGGGTATACCAAGTTTCGTCAGCTTCCTTAAGAAGTAGTCTCTGCTGCATCTTGCTGGTGATCTCCTGTGTGGGACTAGGTGTGGTTGCTGCTGATGTGGATGCTGAGGAGTTTGAAAGTTTCAACCGTTTCCACCGGGTCTCACCAATGACAAAGCAAGCTGGTCTTGTCTGCTTCTGGGAGTCAATAATAATGTCCTTAGTCTTTTCAGCATCTTTTCAGCAGGACAACAGCAGAGCCACCTCTTCTCTGTAAGCTGCCTCCTCTTCACTGGTGATCAGCCCAGTGCCGCGTTTTTGTCGGCAAATTTGATGATTGAGTAGTTGGTCATGGTGCAGCACCGGATTTATGGGTTCCACTCTGAGGTCTGTCAGTGAGGAAGTGTTGGACGCAACTGCAGGAGTGAGGGGTCAGCCTGGGAACGATGAGAGTATCGGCTTGTCTAGAAGGGTTGATCATTGAAATTAAAATAAATAATTGTATAGATTGTATATGTCCCCATTAAGTAGGTATTCTTTTGTCTCCAACATTACAAATAGTAAAACGCCTGTACTCTATACATTCAAATAACTCTGAGAAACAAATCTGTAAAAGTTTGTGTAACATGAAGCAGGAACTATTAAAATAACTCAGTGGGGTTTACAGTTAAAAAGAAAAAAAAGAAGAAGAGGAAGAAGAAGAGGAAGAGGGGGTAGAACCGCCCCTGTCTTCAAACAGGTCCTCAAGTAGGACTTATATGACGCCGCGGTTGTAGAGGAGGAGTATTCGTGAATGTACATTCATCAAACATGAGCGGCAGAGGCAAAGGAGGGAAGGGACTCGGAAAAGGAGGCGCCAAGCGGCACCGCAAAGTCCTGCGGGACAACATCCAGGGTATCACCAAACCCGCCATCCGCCGTCTGGCTCGCCGCGGCGGAGTCAAGCGCATCTCCGGACTCATCTACGAGGAGACCCGCGGTGTGCTCAAGGTCTTCCTGGAGAACGTCATCCGTGACGCCGTCACCTACACGGAGCACGCCAAGAGGAAGACCGTCACCGCCATGGACGTGGTTTACGCTCTCAAGAGACAGGGACGCACCCTGTACGGCTTCGGGGGTTAAAAACAACCAGTCTCGACTCTAAAAGGCCCTTTTAAGGGCCACCCACCTCATCTAAGAGCCGTTATACCTGTGTGCTTGTTTAATAGTCATTTTAAAGATACTTTCTCGTCAAATAACATTGGATGACTCATTGAAACAGACGTACTTAAGTTTATTAAGCATCAATTCTCATCCTCGCTCCTGGTTTCTTAACCTCTGGAAACACTTTCCACAGCCACTAATGTGAAAGAAACTGCTTCTTCGCAAAGGTCATAAAATCTCTTCTCTGCACAAACATGGGAATATTGTGTTCTGCCTCATTTTTTTTTTTTTTCACCAACTGCATCAAATTGGGAATCACAAGTCCAATTCAACAATGTCGCCTGCACTTGCTGCATGCTGGTTGAATTAAATCAAAAGTTTTGGACTACTGTGAAATTGCTTTTCTCCTATAAAAGTCCGCTGATCGAACAGATGTCAGGACTTTAACTTTAAACTGTATGATGTGGAGTACACGCTAAAGAGGTACGAACTAACGGGAGTGTAAACTACACAAACGTGTCTGGGACTGTTTTTTTAGTCCCTGTGAAGTGATTTTTTTACACATTACACGGGGAGAAGTGAATAATTAAGTCTACTTCAAACTTTGATCAGCACATGACACTGTCAACCAAACGGTTTAAACCAATTTCGAGCAACAGTCCCTGCAAAGTGCCATGTTTCACGTACACGAGGATCCGTGAACGAGACAGCAGCGTGGAAGTGGGGTGTCTGCGCCGATTCAACCAACTCCGACTTGAACGGACACACCCCTCTCAGATGCTCAACCAATCACAGACAAGCAACAGCGCAGCCGGATTTGCTCTGGCAAGCGAATAAAATCAACCTCCGTCAGCGGCAAAACTCATTCATCTGAACAATGCCTGAACCCGCCAAGTCCGCGCCCAAGAAGGGCTCCAAGAAAGCCGTGACCAAGACCGCCGGCAAGGGAGGCAAGAAGAGGAGAAAGACCAGGAGGGAGAGCTACGCCATCTACGTGTACAAGGTGCTCAAGCAGGTGCACCCCGACACCGGCATCTCGTCCAAGGCCATGAGCATCATGAACTCGTTCGTCAACGACATCTTCGAGCGCATCGCCTCCGAAGCATCTCGACTGGCTCATTACAACAAACGCTCCACCATCACCTCCAGGGAGATACAGACCGCCGTGCGCCTCCTGCTGCCCGGCGAGCTGGCCAAGCACGCCGTGTCCGAGGGCACCAAGGCGGTCACCAAGTACACCAGCTCCAAGTAGACCAGCGACTCCACCAGCAACACAACGGCTCTTTTAAGAGCCACGCATTTCACAACAAGAGCACGTGTTCTCCATGATTACAACATAAGAAAAGGGAAAATTCAAATCACCAAATATTTTGCAATGTTGAAGCGTAACTTAAAATATCACAAATGTCAAGCACATCACTGCTACACATCAACAGCTCTGGCTCTCAAACCACACAATTACCTTACAGATATTTAGAAATGCGTCCATTTACATTTGCCTGTGTCCTCTGCTCGTCTCACCTCCACGGCTCTGGAGCTCTGCAGCACCTGAGCTTCAGACCAGGGACTGGCTCATCCAAGTCTCAACTCTGGACCCATCTGGTCCAACCAGCGTGCCCACCTGGAGCCGGCTGCCTCTATGTTTAGAAACGTTTTATTTAATGTCTTTTCTGATTTCTTAATCAAATGCAGGATGACCTTGAGTGTAAAAATGCAGCAAAAATAAAATATTATTGAACTATTGTTGTATTGATAAAGGAAGAAATATATATTTTATTAGTAGGAGATGTAGTTTGTCTGCATGCATGTGGTGGAAATTTACTGGAATCCAACCAGAGAGCAAACAGTTTCAAGTTTATCACAAAGGTTTATTTACAAGATACACGTTGATCAGACGTGCAGAGAAGTCTCACTTGGAGAGTTCTGCCGTGATGAAGAAGAGACCAGTTTTTATAAGATCTGAACCAGGCAACGTCACATGAGTTACAGCTGTTTAGCTCCCTAAATGGCAGATCTCGTTTCACATGAAATACTTCTGCAAGACCCCCTTACTGCTTATCAGACTTAAGGAGGGGGAAAGTGGGTACCTTGTCAAGGTGTAAATTTTAAGAGTGTGAGAAACAGAAAGTCTGTTATCCTTGACATAAATTTAACACAGGCTACACAGTCAAAATACAAAGAACAGGCGTGTACTTAAGGCATGTTCACTTAGGGTCGGATTAAGTTCAGACAATGTTTAAACTGCTTATTAGAATAAGTGATTCAAACTAGTACTATGTGAATATAATATTTCTCTCACAATGCATGTCTTCAGTTCTATGTTGTCTGATATTTGGCATATGTATAATTTAATTTGAACATTTTTCTAAAGAAAAAAATCATTTTCTGTTTAGGACCAGATGTACCTTTTCATCTGATCTTATTTAGGTTTTCATTTGCATCTTCCATGTGCATTTGCAGCTTTTGAGATATTATGCTTTATGGGATAGTCAATCAAATATTTGTTTAATATTTTAACTCTAGATGGTTGTTAGTTATTGTTTGTAGTAATAGTGTGTACTTCTACTTGCACTTTGTGTTTATAATGTATTTATTGTGCAGCACGGAGGGTTTGAGAGCAACATAATTTGGATTCTCTGTATGAACCTCACATGAGGCAGAACTGACAATAAACGTGACTTTGACTTCTATTGAAGTTTTAAAATATGGTCACTTTCCCTGTAACGGGTTGACCTACTTCCAGTTTAAATATGATGCAAAGTTTACAGGATAAAGGCAAAGGTAGTTTTGTTTTTATACATATAAGCTAAATATGTGTAACATCAGGGATTTGACATTTTAAAACTATTGTAATTGATTTTGGGGCCCGTTGTCTGCTTTAGTTACCCAGGACCAGGAAGCAGTGTGCGCTTGACTGTCTGACTTTATGCAGCAGCTAAGTGATATATTCTACATTGAATTTCATTAGAACATTATTAACCTTTGTTGTATGTGGAACAAGTGTTTGACTTTATTACAGTGAAGTCCTCGACCGGAGAAGTGTGTCCAGAGAGCAGCTCCGACGGGACGTCGGGCTGCGGCAGGAGTGTGTTTGCTGACGCCACATTATCGGGACTCTGGAAACAAATAATCACCAATCGATTATTGTTGTCCCTCCAGATCCATACAGAAACGTGTTATACAGCTGCACGCCGTCTCGTCTGGCAGCTTTAATACACATTAAGCATTTTAGATGAAAAACCAGTGGGGATATCGGCTGAGCATCGAGGTGGCTCGGTGACGTCTGGAGTCTCCTCAAACGAACCTCCGGGAACATGAGAGCTCTACATGAGCAGGACGCGCAGAGAAACGAGTCCGCCGTCGTCCGTGTTTGTGTCCGCCTCTAACGCTGCTCCAGCACTCGGTTTTTATCTTTTATGTACGACGAGAAAACACAAATGGAGCCGCTCAGCCGCGGCGGACGCGCGGCACGCCGGCTTGAGTCTCCGCGGTTCTCATGTTGCGTTTAAGTTCCGCCTCGCGCTCCGGGAATCTCACTTCCTCGTTGAGCGAACACGAACACACGAACTTGGACAAATGGCAGAAGTAGCTCCAGCTCCGGCCCCGGCCGCCGCTCCGGCCAAAGCAGCCAAGAAGAAGGTTTCCAAGCCCAAGAAGGTCGGCCCCAGCGTCAGCGAGCTGATCGTCAACACCGTGGCCGCGTCCAAGGAGCGCAGCGGCGTGTCCGCGGCCGCCCTCAAGAAAGCTCTGGCCGCAGGCGGATACGATGTGGACAAGAACAAAGCCCGCGTCAAGACCGCCATCAAGAACCTGGTCGCCAAGGGGACCCTGGTCCAGACCAAGGGCCAAGGCGCCTCCGGCTCCTTCAAGATGAGCAAGAACGTTGAGAAAAAGGCCAAGGCGCCTGCGAAGAAGAAGGCGGCTCCTAAAGCCAAGAAGCCCGCCGCCAAGAAACCCGCTGCAGCAGCTAAGAAAGACAAGAGCGCAGCAGCCAAGAAACCAGCAGCTGCTAAGAAGTCCCCCAAGAAGGTCAAGAAGCCCACAGCGGCCAAGAAAGCGGTCAAGAGCCCCAAGAAAGCGGCCAAGAGCCCAAAGAAGGCCACCAAGAGCCCCAAGAAGGTGGTGAAGAAGGCCCCCGCAGCCAAGAAAGCTCCTGCAAAGAAGGTGGCCAAACCCAAAGCCAACAAGGCAGCACCCAAGAAGAAATGAACTTTTCTTCAAAACACCAAAGGCTCTTTTCAGAGCCAACACTTCATCATTTAAGAGCACTTCTTTTTTTTACTTTAAAAAATACTATTTCTAAAATTTTCACTATAGATTGTAGAAAGTGTGACGTATCCAGAGGCCTCTGAAGTTTAGATACTCATAAGTCTGTTTTTTAAGGATGGACCTGTGCACAAACGGCTTTTTATTCTTACAGTCAATTTGAATAATATCTCTAATCATAGTTACTAATTCACAAATTAAAATGTGTATTACTAACTTGTCACATTGTAATGAAAGAAATATGTTTAATCTTTATTGCTATGCACAAAATATTTACTGCTTTTTATGTCATATACTTATTAACACTCTTCAGTACTTTTATTTGAGATGAGCCTAAATTATACAACCTCAGACTTTAAAAACATGACACTTTAAATGACAAAATAAAATATTTAAGGTGTGGATCTCAAAGTTCACTTAAAACCTTTTTTCCATCAACACACACCAATCTACATCTTTATAGGAACCTTTTACAAACCTCCAAACCATTATCTGGACCTTGATGACATCAATCAACATGCAAAGTCCTCACATACCAAAGACACACGGGCATTTTCTTTATCATTAACTGCAGCTACTGAAACAAACTTTATTCAGGAGCTTTACCTGCTTTATTGGGACATGAAGACATGAACATGCTGTGAAGTAGTTTAGGTTGTTGAGGCGAGCTGTTCTGTAAACACTTGAGACAATTTAAATTGAGGAGCAGCTCTGTAGTGACTAGATGTTGGGACAAAAATGTCACAGCGACACTTCATTAGTCTTAAAGTAAAAACAAAACCAATAAACACTCATGTCAGTGCTGCTTTTGAAATACTTTTGTGACAAAAACAGACAGGAGAAGCAGCTTTTAGTGTAAAGTGAGGTGGCTCTTATGTTTATATATATTTATTGTTCAAGTGTTTGTCCCCATGTAGGAGATGTGTGGTTGGTGATGAGGAAGCCAGAAGTGACTTACACAGCTTATTGGGTATAAAGAGCATGTCTGTAGGTAAGTGTACAGGTGTTTTAGCTTGACACACAGACGCACACGTACGCTCGTTTGTACAACGCCTTGTTTTTGTATCATACAGCTCATAATGAAAGTATATTCTTTGTAAAGATGCACCACATTAACAGCAAGAGAAATGAGCTCTTAAAAGTGTGACGTGAGGCGGCTCTTAAAAGAGCCGTTGTGGTCGGTGTAGGCGGTTTAAGCTCTCTCTCCGCGGATGCGGCGGGCCAGCTGAATGTCTTTGGGCATGATGGTGACTCTCTTGGCGTGAATGGCGCACAGGTTGGTGTCCTCGAAGAGCCCCACCAGATAAGCCTCGCTGGCCTCCTGCAGGGCCATGACGGCGGAGCTCTGGAAGCGCAGGTCGGTCTTGAAGTCCTGAGCGATTTCTCTGACGAGCCGCTGGAAGGGCAGCTTGCGGATGAGCAGCTCCGTGGACTTCTGGTAGCGGCGGATCTCCCTGAGAGCCACGGTTCCGGGCCTGTAACGATGGGGCTTCTTGACGCCGCCGGTGGCCGGGGCGCTCTTCCGAGCGGCCTTGGTGGCCAGCTGCTTCCTGGGGGCTTTGCCTCCGGTGGACTTACGGGCGGTCTGCTTGGTTCTGGCCATGACTACAACACTTTCGGATGAAGAGAATACTGTTGAGTCTAGCAGAGACTCGCCTCTCTTAAAGTGTGTGAACCGGTGACGCTGCTTCAGACCTCCGGCCCTGATTGGTGAGCGGCTCCTCCGCAGCGCAGCACCGCCTCCGTGCGCGAGCCCGTGCCTCAATGCGCGCTGTTGATTGGAGAAAAGTGTTTTTGAAAAGTCCGCTCAAACTCGGGGCGGCGCCTTCTGCCGTCTCTCTTTCGTGGTTGGTCCGTCGGGGATCGTCCCGCGCTCAGCCACATTTAAGGAGCGTTTCAGCTGCAGGAGCCTCATTTTCTTTGAGAACAAACTTAAAAGACAACAAACATCAACATGAGTGGCCGCGGAAAGACCGGTGGAAAAGCCAGAGCGAAGGCCAAGACCCGCTCCTCCCGTGCTGGACTGCAGTTCCCGGTGGGTCGTGTCCACAGGCTGCTGCGGAAAGGCAACTACGCCCAGCGAGTCGGTGCCGGCGCCCCCGTGTACCTGGCGGCTGTGCTCGAGTACCTGACCGCTGAGATCCTGGAGCTGGCTGGAAACGCTGCCCGCGACAACAAGAAGACCCGCATCATCCCCCGTCACCTGCAGCTGGCCGTCCGCAACGACGAGGAGCTCAACAAGCTGCTGGGGGGAGTCACCATCGCTCAGGGCGGCGTGCTGCCCAACATACAGGCCGTGCTGCTGCCCAAGAAGACCGAGAAGCCTGCCAAGACTAAATAAGTCTACACACTGCAACACAACACCCCAAAACGGCTCTTTTAAGAGCCACACACATTTACTTAAAGAGCTTGGATTAAAAAAAAGTAGTTTGACACAAAGTGAAGTGAAGACACAAACTCGTGAGAAAGAAAATGAGGTGATTTATCAATGTTTCATATTTGCAGTCCTGCATAGTGACAAATAAATATGGTTCCCTCACCACAAACCCCCCCCAATGTAGGCGTTTAGGAATTACTATAAAGCACTCAATCACTCTGGATTTCACCAACATGCAGCGCTCTGCTCTCTCACTACACATAAAGACACAACAGAAGTGAGCAGGTCAGCGCACTAAACATGGCACAAGGAGGTGGAATAAAGCCTCCGGAGAGGTGCATCCACCTCAGTGTGTCTACAAGGTTTTAGTACAACTTGAAGACTTTTCCTGGAGATTCTGTGCTTTACTTGGTCAAAGTGTCTCTCTAGTAAACCGGACGTTTTGGGTTCAAATCCCAACAGATTCATGTCAGTGATGTGAACTCTCTTCCTGGCAGGATTTTACTTGTAATTTATGTTGAAAACTAACCTTTTAGATTTGCTAGATTTTCTCGTGCAGCTGGGATCATCTGGCTCATTCCCCAGTTTAAAGAAAGACTGCTGCTTATATCTGTAGCTTATTTCACACACGACTTGGAGAGCAGATGTTTTGCTCAAACATCCATTCATGTCCTGCACCAGTAATTCATCAGCAGGATCCCTGTCTGCTAGTGAACTTCAGCTGTAGACGGACTGTCACATATCAACATGCTGCACTGAGTGTTGATGGAATAGTAACGGCTCACTACAGGCTCATCACACACATCTACAAGTCTGATATCAAATGAAATCTAACCTTTCACATGAAAGTTTGTTTTTAGAAATCATCACGACCTTTGTGGAAAGAGATGTGGACAACGTTCAGGTGTTTCAGGTTTTGTGTTCACAACATTTATAAATGAGCGTCTACAACTTTCTAACTAAAACAGAAGCATCTTTCAAAACTCACCAGCCAGTTTACTTCAGCTTTCTCAGTTCATAACAGTGAAACGGGTACGTTTTAGTTCAAATACAGTTAATGTCATAAATCTCTTTAAAGATATGACCACTAAAATCTTCCAGGTCTAAATGATAAAAGCAGTTTACAAGAGAAAACAAAAACTCTTTCAGTTGTTCACTTTCCAATGATTCACTAACTTTACCTGGAATAGAAGACGTTGATGTGGATCTGGAATTATATTATTATTTATGGCCTGAAAAAAGAATCCGATAAGACGGACACTTTTTAAACGTTATTTTGTTTCAGCCTCCCAAAAAGGACTTTTACCAAAAACAACAGCCCTTTAAAAGACCCCAGAAGACACTTAAACCAACAACCTCTGTCTTTCTCTCTTAATAAATAAACTGCTAATTATAGTCCAACTACGTCCACTTTGGTTTTAACTATTTAAAAGCCAAATCAGTGCAGTTCAGCCCTTTTCTAATAAATAACTCCAAAGCAGTGCAGAGAAATAAGTCCTGATTAACAGATGAACCCGTCTCTCTTGGTTGGGGTGTGATTTAAATATTGTGACTGTGACAGATGAGGATCACACTGATACACATATTTGTGTTTCTACGTGTTAAACCAAGTTTTAGGGTTCAACAAACAACTGATAAATCTTTCTATTTTAATACTTTGTCATGTCAGAAATTAAGCTAAACATGACACAACTGCAGTAAACTAACTGCTGAGTTTTGAACGGAGGTTCTTAAGAGTTTAAAAGCTCTGATCTCCAGCGTTTACTTACCAAACTACATCCAAACCCTGATTTCAGTGAACATGACAACACATTTTGTTGAGGATTAACTTTGTATTTGTTGTTGAGTAGTTCAGGTTGACATTGGCCAACTTTCACTGGCTGCAGAGTCAGCAGTCATCAGTTTTATTGTTTCTTAAATGAGTGGGTTTGTCAAAGCTGTAAGTGTGTTGATGCTCCACCTGGAGGAGCAAGTGTTTTAAAGAGATGCTCCCACATCCACAGTGACCAGAAAGAACTTTACACTTCATTTGTCTGCATGTGTGTTAAAATCACTGTCAGAAGTGGGATTTGAACCCACGCCTCCATTGGGAGACCAGAATCCTCAGAGAAGCTGAAGGAATCCGTCCTTGAGTCTGGCGCCTTAGACCACTCGGCCATCCTGACACTGTTTCTGTTAGTTCACAAAGTTGTTAACACAAGATGACAATCAAGGTTTCTGAAGACAAATCTAAATGTTGTTTCATCAGATCAAAGGATAGTTTTCCTGTTGTGAAACAGACACTTTGGTTTAAAGTTGAGAAGTTTCTATAACTAGACAACAACAATAACAAGTCTTTGTTTATTTTTTTAGGTAGTCTGACTCCCCTTTAAGAGGGAAAAAACCCGCAGGACCTGGATCATGAGGGGGGACCCTCCTGCCAAAGGCCAGCCGGGTAGAACAAGAAATAAGAAAGAATAGAGACACCGTCAAAGGTACAAGACAGGATACAGTAGTGACTATCATCAGTAGTCCAATTAGACTTCTGTGTATATGGGTGATATATGGATAGACGGTGATCCAAGGGGATGAGGACTGCAGGTCGGGATGTCAGCAAATATCCAACAGACATCCATACAGACAGGTGAAGGCAGACACTGGGATGGTCAGAGGTGGAACTGCAGGTCAGCAAGCAGCTCCTGAGGCTCTGGTCCACAGGACATGTACAGAAGAGAAAAAGAGGAGACAGACCAGCACAACAAACTACAAGAACAATGGACCACAATTAAGTTTATTGGATACTGTTAATAAATGAGGGTTGAGGTGAAGAAGAGACAGAGAAGACAAAGAGAAACAGAGAAGGTGAAAGGCACCACTCAGTGGATCATGTTGGTGCCCCCCTGCAGCAGAGGCCTATAACAGCATATCTACACCGACGCTGTTTAAGATGAGCTTGTCAAAGTTATGAACATATATAAATATATATTATTACATGATTGCCTTAAGTTGTAATTCTCAGCTGCCTGTATTTACAAGATCGTGGTGCCAGGAACTGCCATGGGTCATACACCTTTGGCCTCGGCCTTTCCCCCCCTTTGCAAAGGTACGAACAGACTGCTGTCTCTGCATGGTTGATTCCTAAAATTGAGAGGCTCTGATAACCTTAACAGAGCTGCTCTAATCTGGTCCTGTAGCTGCAGCTTTGACTACTGGCCCACATTAAGGGACTAAATATACACTAACTATATGCTTTATTAAACAGAAATGTTTTAAGTTTAGTTTTAAAGGTGGAGGTGGTATCAGCCTCCTTAACCCAAACTGGAAGTTAGTTCCATAGTGATGGTGCCTGATAACAGAAAGCACGTCCTCCAAATCTACATTTCGATACTCTAGGAACTACGAGTAAACCTGCACCCTGAGAACGGAGAGCTCTAGTAGGAACGTACGGTACTATCAGGTCTTGCAAATATCGCGGCGCTAGGCCATTTTGGACTTTATACACAAGTAATAAAATGTTGAATTGGATTCTAAATTTTCTGGGGAGCCAATGGAGGGAAGCTGAAACTGGAGAGACGTGGTCTCTCTTGTTGATTCCTGTCAGCACTCGCGCTGCTGCATTTTGGATCAGCTGGAGGCTGTTCAGAGAATTACTTGGACATCTAGCCAACAACACGTCACAGTAATCTAGTCTAGAAGATACGAACGCATGAATTAGTTTCCAGCATCACTCTGGGAGAGGATGCTCCTGATCTTTACGATATTACGGAGGTAGAAAAATGCAGTTTTACAAACCTGATTAATATGCTGTTTAAATGACAAATCCTGATCGAATATAACGCCAAGGTTTCGCACAGTTTTACTGGAGGCCATCGCAAGACCATCTAATCCCTTCCTACGCTGTTTGGGACCACAAACAACAACCTCTGTTTCATTAGAATTTAGTAGCAAAAAATTTCTGGACATCCAGTCCTTGATGTCCTTAAGACAAATCTGAAGTTTGTCTAATGGTTCTGTTTCATCTGGCTTCATGGACAGATACAGCTGCGTATCATCAGCATAACAATGAAAATTAATGCCGTGGTTCCAAGTAATACTTCCCAAGGGCTGCATGTATAAACTGAACAAGATTGGCCCTAGCACTGAACCCTGCGGGACACCATAGCAGACCCTTGTCTGTACAGAAGAAACCTCATGAACATGAACAAACTGGAATCTATCAGACAGATATGATTTAAACCAATCTAGAGCTGTCCCTTTAATCCCAACAACATACTCTAGCCTCTGCAGTGAAATGTTGTGATCTATAGTATCAAAAGCAGCGCTGAGGTCCAGCAGAGCCAGTATGGACACTAACCCATTATCTGAGGCCATAAGAAGGTCATTCGAGACTCGAACCAGTGCTGTTTCTGTGCTATGATGCATTCTGAACCCTGACTGAAAAATTTCAAATAGATCATTTCTATACAAATGGTCACACAGCTGGCTTGCAACTACCCTTTCCAGAATTTTAGAGATAAATGGAAGGTGGGAAATCGGTCTATAATTAGCCAAAAGGTCTGGGTCAAGAGAGGGTTTTTTCAGTAATGGTTTGATTACTGTGACTTTAAAAGCCTGTGGCACATATCCTAAGACTAGGGACAAGTTGATCTTTTTCAGTATTGTCGCTCCAATAAGAGAGAAAACATTTTTAAGTAGTCGAGTTGGGATTGGGTCTAACAGACACGTGGATGATTTAGATCCATTGACGACTGAGGTCAGCTCAGAGAGGTCTACAGGAACAAAACAGTCTAGAGTCAGGTCAGAGCATAAGGGAGTCGCCGAAGTTGAAGAAATGCCCACAGCCACTGCCGGGAGGGCCTGGCCGATTTCCTCTCTAATTCTGACAATTTTATTGCTAAAGAAGCTCATAAAGTCTTCACTACTGAGAGCTGCAGGGATGCACGGCTCAACAGAGTTGTGGCTATTTGTCAGCCTGGCTACAGTGCTGAACAGAAAACGTGGGTTATTTTTATTATCCTCTATTAACACTGAATAATAGGCTGTTCTAGCTTTGCAAAGCGCTTTTTTATACACTATTAGACTATCTTTCCATGCATAATAAATATCTACAGACCTACTAGAGTACCACTTTCTTTCCATTTTACGCACTTTCTGTTTTAACATACGAATATGTGAGTTAAACCAGGGAGTTAAGCTCCTACGGTTAGAGACCCTCTTTCTCAAAGGAGCAATTGCATCTAAAGCTGAGTGCAACACATCTGCAGTGCTACCAACAAGGAAATCAACGTCTGCAGAGGTAGAACCGAGGTCACAGCCCTCAACTGCTTCACTATGTTCCACTGTAAGAAAAAGAAGAGCAATGGCCTCCCTAAATTTAGTGATAGCTTTATCGGATAGACACCTGCTAAAGTAATTCCTCCTATTATGCGTAACACTGACAATGTTGAATTCAAACATTATTAAATAGTGGTCGGATAGGAGGGAGTTTACGTGCGACACTAACAGATTATCAGGTTCTACACCGTAAACGAGGACCAGATCAAGAGTATGATTAAGACAGTGCATCGGTTCGTTAACTTTTTGTAAAATCCCCATCGATTCTTAAAGAGAATCAAAAGCCAACTTAAGACAATCGTTGTCACATGCTAAAGTCGCCCACTATGATGACTTTATCTGTACTGATCAATAAACTAGATAAGAAATCTGAGAACTCAGACAGAAACTCCAGATAAGCTCCAGCAGGAGGCCGGTAAACTACCACCAACAAAACTGGCTTCTCTGATTTCCAGCTCGGCAGTTTTAAACCAAACGTGAGTCAGCAGTCATCGGTTTTATTGTTTCTTAAATGAGTGGGTTTGTCAAAGCTGTAAGTGTGTTGATGCTCCACCTGGAGGAGCAAGTGTTTTTAAAGAGATGCTCCCACATCCACAGTGACCAGAAAGAACTTTACACTTCATTTGTCTGCATGTGTGTTAAAATGGTTGTCAGAAGTGGGATTTGAACCCACGCCTCCATCGGGAGACCAGAATCCTCAGTGAAGCTGAAGGAACCCGTCCTTGAGTCTGGCGCCTTAGACCACTCGGCCATCCTGACACTGTTTCTGTTAGTTCACAAAGTTGTTAACACAAGATGACAATCAAGGTTTCTGAAGACAAATTTAAATGTTGTTTCATCAGATCAAAGGATAGTTTTCCTGTTGTGAAACAGACACTTTGGTTTAAAGTTGAAAAGTTTCTATAACTAGACAACAACAATAACAAGTCTTTGTTTATTTTTTTAGGTAGTCTGACTCAAAAATATTATATTATATAAATAATATATATATATTATATAAATAATTTCAGTACACAGACGTAAATTGAACCTGGATTAATTGTTAAAAAGACTCTGTTCACCACTACCACCACAAAAGACAGCTGACGTAGCTGTTTCTAAAATGAATAAACTGAACATTGGCTGATGTTTCTTCTTTTGACGTTTGTTTAGTTATTTAGTTAACTATCACACACCTGCAGTAAACTAAAGCTGAGTTTTGAACGGAGGTTCTTAAGAGTTTAAAAGCTCTGATCTCCAGCGTTTACTTACCAAACTACATCCAAACCTGATGCTAAATGTTTATAAGTAAGTGTATAAGTTTATATTGTATAGAGTTTTATGACGCGGCTGCTTTACTCTTTTTTTTGTTTTTGTTTTTTTTTTGTTTTTTTTTAAATGAGTACCAGGTTCAGTAACATGGTTTATATTTGTGTCTCCCTCTGCAACGTTGTCTGTGTGACATCGCTGTGTGAAGGTGAACATGTGAGTCAACCGTTTGATGTCGGTGGTGTCAACTTTTGACATAAAACGTTTGTGACCCGCTGAGATCAGGGTTTGGGTATGAGGCAGATGGACCTGCCAAAACATTATTTTTCCAAAAACCCTCTTAGTTTTCTTTTTCACTGCATTTGCCGTCTGCGTCTAGGTGTCATTGTTGTCTGCATCTGAACAGAAAACTTTCGCTTTCAACTTTTGTCATCAACAACATCACAACAACCCACCTTTCTAGGTGTCTTGTTGGCTTTACCTGGTTAGTACTTGGATGGGCGATGGCCTGGGAATATCAGGTAATTAAGCTTTTCAAAAAGCAGCAGCCCTCCTCACTTGTTGGAGAAGTTTTTGAACATGTGAGCACGAATAGATACTGACATAACATCTGTAGCTACACAAATGTTACGCACCAACCCGTTTGTCCTCCAATATAAACCTCATCATCCATCCAGTGTTCAACTGCCTCCTCATGTTCAGGAGGGAAACGGTGCTGGAGCCGAATCCGTCAGTCATTTGAGGAGAAGCTGGAGAACCGCTGACATGTGTTGAGTCCATCACTGGACCCCATCCAAGACTCTGCCTTATTATCTTTTGGTTCCTTTTGTTTTGCTGCAGATAACTGTCTGTTGATACTGAAAATAAAATATAAAGGTCCAAACAGATTATTCATGTTTTGGAGTGAATCAGCTTCTATCTGATGTAAATTTACAATAATGGGGTTTTACTTTCTTGCACCATGAAAATTGAAGCTCTTATATCAGAAAAGTGGCATCAACCATGATGCATCACTTCTACTTTTGTTTAATGATAAATAATATATTTGAACCCACAGTCATTGTTATCAAACATGACCTTATTTAACAAGAAGGCGTCCATCAGTTGAACTGTCTGGAGTCTGAAAAGTCTAAACATTCAGTTGAAACCACAAAACTGCAACCAGCTGCTGTCATCCTGAGGAAACGTGATGGAGACCATCAGGACCAACCTTGGCCAAGATACCTGAGTCAAGCGGTATGGAGAAAACACACAAACAAACAATGAAGAATGAAAGATGGAGAACTTCCAGGTGGTCTGTAGCTCCAAGATCAGGAACATTTTATTAACACTTTGATGTAGCTGCTGGAATGTGTTTAAAACAGTAATTGTCAGCAAAGTCTTCCTCTCTGGCATCTGTCCTGCCTCGTCATCCTTCTCCTCCCTCCTCCTCCTCCCCCTCCTCATCTTCCTCCTCATCCTCATCCTCCTCCTCTCTCCTTTTTCATCACATATATGTTGTGGAGGATGCAGTGGTAACATTCACAAATGTCCCATCAGAGATACTTGTGATAAAAATGAAGGAAAAACAAGTATTTCCTATTAATATGTGACATCTGAGGTTCTGCAAGATGAAAACTCCTGATGTGAATTCCATCAGCTGCATCAGCATGTGTGATGCTGTGTTGGCCAAATATAATGATAATGTCCACAGCATCACTGAAGTTAAGAACTTGTTTGAATTGATCAGCGATGCGATAAAAGAAAACTACAGAACAGTTGAGCAGCACCTCTTCAGCTCATTGACCCCGACAGGACCCAGTGTGGCTGCTTCACCTCCCCCACAGTAACACAGTCTGGGAGTGCCCCCTAGTGGACTTACACTCACTCCTAGATGCCTCAAAACCCTGGAGGACAAAACATCAATTTACCAGCAATATGATGACATGTCAACTAGGACACCACAGCATCACAGTAGAAAACCTCTCAGCCAGCAGGACATGCAAAGACGACTCCAAGTTTTCCAGGTCTTCATCCAGGTCTTCAGCTTTGTGGAAACAGATGACTGTGTGAAAGATGCTCATCATTTCTCTCCTGTTGTGCACAGTCCTGGAGACTGTTGAGACTGGCATGAAAAGACGTCTACAGTGACCCTGAAGGAGGACCTGCAGGTGAGTCAATAAATGATGCACCTCAGTCTCATGGAGTCCCCTGTATGGAGATACAGGGGACTTTTTCTGGAGAAACATACAAACATTTGTATGTTTGTTTGTTTGTGTCCTAACTCACAAAGAAACAACCTGCTCCCACTGCAGCACATCATTGTGACAATTTCCCTCCAATTACCAACGTATAGGGAATTTCATAGGGACTTAACTATAAATCTGTTGTCCACATGCATCTATGAATAATGTTTGATCTAAATATGAAAGTAAATGGAAAAAACATCTACCTTTACTATGTATAAACATTATTCATTTTAACATTTGAACGGATCCTGCACTTTTTTTAATCAGTTCAATCTATTCAACTTTGTCTTTTGTACCAGGATTTCCAGTTTCCTGCACAAAACAATGAAAATTAGTTATAAAATAAGTATAAACAAGTAAACAAACAAAAACAAACAGTTTTTTGAAACCAACGTGTCAGTGGTAAAAGACCAAAAACCAGCTCAGACTGGTCAGGAAAAAAACAAAGAACAATGGTGACATCTGGTGGTCGATTTGTGTTTTGCAGACTAATTGTGATATTTTTCATGTCACTTGAGAATAGGTTGCGTTATCATTAAAAAAAATAAATTTTGATATTTTTACAATCAATTGTTTAATTATGTTTCCTAAAAAGTCTAGAAACCTTCCTGTGGTCTCAGACAAACCAGTCTGTTCAAGATTAGAGGACAAAACATTAATTTGTTCCTGAAGGTTTTTTCATCTGGTTGGGAAAAGACCAACATCAACTTTATAACTTTTATTTGTACTACTTTGTATCAAACACTCTGCTGTAATTATGTTTTATACCGTAGTAAATAATGATGAACTCTTTTTAAGGTGAAATGTATAGTAAAAACAAACATGTGATGCTGCTGTATATGATATTTTCATTGGATGTAAAGTAAGATGGATTTTATCTGGTAACTTGGACAGTTCATGGACAGTTGTCTCCGATGTATTGACAGTTGACTCAGATGTATTGACAGTTGTCTCAGATGTATTGACAGTTGTCTCCGATGTATTGACAGTTGACTCTGATGCATTGACAGTTGACTCAGATGTATTGACAGTTGTCTCCGATGTATTGACAGTTGACTCTGATGTATTGACAGTTGACTCTGATGTATTGACAGTTGACTCTGATGCATTGACAGTTGACTCTGATGTATTGACAGTTGTCTGTGATTTAATACAGCAACCTGGTCACATGGTCAGTAAATTCAGCAGTGTTACTAGTAGTCAGAAGCAAAACTTATAAAACTTCAAAGTGAGGTACTTAGGATTACCCTTAAAAGAAATTCAGCAGTGTTACTAGTAGTCAGAAGCACAACTTATAAAACTTCAAAGTGAGGTACTTAGGGTTACCCTTAAAATAAATTCAGCAGTGTTACTAGTAGTCAGAAGCACAACTTATAAAACTTCAATGTGAGGTACTTAGGATTACCCTTAAAATAAATTCAGCAGTGTTACTAGTAGTCAGAAGCACAACTTATAAAACTTCAAAGTGAGGTACTTAGGCTTACCCTTAAAAAAATTCAGCAGTGTTACTAGTAGTCAGAAGCACAACTTATAGAAATTCAAAGTGAGGTACTTAGGATGACCCTTAAAATAAATTCAACAGTGTTACTAGTAGTCAGAAGCACAACTTATAGAAATTCAAAATGAGGTACTTAGGATTACCCTTAAAATAAATTCAACAGTGTTACAAGTAGTTAGAAGCACAACTTATAGAACTTCAAAGTGAGGTACTTAGGATGACCCTTAAAATAAATTCAGCAGTGTTACTAGTAGTCAGAAGCACAACTTATAAAACTTCAAAGTGAGGTACTTAGGATTACCCTTAAAAAAATTCAGCAGTGTTACTAGTAGTCAGAAGCACAACTTATAAAACTTCAAAGTGAGGTACTAAGGATTACCCTTAAAATAAATTCAGCAGTGTTACTGGTAGTCAGAAGCACAACTTATAAAACTTCAAAGTGAGGTACTTAGGATTACCCTTAAAATAAATTCAGCAGTGTTACTGGTAGTCAGAAGCACAACTTATAAAACTTCAAAGTGAGGTACTTAGGATTACCCTTAAAATAAATTCAGCAGTGTTACTGGTAGTCCTGCTTCTCTTGTGAGGTTTGTTGCAGCGAGGTCTTCTCCCGCACCATCTTCTGACGAAGCGCGTCCAGTTCAGATCTCTGCTTGTCAAGGAGCCGTTGGTTCTCGGAGACTTTGTCCGCATGAGATTTCTTTTCTGTCTCCAGTTGTTGTTTAAGTTTGTCAACTTGCTGCTTCGCTGCAAGGACGTCGCTTTCAAAACGAACTTTCAGCTCCTGGTATGAATTCTGGGATGACTTCAGCTCTTCTAGGAGATTTTTGTTCCTTTCTTTCTCCACCCGAAGCTTGTTGGACAGATGTGGGTCCTGTTCTTTGTCCGGCTTCATCTGTGTTTCTTTGCACCGGCTGATGTGCGTTTCCTTCAGGGATTTCTCCTGCTCCAGTTGGAGTTTCATTTCTTCCAGGTCCTTGGACAGCTGGAGAACTCTGGACTCTGCATCGGTGGCTTTGGTCTGTTCTAGTCCCAACGGACGATTTATTCTTCCGAATTCCTCGTCGAGTTCGGAGTTCTCCATCATGTATAGATCCATAGATGGATAAGACATTTTTGGTTTGTTGGAAAAGTTCTTGGTAGAAATCTGGTTTGGTGATGTTGATCTGCGTCTGTCCTGACCCGGTTCGCGGTCTGACTGAGAGGTTCCGAAAATATTCTGAGCTTTTATAACGTCAATCTATGACGTCAAGGACAGATTAGAAGAAGCATTTAAACATGGGCTTGACGTCATTACATCAATGACGTCATCAATGGAATGTAATAGTTGGCAGAGTTCCAAAACTCCGCCCCTTCTAATTCTTCTATTTATAATTCAGTTTTACATTTAAAACAACATTTTTTAGATGACATCACGTGTCTGATGTCAATCCAAGGCTACATGAAAGAGTAAGTATTTACAATGACAAAGTTAAAGGCTAAAGTTTTCTGGTCAGATGCAGACTACAATGTCACCTAGACGCAGACGTAGACGGCAAATGCAGTGAAATGATTGAAAAAGAAAACGTAGAGGGTTTTAGAGGGTTTTACAGGGTAATGTCGAGGCAGGTCCAGCTGCCTCACTCCCAAACCCTCATCTAAGTGGGGTGCAAAGTACTGCTTCTGACTACTAGTAACACTGCTGAATTTATTTTAAGGGTAATCCTAAGTACCTCACTTTGAAGTTCTATAAGTTGTGCGTCTGACTACTTGTAACACTTTTTAATGTATTTTAAGGGTAATCCTAAGTACCTCACTTTGAAGTTCTATAAGTTGTGCTTCCGCACAGGTCAAAAAGATCCATATCAATGGCATCAGCAGACAACTTTATAAAGGATAATGGAGGCATTGCGATGAATTATGTGTTTGGGGGTACCACCAGTTACACGTTTGACTTATGTTCAGTGATAAACTGTGGGCCTATCCAGCCTCTAATTTACATATTGATCTCCTAAAGGGGTGGCAATATACCTGCTTTAATTTTACCCATCTTAAACTTAAACATCTTAAACATTTTAAACTCTTAAATTTGAAAAAGAATTTTGGAGCCGTTCCTGGCGACTGGTGTAACACCACCAACTCCAACTCCAGTCTGATCGGACCGTTGACCAGAGCTGAAATGTACTTCAGCTCTGGTCCCTCTGGTACACTTAACGTTCATCTTTGAGTATAAGGTTTTAAATGTGGAGAACTCCAACTCAGAAAAAAGAGGGATGATAGAAGATGCAAACAAAATATATAATATATTAACACAGCAATACTAACATTTATTTTGAATTTCATTTATGTTGCGCCCACCTCACCAGCACAAGAATAATAAAATGTTTGGATTAACAACCATGTTTTCCACACCAAACTCGTGACCTGCAAAGTATGTTCTGTCTCCGCAGGCTGATGTGTGATGTGTGGAGGGTCCGGGCTGCCAGGATTCTGGCAGTGGTGACTTTTCCCAGGACAAGCTGGGACCCTGTTTATTGGAAGGTTTGAACATTTTTGTACTTTTAGGTGACAGAAGGAGAAATGTGGCCCAGTCACAACACAGAGAGCATTTCAAAGGTTACTGTGTCGGACGAGGGCCTGTCTGGTCATTCCTGTGTTTTCTTTGACACAAATGTGTCAACAGCAGTGATCCCAAAAAGGTGTCAAACTGAAACAGGAGTGAGATCTTTAACCAGATCTTCTCTGTAACACCTGCCCTGTCCGGGGTTCTGGTGAAAAATGGAAAACAAGAGTGTCGGAAAGCTGAGCGCAGATGGAGAAAAACAAATATCCGGGTTCATTATATTTATAAAGAGAAACTTCACTCTTCTTTTTTGTCTTTTTACATGTTGAATCATGCTTTTTATTTATGTGATGTTTGAATGTCTCTGTGAAGCACTTTGAATCACCTTGTTGTTGAATTGTGCTAAATAAATAAACTTGCCTAACGTTAAGCTACAACACACCAATATAACAAAACACACTTGTTTTCAGATGATAAGTCGTATACACAGTAGATGTATATCAGTAAAAGAGTAATTACATGTTCATATGCATTTGATGAAACTGTATTGATGCAAGTTTTTTTTTCTGTGGGAGAAAACCGGAACACCCGGAGAAAACCCAGGAAACATACAGTACATTTAAAAGTTTGGACAAACTACATTCATTTTGAATGAATAAGTGTTCAAACGATTAAATGCTTCTGTATGTGAAAAAGCTCTGTGCCTTCCTTTGATCTTTTACAGTGTGCTGCTGTTCTTAATCCTGATTTTGACTTTTCATCTTTTGTTTGTATTGGCGCTGTGATCTTGGAGTGACTAATTTTTTGAAGCGTCTCCACAGACTTGGGGTGTCTGGTGTTTGGGAGTTTGGTGCTGAAGCAAGAATATCGTCTTCCTCTGGAACCTCGGGATGTACAACGTGATGTACAACAAACAAGTCCTCCTCACGTGTTTCAGGGACTTCTCCCATGATCCTGCAGGGATTGTAAATGACAGGAAATGTTTCTTCCTTTTTCTTCTTACTTCGTATACATTTCTTGTTGGTTTCTTTTTCAGGGACCTCTTCTGGTTTGGAAACAAACTCTGTTTTGTTGGCCCCCACCACCTCAGAAACCCCTTCTGGTTTTGATGCTTGTGTTAGTGCGACAAATCTTCCTTGGTCCACGTGGTCTTTTGATTTGATGACCATTTCAGAACCAAACTCCTCTGCTTTAGTGGAGGTGTGGATGTTTGAAACAAGCATTGGCAGTGGTGCGACCTTCCCCTCAAGACTTTGTGTCACCGTTTCCTGTGCTTTCAGTTTTGATGTCAGTTCCTGAATACAGCTGTCCTTTAGCTGGAGTTCCTTCCTTAACTTTTCCAGCTCATCTCTGTCTGCGTCAGATGTTTTCGGAGCCTGCTTCAAATCTGCAATAATGTCTTTGCACTGTTTCAGCTCCTTTTCACTGGCTTGTCTAAGTTGTTGTTCTTTCACCAAAGCAGTTTGGGCCTGTTCAAGTTGTTTCCAGTACATGTTTACATAATATTCTGCTGTATTTCTTCGATCAATTTCTTGAGAAAGAAATAAACTATTGTTTTGGAGCCTGTTTTTCATAATATCCAATTGCCTTCTCAGGTAGTAAATCTGTTCCTGATCGTAACACGGCGGTGGAGCAGGGATCGGAGATTCTTCCTTTTTCCACTCCACTTCATAGCTGCCAGGTGGAGTTTGCCATTTCTCACCATTTTCTTCCCTCCAGTCTTTGTAAACTAGCTTATCTTTCTCTTCATATTCCTGTTCGAAATCGTCGTCATCCACCATGTCGCCCCACAGGAGTTTTGGTGAAGATGTTGCAGATTTGCTCATTGTTCTGGTTGTTTATTCTAAGTTTAAAAGAAAAACCTTTTAACACTGTGCTCTGAAGCGATCTCCGTGTCGATCTGTGACCAGTAAGACTGCGAATGGAACTGGACGTTAACGGCTCTCTTTTATATAGCGAGGTGCATTGACGTCATCGCTCTCGTGACGTCAGTTTATGTTCCTCTTATAAACTTTGCTCACTAGAATGGGAGAGAAAATAATAATAATAATATGGAGACCACGCCCACTAGTGTTTGAAGTGGATTTCTGCCGCTATTTGCTGCCCAGCAGTGAAAGGTGGAGCTGAACGACGGCTGTGAGCCAGGTAAGTCAGCAAAGTACCAACATCGATTTTGTTTCAGATAAAATGTCAGCAGAATCATGTTTAGTGTACTTGAAAGGTGGCGCCTTCAGTAACATCGCAGCTGGCGAGTTTGTGGGTCTCACACACCGCCGATATCGGTGCTAACGTTAGCTGCAGCACGGACCGTTATGTTGGATGTGGATTTAAACCGAGCCGCACTCTTGTTGCCTTAATTTTCCACGTGTGTGTTTTTGCTGAGCTTCATTTCTACTGAGCATTTTATTGAAGACGGTTTCCTTTGAGTTGAGTTGTGCCGCGGTCAGCAAGTGTGTTTTAATGACTGTTAATGGACCGTGTAGTTTGTGTGACTGTTTTCTCTGCTGGTCGCTGAGCGAGCTCGTGTGTTTTACTCTGAGTTGAGTCGAGAGGTTTTACCACACTTGTTCTTTGGTTACTAACAGTTTGTTTTTTATGTGGACCGTTTTCACCTGCTCTTTGATCGGCGAGCACGTTTACAGGGCTGCCAACTTGTCATAAAACCTTAAAATGTGAGATTTTGTGGAGCCAACCAATATTTTTTCCGCATCCACGGCAGCAGGACGTAAGACGCAGCATTTCTCTGTTTATGCCGGTTTAATCATAAAATATATCACTCAGAAGTAACAAAATGTAAAGCAAAACAATGTAAATGTGGTCTTAAAAGTGCAACAGAGACACAATAGCAACAACTCAACTATATAAAGGAACAAGCAGCACTAAGACAAAACAGGGAAGTTCAATAATTCCTCAAGATCTGTGCGTTTTGTTGTCTCCAACAGTCCTAATCATGAATATCGAAAATAATATATTATTTTCAGAATTGTAATCCTATAAGTGTTTTTTATGTGTGATTGTGTACAATTCATAAATGATTTTACTGTATGTACATTTAGTCAACATGAAGTCCGGTGGTTTTAGCCATAATCTACTGGAACTCAAGTCAACTTGGTGGATGATTCAGATCAACGTAACTTCCTTCACCACTGAGCTTCACCTGAGCCCAAAAAACTAGACATGAAGAGAAACAAAGGCTGGCTCCAAGGCTAAGCATGACATGGGGTTACTATTAAATGATTTGCCTTTTCTTTAAAAGCAGTTTCAACGTTAGGTATGTGAATTGAAATGCATGTCAACAAATTCGAAGCACCCTAGGAGTAAAATAATAATTTTACCCAGATTTCAAACAGCATTTAATTGGATATAAATGCAGAGTGGCATCAAGCCTACGTGTAGATGGGGCTTTTGTAATACCTACGTTAATTGTAGCATTTAATGCATGAATTGTGCTCTATATCATCTTAGTAACTGTTTATTTGTTTTATTTCCCATAAAGGTTGCAGGCTGTCAGAGTGAAGTATGGAGACTGCCAGAAATACGTTTGTTATGAAGGGCAACTGACTTCAAATCATTGCTGGAGTGTGGTGAGTGAAAGAAATTGCACAACCTACTGGGTGTCATGTGTAAATTAGTGGTGCTGTTTTACATTATATATTAATATACTTAATATTGTTACTATGATTGTCAAATACCCGTAGAAACATTTGAATTTGATTTTGGACCCCCATCTCTAAATGTTGGTTGGTGTGCCCTGAGAAAAATGATTTGAGTTAGAAATGTTGGCTGTAAAAGTATATTCAAAAAAATAAAAAATAAAATAAAATAAAATAAATGTACATCTACAAGCTCATAGCGCAACACTGGTGTTATGAGCTTGTAGATCTGCTATTTTTGAATATCTATTTTTATTTTTTTTATAGCTAAAGTATAAAATCGTTTTAAGCGGTTCAGTTCAAAGTGACACAGATGTGTGACCTTTAATAACAATAAGATTGATTGCACAACAGAATATCAGTCTTGTGCAAAATTGTTTTGTCTTCACAGTTTCCAAGAAATGTGAAATTCCTACTTTGGACTTAGGACTGGGAGATGAGGACAAAGTCATGTCTCGATGTTTCTTAGCTGAATGGCGATACTCGAGATATACTGATATTTTTTTTGTGACGTAATTGGAGTTTCCCTCAAAACATTAGATCATATTAGCGTTCCTGTTGGATTCATTTTTCCCAGAGACAAACCCTGTAAAAACTAACAGTAAGTTATAAGTTTTTGCCACATGCCAAATGTCACACAGGCACCTTTTATTACAGAGGTCACTCAATATTAAAATGTATAAAACAATTTGAACAAAAGAACTGTCTGCATATATGAAATAAAAATAAAACAAATTATAATTAAACAATCCAATACTGTTACAATTTTAGCAGTAATAATAAACAGACTTTTTCCACTGAGATTGACAGTTTGGTAACTAATAAAACATGTCAACATAACCTTAAGTGCATCTCTGTGCAGATTTCAAACATGTAAATAGACAGACCGTCTCTATGCACGTCTCAAATAACAAGAGCAAAAACAAATGAAATGAAAAAAATAACCAACCAACTTTAATACAATGTCCATATTTTGAGGCAGGAAAACTAACCTGTCAACACTGTCAGGTTGTAGAAAATCCCTGTGGCAAGTTCCAATGTTCCCACTGCAGCTGAACACCCTTTCAGAAGGGGAGCTGGTGGCTGCCCGGATAGTGAACTTCATGTTTCCTCCACCGTTTCAGAGGGTCAGCATCACTCTACACAACGTGACAAGAAGTAGCTGAAAAGCTGCGTTTCCACTGCGTCCTTCTGTGTCGTGTAGTGCTTGTTGTAGTAGGTGTGCTGTACTCAAAGAAGCTTGGCAGAGATTTCTTCTTTTAGCTGTGGGTGGTACCGCAACTGCTCCGTCCTCTTGGTCTGCAGGCTCAGTCACACAGCTGACCTGGTCACTGGGAACGACTCCACCTCTGTGATGTCTTTGTTTATGTTTTCACCTGAAATGTACTTACCTTGAACCGGGGATCCAGTGAGGAGGGGAAGTCCAACAGGTCCCAGGTGGATGGGTCAGCATATTTGCTGTTGAGGTAGTTGAGGGAGTGGTGGCCTAGTGGTTACAGTGGTGGGCTTGGGCGTGGAGGACCCAGCTTCAAGCCCAGGGCTTCCCACAATGGTAAATC
Source organism: Xenentodon cancila (assembly GCA_014839995.1). Classification (NCBI taxonomy): domain Eukaryota; kingdom Metazoa; phylum Chordata; class Actinopteri; order Beloniformes; family Belonidae; genus Xenentodon; species Xenentodon cancila. The sequence continues at coordinate 9,878,027 of CM026204.1, read as the reverse complement.
ACTGGGGGTCCCTGAGCAAGGCCCTTAACTCCCAATTGCTAGTTGATGGGTTAAAAGCAGAGACTAATTTGCATCGTACATACAGCGTGTGCACAATGTCCACACTGACAAGAAAGAAAAGGAAAAAGGAAAGGTAGTCCACAATGCTGGACTTGATGGACTTGCATCGCTCAGTATCTCCCTCTTCAGGTGCCAGGAGACTTGTTGAACAGGTGAAGCACAGGTCTCATGTATGACAGGGTGACGTCGTCCTCTCCTGAGAGAGCATCTGTGAAGTCTTGCAGCAGTTTCAGAGTGGTCTGTTTTTCTTGTCAGAAGACAGGACTTTAGAAAGTTCCCTTTCCTGCTCCAGGACCCTCTCAATCATCTGTAGTCTTGATTTACTTTGATTTTCTTGCTTTGGTAATATCACGCCACTTGTCCCTTGTTCTTTCGTCAGGAACATCATCTGTGAATGAAGCCTGCAGCAGCTTTGTTTAGGGGCAGTAGGCTGGGGAGGCTTTGTGCCCTGAGTGGCGTTACGTATTTTGTATTTTATGCATGAAGAGTGAAAAAGCTTTTGATTTTGAAGAATTAAATGAGAAAAAAAATTAATTGAAAAAGAAAAGCCATTGATTCATAATGAGGTTTGTGGAATTTGCAAGTAAAGTAATGCATCATTTGCATATATATATACTAATTGTATGATTCTGTTTAACTGTTTAAAAAAAAAAAAAAAAGATTAATTTGTTCCGACAGACGATTGGAAGTAGTGGTTTAATGTAGATGGCAAAAATACTTTCTGAGCGTACTGTGACCCCTGGTGATGGGAATTAACCTAACAAACAAACAAACTTGCGGCCTATACTACGGTGCAGCTTATTAATTTTTTTTTCCGTGGCGGGAAAAACATTTCGTCCAGCAACAGTAGACCAATAAAATGAATGAGTAGTTCACAGCGGTCCAATGAAATTGTATGATTATTCACAACTACCGTTATTGTTAATCACAACTTTAGTTATTGTAAATCAGTCCTTTGTACTAACCCTCGTCCACATGGAAAATACTCGAAGAAAATCATATGGGGCGGCTTTTAAGTTAGAAGCGATCACTCTGGCAGTTAAAGAAGGAAATCGAGCTGCCGCCCGTAATCTTGGCATAAATGAATCAATGGTGAGAAGGTGGAGGCGCCAGCAAGAACAACTGAGCCTCTGCAAAAAGACGACCAAAGCTTTCAGAGGTAACCACAGCAGATGGCCCGAACTTGAAAACTTTCTGGAGGACTGGGTTAACACACAGAGCAGGCGGCCGCGGTGTTTCAACTGTACAAATCAGACTGAAGGCCAAAGCGATCGCGAGAGAAATGAAAGTTGAAGATTTTAAAGGTGGGCCATAGTGGTGTTTTAGATTTATGAAACGGAAAGGCCTGTCTGTTCGGGCACGCACGACTTTGTGCCAGCAGCTTCCTCCCGACTACGAGGAGAAACTTGCTTCATTCTGCACATTCGCTCAAGCAAAGATGGCGGAGAATTCCATCGGGCCAGACGAAATCATAAACATGGATGAAGTACCTCTGACGTTTGACCTGCCGCTCACTCGGACTGTAAATAAAAAAGGTGACTCCTCCGTCACACTGAAAACAAGTGGGCACGAGAGAACACATTTTACCTGTGTTCTGAGCTGCGCAGCATCGGGACTAAAGCTTTCACCGATGGTGATTTTTAAGCGGCTGACCATGCCAAAGGAAATATTTCCAAAGGAAATCATGGTTAAAGCCAATGAGAAAGGTTGGATGACAGAGACCCTAATGAAGGATTGGCTCGGAGAGTGCTACTCAAAGCGACCGGGGGGCTTTTTCGCAGTAAAAAAGCATTGCTCGTTATGGACAGCATGAGGGCCCATGTAACAGATTCAGTTAAAGCTGCCATCAAGAGCACAAACTCAATTCCAGCTGTGATTCCTGGTGGTACCACTAAGTATCTACAGCCACTGGACATCAGCGTGAACCGGGCATTTAAAGTGGCACTGCGCGAAGAGTGGGAGACTTGGATGACAAGCGGCGAGAAATCCTTTACTAAAACAGGACGCGTGCGAAGAGCATCTTTAACTCAAGTCTGCCAGTGGATCCTAAATGCGTGGAGCCGCGTCAAATCATCAACCAACGGGTTCCTAAAGGCCGGGCTGCTGCGCGATGAAGAAGTCGGCGCGCACTCAAGTGACATCGAAAACGAGGAGACTGTAGTGAGTGATGAGATCCTGAGGCTGTTTAATTCGGACACTGAATTAGAGGACTTTGATGGTTTTAGTGCGCAGGAGGAAGATGAAGAAGGCAATGAGTGACTTTTTCTGGTAGGATGTGGTATGTGGTATATGTTATAAAAAGTTAAGTTATTAAGTTATAAGTTACAATTTATTAGACGAAACTGGAATACTGTTCATGCACTGTTGAGTAAAAAAGCAACTCACAGCGTACAAGGCAGTTGTGTTGCGATATAAACGTAGGCCATATGTCAGGGTGGCTGCGTTATAGGCACCGTTATAGAAAAGCATGTACAATATGTAGGTATGTAAATATGTTTATGTTACGAAGTGGATTAAATAAAAAGAATTTTTTAAAAATCCTCACCTGTAATATCTTTCTGTGTAAATATCTGAACAATGCTTAAGAAGAATAACACAGTGTTTTATTTATTTAAATGTAAGAAATGAATGTGAATTAGTAGATTTTTATGGCTGTTTAAGCCTGCAGCTTAAAATCCGGTGCGGCTTATACAAATACAAAATTGATTTTCTTTTTTGAGCATGCAGCTTTTAATCAGGTGCGCTCTATAGTCCGGTATTTAGGTTTTGTGGCAACATCTTGTCATCTATCTGTGTTTTTCAAGTAAGTGATTGCTTATTTAAGCAAGATGGCACCAAGTCATACTCTGAAAGTACTCGAGCAACGAGTCACAATGACAAACTAACCTGCCTCAGACAGTTTAAAGCCTTTTCCTTCAGCACAAATCAGTGCACGGATCTAATCAATGTTGCAGAACACATATGAAGTATATAATCCACATTTGTTTTAGCTCACAGGAAAATCCAGTTTTGCCAAAATTGGAATCTTAGAAAATCAATTATCATTGGAATTACAAACATTTTACACCCAAAAGCCAACATCATGACCAATTCTTAATCTCATTGATTAGTAATAACGGCTCCAACCTGCAGAAGAATTGATGTGCTGACATCTCTGCAGAGGCCTTGTGGTACGTGGCGACAAGATTTAAACTGCAGATCTTTTAAGCGCTGTGGATTATGAGATGAAGCCACCACAGTTCAGACTTGTTCCAGAGCATCTCACAGATGTTCAATCAGACTGGGGAATTTGGCATTGGCTTGTTGTTTCCTCTTTGTGCTTCTTGATGTCATTCCTTTCCTTGAGAAATTACTCACACCCACTGGTGATTTAAAGGAAAAGGGAGTCCACACAGAAGATTGCTTCCTTCCATTGCACCTGATCACCACATGTCCACTTTAAATAATCTGCATAGTGTAATGGAGTGCTGCGCACAGCATCTTGTGAGATGTTCCTCAAAGGAGGAACTAAACAGTGCAGATATCTTCCCTGGGTTGGAATTGTGAAAGCAGAAGGATTTTCTGTCCATGTTCTGACTTTCAACCTGGATTTCAAGTGACCTTATTCTATCTCGCAGGTTGTGGGCAGTCAGCTGCGCACCTAAACGTTTTTTAAGAGTTTTAAAAAGTCGAGGATTAATTAATAAAATCGGTTATTCCAGTGTCCAGCCAACGTGCCAACGAACACAGCGGCGTATCCACACAAAAGATGGCGGCTGAAGTAAACTGCCGTCGCTGCCCGCTGCGCCGCGTTTCTGCGTCTTTAGGCTCCTTTAATGCCCCCTACTGACGTCACTGACGTTTATAGACTCAAGCTTCCCAGCATACTTTGCAGCACTAATTTACTCACCTTGTTTTCATATTCATAGGTATTCACAGTAGTTTTAAAAGCCCACGTTTACCTTTTACCTAAAAACAAAAGTGATACAGTTGAATAATGACTTACTGGTGATTATGTACAGAGGCTTTAAAATATCTAAACTCATCACTGTAATATAAGAGCTCCTACAAGCAAACTGAATGTTGCATGTTACAAAGCACAAATGAGCATTTATGCTACGTAGGGAAAATGTGGCAAAAAACAAGGAGAATAAAAAATCCTCATAAAATGTTTAAAACAAATAACCCTGAATATAGAAATAAGTCTGATAATATTGATAATATTTGTATCATGTATCATGTATCAGTGCAAACATGTGTATGTGTATGTGAATAAATAAATTGGGATCATCAAGAGTTTCTCATTAAACATATTCAAAAAAAAAACAAAACATATATATATATTTTAATTTTTTTTATTTTTTTCATTACCATTCTTGTCAGTATGGACATCGTGCACACCACGTATGTACAATACACACCGAAATTGGACCTCTGCTTTTAACCCATCAACTAGTTTCACTAGTGAGCAGTGGGCTGCTAGAACCAGCGCCCGGGGAGCAATTGGGAGTTAAGGGCCTTGCTCGGGTGCCCCCAGTGATTTACCATTGTGGCCAGCCTGGACTTGAGCCTGGGTCCTCCAAACCCTAACCCACTACTGTAACCACTAGTACCCTTGGCATATAACAGTCACAGGTACAGTCATTAGTCACAGTCATGAGCCGATATGTCTCATGATTCACTCACACACAACACACACAGAACAATCAACATGAGAAAGGCACTCTGAGAACATCTGGGATGATTTATGCATGTGTGTACGTACCATGGCATTATTTAAAAAAAAAGGGGGGGGGGTCTCCCTATGATGCTTTTACACTGGATCCAGAACATAAACAGTGAAAACATGTTTTGTTGTCAGTGACTGCGTGTTTGTGTGTGTGCGCAAGCGTCTTCTGGAGGAAGAAGAGTAGGAGGACAACACCAGATATGCCGCTTCAGCTCTCAACATCATGATCGCCAGTTCTCCGCCACTTGGCTCTGACAGGTAGGAACCTCTGACCGAGTCTGTCTGCTTAGCAGTTCAGTCGCCACGGTTAACAATTGTCAATCATGCTGGAGGCGGGGTTGGACTGGCAAATGCAATGGGCAGACGTTCACCAAACCAAAAAGAAACAGATGAAGATCCCAGGTGAAAATGGGGTAAACATTCAAGTTAGCAATGGATCCCAGCACCAGTTAACCAGTTAATTTAATTTAATTTGAGTTCTTTTGTTCCAGTTTGGCTTCAGGTGGTTTGATCTGGTCTAGGTGCCGGACACCTGCTGATTTCTGAAGCTTTCGTTGGCTGAGGTCTTGTCTTTCTTTCGTTTTTCTGATTTCCTCAACCCAAAAAAGTGCTTGACTCGTCTGCAGAATGAAGGTTTCTCTTTTGCTTCTTCTGGAGGAACGTCCTTCCGGAGCTGATCTTCAGTCAGTTGTTTCAGCTGAGCCTTCAGAAGGTCCAGCTGCGCTTGGGAGAGATGCATCTCTCTCTCAGCACAAGTCTGTTTTAGGGCGTCCCTCTCCTGGACCATTGCTTCATAGACGACGTCCTTGTAAGCTCTGATGTTGTCGATGAGCTGCAGGTTTTTGGTCACCGTTAGAGTGTTTTCCTTCACTTGTTCCTGGAGATCCCGCTGCGCCTTTTCTGCGTCCCGTTTCACTGCTGAAAGCTCCTTTTCATACCTGGAGCTGAGCTCTTGGTGTGAAGCCTTGATGTGCTGCAGCTCTGCCTGTAAACGCTCCTGCTTCTCTTGTGAGGTTTGTTGCAGCGAGGTCTTCTCCCGCACCATCTTCTGACGAAGCGCGTCCAGTTCAGATCTCTGCACTTCTCTCGGTTTCTATGTTGTGTGTGTGTGTATGTGTGTGTGTGTGTGTATGGGTGAGGGTGTATGTATGTAAGTGTGAGTGTGTGTGTGTGTGTGTGTACACGTGTGTGTGTGTGTGTGTGTGTGTGTGTGTGTGTGTGTGTGTGTGTGTGTGTGTGTGTGTGTGTGTGTGTGTGTGTACAGTGTTAACTAAAGAGAAGACAGAGGAGTTTTTTTTGAGGGTGTGGGTGTATATATATATATATATATATATATATATATATATATATATATATATATATATATATATATATATATACTTCAATAATTCAATGCATATTATTACATAGATAACTTTTTAAATACTGCCCCCACACCCTCAAAAAAAACTCCTCTGTCTTCTCTTTAGTTAACACCCTGTTGTCTTGTGTCCACTTTAAACACCACATTACTACCACTAATTCTTTTTTTTTCTTTCTTTTTTACACACACCACAACATAGGCACCACACTGCACCACCACTGTCTCGTGTCTCTCTCTCTCTCTTTCTATTTCCTCTTCTGGTCTGATCACATGCTACACCCGGTGAGTCTAGCCCTCTCTGGCAGAATTTAGTTACTTATGTATTTATTTATTTAATTACTTTGATTTTTTTTTCTTTTGTCTTCTCTTTCTTTTATTTATTTTTTGTTTTGTTTTGTACGTCGACGTTTGAACGTTAAGTGGTCACGGTAATAGAGAATGGTTTCCTAGACCCACTTCAGCAATGAGCACGGACAGTAAAAAGTGTAGAAATAATGACGGAGATTTCCAGAGCAGAGGAAGCAGTCACTTGTTCCCACATGGAGGAGGGACACTTTCATTCATGAAACACCGTATGAGACACAGGCTCCAGAAGTGCTGCTGGGCGTCTGAAAAAACCTCCGTCTCTCTGTTAGTTGTCCCCTCAATGGCTTGTAGCCATCTGACCAATGTCCAGCACATTTACAGCTCTGCACAGCCTGGCTCGTTCTTGTTTTTGAGGTGGTCATTTTCTCTGATATTAAGAGCAATGTTTTCAGGTATTTTGTGTTTAATTGTGAGTACTGGTGTGAAACCTTTTATTTCCTTTCCATTTAACATGAAGTTATTTAAGCAGGTCATGCAGGTCAGCCAGGTATTCCATCATTTCCTGTGGCCAGTTTACTACACCAACAGGGAACCGGGATACTGGCCGGGCATCAGTGTTGCCGACCCAGACTTTGTTCTTCCCGTTCAGCTGCCTCCCCCGGATCGGCCTTAATCTCTTCATTGCTGAGGTGAACTTTCTTGTTGCCATTTGCTTGCAGAATCCACAGGTATTTATAACAGTCCTAAGCATCTGAAATGTTTTTATGTTATTTTTCCAGCCAGAATGGCAAATACATGTGTGTGTATACAGTTGATTAGAAGTTTTCTACCTTAGTTTGATTTATGATGGCAAAGCACTAAATATAAAACCAAATTCACTGTTAATACTCAAAACCCAGAGATAACGGGTATATGAACACCTACTCACATAATATAAAATAGCTGTTTTTCAACAGCTGTACAACCTCCTGACACTAAATGACTGTTTGGATGTCTTCCAGTCAGGTTTCCAGCAACATCAGAGCACTAAGACAACTCTAGTAAAGGTCCTTAATGATATTCGCTCCAATACGGATAGTGGCAACATTTCGGTCCTGGTCTTACTGGATCTCAGTAGAACATTTTGATAGACCGGTTGAAGAACTGGGTGGTACTTTCTTTTTCAAGAGTGACCTGGCCACATCTACATGCTTTCACTTATTTAAACTATAAAAAAATACATAATATGTCCCAGGTGTTCTCTACCAAAAATATCCAACAATTACTGATGTTTATCCAACTGAAAGGGTAAATAGGAGTCCAGCACACTGTTGTTTCTTGGAAATTAGTTACCAGTTCTCACAAATGAATGTCCCTGAAAGGTCACCCCAGGTCAGAGTATACAATTCTGGAAGAAATTGAAAAAATCCCAAGAGCTGCATCTTGAGTCCAGAGGTCTTTACATCCTATACGATGGACTCTGTGGAACGTGATGTCTTTCACTGTGTCAACTGGGATTTTCAGCTGTTTCGTCATGAAATCTTTAATCAGCTGTTCGGGATTGTCGTCTTTAGTTTGTCCCGGGATTCCTGAAAACACCAGGTTGTCTCTCATGGTTGTAGATCAAGAATGGCTTCTTTTATTTCTTTGTTTTATTTTGTAACAGTTACCAGCTGAGAAGAAAGACACTTGGTCTGTAATGTGGTCAGCCGGGTTGTTCTCATTTGTTTGCTACTTTTTCTGGGTTTCCAAAGCATCTTAAAGCTCATGAACCTCGTGATGATCCTGGTGAAGGCCCCTCCACAGCTTCACAATCTCCCACTTAAATTTGGAGACTTGGTTTGTCAAGATGATCATCACTGCTATTTGCTTCTGTTGTTGCTTCAAATAGCAGATTTTGTATTTCCTCCCATGTCCCAACTGGCATTCCCATTTATTTGAGACATTTATTTCAGAGCACCGTGGATTGTTCAAGCATTTGTTTCCTAGCAAGAAGCTACTGCCCAAGCATCATTTATATGGTGAGTTATCCTACATGCATTTGTAAAATTGGACCACTTTTGCATTCCTCCTGCATGCACTATGAAGCAAAGCACAATTCCTTTTTAAAAAAACAACTAAAAAGCTTAAAAATATAAGTAAAACATTGGCAAAGAAACACCAAAGTCAAGTAGCATGTAGTTGGCAGACACTTGAGCCCGACTGACTGGTGCTTGTTCCAGGTAAATGGTCGTTTAAATGTGATGGACAGGGGCTGTGAGACAGCAGAGGCTCTTCAGGTAGCAATTGACACTAAGGTGTTAGATGTCAGATGGGCCAAACGCCATGGAAATATGTCTCATCCAGGTTTAGTTGTCTATCTTAAAGTGCTTAATGAGATGGCAGTTTTTCTCTAAATCCACCGTGTTCTTAAGGATGAGAGGTCACTGTTGTTTACATTTGCTTACAAACTGTGTGGATGAGCTTTTTTTTTCATTTAAAGTTGTGTACTGCAGAAGGACCTCATGTTGATGATGAGAAAGAGCTTTTGTGTTAAAAGCATTTGATCTGCAGTTGTCATACAGTAATGATGGTTCAAGTTCATTTCTTGTTCCATACTGTTTCCTGTGATAAAAGAATTGCTAAGCTCTAACTATTGCACTGGGGATAAACCATGGATTTCACAGAACTCCAATTGTAGTTTATTCATATTTTCTCCTCTTTTATCTAATCCACCCATTTTCAAAGAGCACATTGTCTCCAAGTTGTGATGGCCCAGCAATTGGGCATAAATGTTCTGGCTGGGCTGATGGCTATTGCAATATTTTACCACCTTATCTGCAGCTGCTGGTGTGATGATAGAACATTGTAAACAGGTATGTGCACTATTTGTTTTTATTATGAAATTATAGGTAAGTCTCACCCTGAACAATTGAGAGTTTGTTGAGTTGTGGTCATTTTAATTATTTTAAAACCGGTGAGAGAACAAAGCTGAGGACTGGTAGAGAAGAGGGCAGCCAGGCGGCTCGTCTGCTCCTAAAGGCGGCAGCAGTCAGCGCTGCAGCTACTCTTTTATGTTTTGTTTTTTATTGATGAAAAGTCTGTTTATAACAAACCTGCAGTTACATCAGAACTGGTATGAAATATACAAAATCGTTTGAAGAAGCCTTTAGGATGATTTTAAAACATCAATACAAGCCTCTGTTTGTATCAGGACTGTCAATCAGAACAACAGATCAATTATGGTTCAGATCCTTCAGCATTTCATTTATTCCCAGGAAAAAGTAGAAATGTTGCTGCCTCCTCCTGGAGAGAAAGAGGATAATAGATTAATATAACACAAAAGTTGGAATTCAATACACAGTCACAGAACACTTCCCTTCTGAAACTCAGGATCATGCTGCTGTTTAAACAGATCTTTTCCTTGAATTCTCATCGTTCATGAAAATGCTGAACTGTGATGTCGTCCAGGAAAGAGCAGAAGTCCATTTTCATCAGATACTAAGTTGGCCTCGTGTAGATGACCTCCGACCCTTAAAAGGCCATGATGATCAATGAAAGGATCTAATGACCAAAGTGAAATACTTTTTGGAATAAGTTAAATGCATTTCAGAAGTTTAAGATCCTTCTTGAAGGCTTCATACTGCATCACTTGTACGATGGCTGCTGTACACTGGGCAAGTCCACATCTGGGGGTCCAGGGCACTGATGCCATCCTTTACAGTTCTCAGAGGTGTTCTCCTCTCTTTTCTGAAAGCACTGCGAAACATGAGTTGCTCTGACAAGAGAACCCCAGCAAGAGTAGCAGTATATATGCAGACAGATTTAAAAACAAACAAACAAAAAAGAGTCGTGGTTGAACCACTGAGACCCAAGATATTGAGACACTTTTGTTGATGGAGTCATTACTTGCAGTGGAATCTCAGGGTCAGGCTCCAAGAGTTTGAATGTTTGGTCTGCAGGTGGTGTGTTGACAGACTGAGACAAGAATGTGGGTCCAGTGAACCATTTATTAGGAGGTCTGTTGGAACAGGTCATGTAACCCTGTCCACAGGTTGTTGCTCTGTACACACATATTGCCATTGCAAAAGTCTGGTTTTGCTTGCGATTAATTCTCTATTGTATTTTCCATCTGCATCCATTATCCTCCAATATGTAAACTAGATTGGTGCCCAAGCACCAACCTTCTTACTTCTGGGTTGAGGCTCATATTTAACTAAGATTCGTTGCAGTACCATGACTGACCAGTAGAGGAGGCTGATTCCAGATGCCAGTTAATCTCCCTTAAGTCCCATGTGAAAATCTGTAATTTCACCGCAGAGAGCATGTTAAACAGTATATCTGCTTTTCAGATATAGAATTTTATATTCACGATAATTTATAAATTATATACATAACATGACTTCACTGCAATATTTTATGCCAGATTAAAATTTATATATTGCACTTAATGTAAAACAAACAAAAAAGAAAAACATACTGAAAAAACTGCACATCAGAGTGTAGTAAGTGTAATTTCAAACAATACCAGTAGATGGCAACATCTTATCAAGTGTATAGGTCTAGACCATATACAGTGACTTGAACTCAATACACAGCAACAGAACATTATTTTTGTAACTATAAGATTTTAAGTGTGTAACAGCCAAAAAAAAAGAAGAAAAAAAAATACTAAAAGAACATCTCAGCAGACATTTATGAAACCCTAGCTTGCTTCCTGCTGAGGAGGACTGAGTATGTTGTCAAAACAAAAGATGGATTGGTAGACTACACAAAATATTGGAAACACAAAAGATTTGGTACTAATGACAAGTGTGTTGGATTTAGTTCTGATTGTCAAGCTGTAGTAGAAAATTGTATCTAATACCTCTGTAAAAACACTTTTTAACCACTCAAGGTGGCTGCAATACACGAATAAGACTGAAATAATATAATATCGCTCTCAAATAAAGACTTGGCAATATGGCTCGAATTAGTAAATTATTTAATTATCTTTTACATGCAAAAGGGTCAAAACATACACCCCAAATTTCAGTGACACAGAGAGTCATCAGTAGCTTTACAGAACAGAGCTCGGTGCTCTTTAGATAAAATAACATACATGACAGTATCTGGTGACTCTGTGCACAAGACTGGTGATGTCTTTCAGATGTGAGTCCAGACAAAAACTATCCAAGTGTTGAGGCAATCTACCACGCCAAATACCACATATGGTACACTTATCAGGATAGCATGCAAAAGTTAAAAGAAATACACCGATTACTACATTTACTGTGACTTTTACAGTAAATGTACCATCTGATCATTTATAATTGGTGGATGTGAATTATAGTGCAGTGCAGACATTTAAATAAATAGGAATAACAATTTTAAATAGCAGTGAAAGTTGTTGTCAAAAACGTATTACTTTTAACTTATTATTTTTATTTAAAGTCCTTTAAAAGTCCCATGTTATATTAGAATTCAGTCTATAAAAATGATGACATCCTGAGGCTTAATTTAGCAGAATTAAGAATGTTTATTTTTTGGACGTTGCCTTTGCGATGAGTAAACATTGGTGTTATAAGTTGGTAGGGTGCCTTTTTAATGACTTGCCCATTATTTTGCAGATACGATGCTTCATATGGCTTTGCATGTGTGGATGCTGAGCAGTCTGTCATCTTTCAGCTCAGAGGAAAAAAATCTATGTTTCCATGTAGTGTCAGTGTTGGATGCAGGTATCACCTGGTACCAGGTGTTATGCTCACCAGCATCGTATCAAATATGTTGAAGTGATGTGCTATGAAAAATGACAGCTTCGTATTACCAATAACATATAATGATTCCTCAGGAAAAAAGACATCTGTTTTGTGTATAAACTATTCTTGTGTAATGTTTAATGAATGTAAAGAACACGGTTTTCTCAAATGATAACAATGCTGAATTCTTTGTCCCTCTCCATCCATCCATTACCTTCCACCTATGTGGGTTCAGGTCTTGGGGGCAGCAGTCTGAGCAGACCATGGTTCCTGGTTCCTCATCCAGCTCCTCTGGGAGAAGACCAACCAAGAAATACTTATTTTTTTCTTTTGTTTTTTTCTGATAATTCTTGTCAGTTTCTTGTCAGTCTGCGTTTAACCCATCAACTAGTTTCACTAGTGGGGCTGCTAGCAGGGCAGCGCCCCGGGGAGCAATTGGGTTAAGGGCCTTGCTCAGGGGCCCCCAGTGATTTACCATTGTGGGAAGCCCTGGGCTTGAACCTGGGTCCCACCACTGTAACCACCAGGCTCCACAGTTCAGTGCTTTTGTTTGCCATCCCCTAATATGCATCTGGGATAGTGATTAGTGCAAGAAAAAAACAGGCTGCTGTTTTTGCATTAAACATCATATGACGACTTAGACTTCAGTCATTCAAAAACAGTTAACTATTTGTAAACAAAACATAACAAAAACCTCTAAAATTGCATTCCTTTTTAAAACAAGCCAACCAAGGTTGAGCCACAGCAATCCCCTTTTTTTCCCAAAAGACCTTAAAGTCCACATGAATGAATCCATAATTTCTTCCCTTCTAAGATGCTCTGATATATTCTCCTCAAAATCAATTTGTTGTGAAAAATGAAAGAAACTACCTTGATGATTAATGGTTTGTATATTGGAGTTAAAATTTATTTGACAGCTTTAAAGAAGAGAAAACACTGTCTAAAGCCAGAAAGGACAGAAGACAGAAACATGTTTCTAGTGTCACATAAAATTGTGAAATTCTTGGTAAAGATGAAAAATGCTTGAAGTTGTGAAATTGAACGTTCAGTGTTTGCGATTGTTACTAAAAGGAGCATTTTGGGCTCAAACCGTTAAAAACAAATATTCTAAGAAAATTAAGTTTGAATGTATACATTTACATTTATGCTTTTTTCTTTCTTTCTTTTTTTTCAAATTAAACAATTACATCTCAAATTAAACAATTTAATCACCAGATAACCTCATAAGAGTTTTTTTGTTTTGTTTTGTTAAAGGTTGCATTTGATGAAAAAAAAAAAAAAAAAACAACAAAAAACCAACACTTTTTGCACTTGGGAGCATAACCTTGGAGGTCTGAAGCGACTACCAACTTAAGAACTCTGACCTGTCCTGCAACCCTGTCGTTTTGTTTGGGTTTGCCAAAGTCTTTCCTTATGTCATTCAATGAAGCATTCAGATTTGCAGAGTATTGTGACATCACAAACCCAAAACACAGTAGTATGGTTCCACCTCCATATCATTGATCCCACCCAGCTTCACATCATGATGCATTTACTACACACCAGATGTTGCATACAACTCTAACAGTGATTTCAAATAAATCAAACCCTGCAGCCACCTCCTTCTCCACCTCCCAGGTGGAGGTCACTGACTCCACCCCCCCTTCTGTTCTTTTGTTCACTAGTTTTGCATTTGACTGGACCCAGTGTCACTACTGGTAGAATAAAGTTATACCTGGACCCTACAGCAGTTGCACAGGCAGTCCAACTCCTCCAGGATGTCAAGTTAACATATGCTGTTGCCAGAAGGTTTGCTGTGTCTCCTAAAGCGTGGAAGAGAATCCAGAGGACAAGTGGTTACTCTAGGAGAGCTTTACATGGCAGTAGAAGGTCCTTGAATTGATCTGCAGGAGGAAAAGCATGAGCACTGTCAGAGCTCCTGCAGGCCACTGGTAGAAATGTCTTAAACAATAAGAAACAGACTTCATGAGTGTGGCCTGAGGGCCCGACGTCTTCTACTGGGCCCTGTGATAACGGCCCGGCACTATGGAGCTTGATTCGCATCTGCCCCTGGTGTCCTGTGCTTTTAAAGGTTGAGTGCAAGTTCACATTGAGCATATGTGGCAGACACAAAAAGGTTTGGAGAAGCCAAGTTATGCTGGCTGTAACATTATTCAGCTTGAAATGTTTGGTGGTGGATCAGTGATGGTCTGGGGAGGCATATCCATGGAGGGACGGACAGACCTCAAGAGGCCAGACAACGGAACTCTGACTGCCTTAAGGTATTAGGAGGAAGACCTTGGAACCAGTCATTCCCTACACTGGTGGGTCCTGGGTTCCTCCAGGTGTATGACGACGCTCAGCCTCATGTGGCGAGGGTTTGCAGGTTCCTGGACGATGAAGGAATTAAAACCACTGACCAGCTCTCAATCTCAGTTGACCTAAATCCACTAAAATACCTCTGGCATGCTATGTTTCAATCCAGGCTGCACCTCTGACTGTCCAGGAGCTCAGTGATGCCCTGGCTCAGACCTGGAAGGAGACCCCAGGACAACATCTGAGCCTGACAATGTCAGGGCGTGCACCATCCGGAGATGAATACAAACACGTGGCAGCCTTGAGTTTACTGCAGCAACTATTTCAGCAAAGTGGACAAGCCTGCTGCATCACTGTTTCATGTTTCTACATCATAACTGAAGGTGGAAAGACGAACAATGGTTCTCCCCATCCCAGGTAGCTTTAAGCAAAATAAGTCATCAGAACAATTAGCAGCTCAGTTTGTGTTTCACTTAACACAACACGTGTACAACTTTGTGGTAGTTTGCACTCTTACATAGTGTGCAGGCATGTATTTAAAACTGAAAATCACACAGTCAGTCAGGGCTCCTATGCTACATGCAGGATATGTGATGCCTTTGTGTCCACGGAGAGAAACCATGACACAATTTTGTCCAATCACTCATAAGAACCTGGATGACATCATGCATCACCTGAATTCCACCACTTGCTGCCTGGATACTCTGCAACAAGGTTTGTTAGTATTGCACATTGTTTGGCCTTTTCTAGACATTGTAAATACGTCTCTGCGTTCAGGTATCTTTACTCAGTGCCTAAAAACAGCTGTCAATAATCCACTTTTAAAAAACAATAGTTCAATTCAATTCAATTTTATTTATATAGTGTCTATTACAACACAAGTTGTCTCTAGGCGCTTTCCAGAGACCCAGAACATGACCTCCGAGCAATTATTACATAAAAGACGGCAGGTAAAAACTCCCCTAGTGGGAGAAAAACCTTTAAACAGTGGTAAAAAACAAACAAACTCCCCTTAAGAGGGAAGAAACCTGGATCAGGACCCGGATCATGAGGGGGGACCCTCCTGCTGAGCGGGGCGAGCCAGGTAGAACAGGAAGTAGAGAGAGAAGAGAGACACAGACACACCGTCAAAGGTACAAGACAGGATACATTAGTATAATTATCTATCAGCAGCAGAACTAATCTCTGTGTATAAATGGTGATATATGGATAGTTGGTGATCCACAGAGACGAGGACTGCAGGTCAGGATGTCAGCAGGTCTCCAACAGAGACACCTACACAGACAGGTGGAGGTGAACACTGGGAACAGAAGAACTCTAGAAAAGGCCAAGAGCTGCTGTTTGGTTAGTTTGCATGTTTTCCCTTCACAAATATAATATATATTCATGTTTATAAATAAAAATTCATCGTAGAAGGCCTTATATGCTTTACTCTTCATCGTTTCTCGGCTAAAACTACTAGTGGAAGTATGAAAACTGTACTGGTTGTCCTGTGTTGAAAGTCCTTCATTCAGAACAGCAGTAAAGAGAAGACCACTTCTTCATTTTCCTTTCTTTTTGGTTGAACTGCACACAGAGAAAAGCATTATTTTGAGTCATGTTTTTTTGTTTAGTTTTTGGTAGCAGCAAAGCACCAAGTTTGTGTCAGGCTCTACTTGTGCAAGTCTGAGTGAGTCTGCTGTGTGTGTGACATCACTCCATAGTCTCTCTAAATGTGTGTGTGTGTGCGCGCTCATGTATGTCTATGGAGAGCAGGGGTGAACATTGATGCCCTGGGCAGCGTGGGCTTGCAGGTCAATGGCCTGGGCTGGCTGCTGTCCTGGTCGAGCGTTCATCAGCGTCAGGTTCCTCACGCAGCCCGTCATTCCTGACGAAAACTTCCCTCCCGTCATAGCAGCCATGTCAGGTGCTCCGCCTGTCACATGAAAAGATACACGCATATTAACCCACCAGGGATCAGATTTCTCTCACTGTTCGCTTGGACCCACAACATGTATTTGTGGGGGAGATTAATTCTCCTTAATAAGCAAAAAAGTAGTGCAATCCTATTTAAGAGTGTAATGTAGAATATTTTCTGAACTTATAATCTACAGACGCCTCCTAAATATCTCCCATAAAAGCAATCTGTTGATGTAAAGCCCTAATCACACACACTTGCCTGGTCCACAACTGATACGTGTGGAAAACAGTTTGAACACAGATTGTACGAGCTGAGCTGGAGAAGCCGAGATCGCTGCAAAATAGCTTGTCCAGTATCTTGGCAAGCATGAAGACTGTATTTTCTGTCACTCATCATTTCAGCAAACTTGTGAAAGGAGAAGAGCATATTGGAAAGCACCAATTCAGATTAAAAACTGTTTTTGGCACATCTAAGTGAAATGTTAGGGAGACAAATTCGATGCAAAGGTATGTGAAATGAACATCATGTCAAGGTCAGTGCAGTGGATACGATGCAGAGATCTGTGTAGTGGACGTAAAAGTCCGTAAAGCAGAGGTCCATTAAGTGGTGGCAAATATCCAGAAAGTGGACACGTTCCAGTCTGTGAAGAGGTGTAAGCAAGTGGACACAAATGTCCATAAAGTGGCTGCAATCCATGAAATGAACGCAACAAATAGGTGTAAGTGTGTCACGTCATAAGTGCAACTGCAATAGCTTGAAACAGCCTTTCTTTTTGAACGTACTCCCAGTTCTTCAATTCTGAAGCAACTCTGAGCACTTTTGTTATCAATGGTAACTTCAACTACTCTTGATCCATTCTTTAGATCTGCAGTACCCCGGAGCAGAAAGGCCCCCAGAGTGAACCAATCAGAGCAAGTTTTGTGCACGAGACTCGCTGAGGCGCATCCACCCTGAGACCCCAATCATACAAAGAATTTCCATTCGACAACAACATTGTTTTGGGTCGGAGGGGCCCCCAGATCCCCCAGAGATCCATTTGGGCCCCCAGAACCAAATCCAGTTCCATTCAGACCCCCTCAGACTCATTCTGGGTCCACTGAGGACCATTGGTATTTTGATGCCATTAAGGTCTTGCAATTTGACATCAAGCTCCCCAGGACCCCAAAACGGTGTGACACAAAGTGACCCCCCCCATGTGGATGTTGACATAGAAGACAACAAAGTGTCCAGAGGCAGAACCTTTGAAGAAATGCTGGCTGCTCTAAAGTGATGACAAGTCCGTTCAGATGATCTTGGGTACAAAAGCTGTAAGCTGCTATTTAAAACGTGTTCATAAAGTGGAACTCTGCCGTACCAAGATATATACTGCCTTTGGTGTTGACCATGAGGCTTTTGCCTTTAGACTGCCCATGCTGAGCGTCTCCTCCATCAATCTGGATATATCCACTTTTTCCAGTTCTGAAACGAAAGAGAATTTAAGAACTTAACTCACATAGGTAAAAGTAAACATTTGGAAAATTGGTGACATGGATTTTTGATAAAATAGCGTATTACAGCGGACAGTTTTACATGACAAAGCTAGATCACAGCTAGATCACTACAAGTGCCTGAAAGAACTGATGGAAAACGAACCATCGCTCATTTCATTAATTAGATCTCTGCTGTACTTGGGTTGACAGGTGAAAAAAAAAACAAACCTCAAAAATATTGTATCACTGATATAGTTGTTTGTGCAAGAGCAGCTACTGACACCGCTGATGTTTCTGGTGTCTGTGAACGTCAAAGCACTGCAGGATGCAGTAATCGTACCTGACTGCTGTGACCTTATGCCATCTCTCATCATTGACAGACTTTTGGGAACAGATTTTGGACTCCCCGCTGCCCAACTGGTAACTGGATATTGCACAGATAAAAAAAACAACATTACCACACTAGAAACACAAACTTAAAACACCTTGGAGCACGACTAGACGTTAACAGATTATATGGATTCTGAAGCTGAATCACCTGAAAACGAGGTGTCCGTTTTCAAGGCCAAGGCTAATGAAATCCTTGCCCTTGCCGTGTTCCCCGGGTTCCTGAAAGTAAATGTGTTAAGTCAGTAAAACAAGAAAATGTTGTGCTATTGCCCAGCATCTTTCCACATCAAGTGCTGTAATGAGTGAACATGAAGCAAAGCAGGTGGGTCGTTCTCAACAGGACCAAACACGACTGAAACAAGCCATCATGCACATTGTAGAATAAAAACTAACTTATTTTTCACTATACATCACACGTTTCTCTAAGTGTATTTAAAAAAACCGCACTTCCTTTTTCAGGCACAAAGGCAAAACAACTTCGAAGTGTCTTGTGTTTGAGTGGATACCTTTTTACTAGCATGCACCTTTCGCAATTGGCGTGCGCCATTGGTTTCCTGAAGAAGATGGAGGGTGAGTTAGAGAAGCACGTGCATGTATTTAGTGGTGTCAGGCAGCGTTATTGCTCGCAGCCAGCATGCTCAACAATGTGACAGCTTCAGCAACTCAAGAATAAATTTAACCGAGATGATGATGATGAAGATGAATGCGACAAGAAGCACCGATAAATGAAACACGCAGGAGTGCGTCAGCGACGCGTCACTGATGACGCACAAGTTAACTGATTTAAATGTTATGAAAACATCCGTGAGTATGGCATTTTTACAGATGATGTGATGGTGATTAACAGCGTTGATCACTGGGGGCCCCTGAGCAAGGCCCTTAACTCCCCGGGGTGCTGCCCTGCTAGCAGCCCCACTGCTCACTAGTGAAACTAGTTGATGGGTTAAAAGCAGAGACTAATTTCGGTGTGCATCGTACATACAGCGTGTGCACGATGTCCACACTGACATTGAAAAGGAACAAAAAAAAAAAAAAAAAAGCATGTTTGCCATTCATTAAAGATCCTGTATGGAAATGTGTTAAAACTCACATCTGACTGTGACTTTAGCGACCGCTTCGCTGTGGCCCACTTTGTTGCTGGCCACACACCTGTAACTCCCAGCATCCTCAGCGGTGGCCAGGTTGATCTGGAGATCCCCTCCGCTAACCTCAGCTCTCGAAGGCAGGCTTCCTTCCAGCTTGGTCCAGGTGTAGGTCAACGGAGGTGTGCCATGAGCCAGGCACTGCAACCTGATTGCCTCCCCGACCCGCACAGCCACATCATCTGGCATCGACGTGGCGTACGGGGGAGCTAGAGGCAGAAGAGACAAGAAAGTTCAGTAGGTTTATGTCTTGTGTTCTAGAGCGAAATCCGGAGACGACGACAACACTGGACATAGAAAAACTCACTCTCCACATCTAGCATGACTTTGACATCAGTGGTGCCCATGTTGTTTGTTGCACTGCAGATGTATTCACCAGAGTCTTGCCGGCCAACACTGGGTAGCACCAGGCTGTTATTCACCATCTTGTGTCTCCAGGGCAGAGGGAACCGCAGCTTGGACCACGTGAAGTAACAGACACAGAGACAGAGGCCTGGTGGACACGAGAGTTCCCAGGGTTGCCCTGCACGCGGCATACATATTCCCCAGAGTCCTCCGCGCTGGCCGAGACGATGCGCAGCTGACGGCCCACAACCTGCGAGATAGAATAAGGTCACTTGAAATCCAGGTTGAAAGTCAGAACATGGACAGAAAATCCTTCTGCTTTCACAATTCCAACCCAGGGAAGATATCTGCACTGTTTAGTTCCTCCTTTGAGGAACATCTCACAAGATGCTGTGCGCAGCACTCCATTACACTATGCACATTATTTAAAGTGGACATGTGGTGATCAGGCGAATATCCCAAACTGGTGCAATGGAAGGAAGCGATCTTCTGTGTGGACTCCCTTTTCCTTTAAATCACCAGTGGGTGCGAGTAATTTCTCAAGGAAAGGAATGACATCAAGAAGCACAAAGAGGAAACAACAAGCCAGTGCCAAATTCCCCAGTCTGATTGAACATCTGTGAGATGCTCTGGAACAAGTCTGAACTGTGGTGGCTTCATCTCATAATCCACAGCGCTTAAAAGATCTGCAGTTTAGATCTTGTCGCCACGTACCACAAGGCCTCTGCAGAGATGTCAGCACATCAATTCTTCTGCAGGTTGGAGCCGTTATTACTAATCAATGAGATTAAGAATTGGTCATGATGTTGGCTTATGGATGTAAAATGTTTGTAATTCCAATGACAAATGATTTTGATTTTCTAAGATTCACATTTTGGCAAAACAAACAAATGTGGATTCTGGCAACATTATTATATACTTCATATGTGTTCTGCAACATTAATTAGATCTATGCACTGATTTGTGCTGAAGGCAAAGGCTTTAAACTGTCAGAGGCAGGTTAGTTTGTCATTGTGACTCGTTGCTGGAGTACTTTCAGAGTAAGAGTTGGTGCCATCTTGCTTAAATAAGCAATCACTTACTTGAAAAACACAGATAGATGACAAGATGTTGCCACAAAACCTAAATACATCATTAAGCATTGGTCATGCCTTCAAAGATGGGCAGGATTTCCATACCAAGAGTTTTAGTGCTCCCCCCAAACCATCATGGAAGCTGTCTGTTCAACTGGTTACTGATAATAAGCCAGATCACACTTTGCCCTTTCATTGAGGAATTTTTGACTTAAATCATTTGTCCATGCATTCTTTCCCATAGTAGTGAATGTAGTGAATCAGGTTTACATGCTTATGTGCATGTAAGTTGTCTCAAATCAAATGTGAATACATTGATGCGTACTGTGTCTTTACCTGGTGGTTGGCAGACAGGCGTCCGCTGGCTCGTGTCCAGGTGACTCGGGGAGGAGGATTCCCAGGAGCGAAGCAGCTGAGCTCCAGATTCTGGCCTTCCTGGACATCAGCAATAGATGGCTGGATGCTAACAACTGTAGAGCTGTGGTCTGCTGCTTAAACACAAACACACATTCATGAATACACACACACACATATGTATATGAAACAAGCTCAGCAATGTTTTACTGAAAAGATGCTGAAAATACACATACATACATGCATTACACATCTATATAGAGATGCACCAGTCAATCAGCTGGTATCTTGATTCTGCCAAGTTTGTTTGTTTGTTTGTTGTTGTTTTTTTTAATACTTTTATTTTTCAGTTTTTGTCAATAACCACATAGACAGCAAGACAGTACATGGAAATAGACATAAGCAAAAACAGACAAACAGAGGGAAACAAACCTCTAAATCCCAACAATACAAACAAAAAGACGGCTAACACGTTTCGGGCACATCAAAGTGTTTCCATCATAGTCCAGTAGCAGTGCGGGAGTCTTAACTTAAATGGGCAATAAGGTAAGTAAATAAGATATAGTAGAGTTGCACGTCTAGAGGAATGCTCTCGTCATGATGGCAGAGATATTCACATTAATATAGCCAAGGAATGGCCTCCAGGTTTTCTCAAAATTCTCCGTTTGGGAGTGTGAGAGACAAGTCAGGCGATCCAGAGGGATGTACTCCATTATTGTCCTCTGCCACCCTGAAACCGAAGGGGTTTTGTCCGAGATCCAGTTCTGAAGGATATTTTTCCTCGCACAGAATGTCAGGATATTTTAAAGCCTTTTATGATATATGTTAGTAATCCCACGGCTGGGGAGACCAAGAACCAAAGAGACAGAGTCAAACTTCAGGTCCCTTTTCAGGATTTTTCGCATTTCAAGTAGAACATTCCTCCAGTAATTCTGTATCTTGATACAAGACCAAAAATAATGAGTGAGATCGCCGATCTCCGTCCTACACTTGAGGCATTGTGGGGAGACATCTCCTCGGTATCTGGAGAGGCGGCTTGGGGCGACATGTGCTCGATGCAGTATCATTAGTTGTATTGCTCTTGTCCGATTACAGACTGTTATTTTTCTTGCATTTTCCCAAATATCGTCCCACATCTCCTTAGTTACCGCCACACCAAGTTCCCTCTCCCAGACCCCTTCAACCCGTACCCGGGAACTAGCATAAGAACAGTTCCTCAAGGCGGCATAAAAGGTTCTCATGGAGGCGACCCCCTGACGGAGAAGCACCAGTTTCTCCATCTGTGTGACCCTCACGTCAGCCGGCAGTGAAGTATCTTTGAGAATAAAGTTTCTGACCTGAAAGTACCGGAACAAATCGTTTTTCGATACATCATATTTGTCCCTAATTTGGTTAAAAGACATAAGGGTGGGGCCAGTGAATAAATCCCCCGAACAACCGATTCCCTTAGCTGACCAGTTTTTGAAGGCCACATCCAAAGTACCAGGAAGGAAATCAGGATTACCAGTAATTGGAGTGAGAGCCGAGGTAGACCCCATTCTGCCCTCCATCTGCTGTGTAAGTCTCCATGCTCTAACTGCGTTGACGGTGACTGGGTTGCTGCAAAGGTTTTTAATACATTTTAGCTTTTTGATAAAAAGCAGAGTAGTAAGAGGACAGGCCGAGAGGGACTTCTCAACATCCAGCCAAATTGAGGAAGGATCATCTCCAATCCAATCCGCTATGTATCTCAGGTGAGCGCACACCTGGTATCTCCTGATATCAGGGAAGTCCAGACCACCCCAAGCGCGTGGTAGCTGCAAGGTAGACAACCTGATCCGTGATTTCTTTTTACGCCAAATGAAGCTGCTAAACCAGCCATTTAATTTTTTCAGCGTTTTGTTATTGAACAGAATGGGAATCATTTGTATTGTGTATAGTAGGCATGGGAGGGTAGTCATTTTCAGGAGGGAGGCCCGGCCCAGCCAAGATAGAGGGAGATGGTTCCACCTCTCCAGATCCAGCTTTATTCTATCGAATAATGGGTCAAAGTTGGTTCGAAATAACTGATTAAATTTAGGTGTAATATATATACCTAGATACATTAAACCTGCAGGGGACCATTTAAACGGAAAAGGGTTGGGACTGTCAGGTGGTTGTTGCAAAATACCGAGGGGCATTGCCTCTGATTTGGAAAAATTAATCTTGTATCCCGAAAAGGCAGCAAATCCTGCAATGATCCCACCGAGACGAGGGACTGAAAGGGAGGGGTTTCTCAGAAATAATAATATGTCGTCCGCATATAATGTAATCTTATGTGATTTACCCCCTAGATCCAGTCCAGCCACTAAAGGGTCCTGTCTGATAGCCTCCGCCAGTGGTTCTATTGCCAGTGCAAAAAGGAGGGGTGACAAGGGGCAGCCCTGTCTGCAACCCCTCTGGACCGTAAAATTAGCTGACCTTAGACCATTGGTCATGACTGCTGCCAGTGGCTGAGCATACAAAACCCCTATCCATTTAACAAAGCCATCACCCAGACCAAACCTCTCAAGTGTGGAAAATAAGTAGGGCCATTCAACTCGATCAAAGGCTTTTTCCCCATCTAGAGATATTATCAGACCATCTAAAGCCCGATGTTCAGATAACTGAATGATATTTAGCAGTCTTCTAACATTATTGTACAAGTTCCGATCCTTGATAAAGCCAGTCTGATCCTCCTTCACAATAAGTGGCAGAAGGTTCTCCAAGCGCTTTGCCAACACTTTGGAGAGAATTTTTAGGTCAACATTTAGCAGCGAGATTGGTCTATATGAGCCGCATTCCTCGGGAGGCTTGCCTTTTTTAAGGATAAGGGAGATATTGGCCTCTCTCAAAGATGGAGGCAAAGTTCCAGACTGAAAAGAGTGGTTAAACATATTTAACATAGGTTCTACCAGAAGATTCTGAAATTCCTTATAGAATTCACTTCCGAGACCATCACTGCCCGGAGCTTTGCCTATTTGGAGGTGTTTGATAGCCTGACGTAATTCAGGAGCTGAGATTGGGGCATTTAATTTCAGTCTCGAGTCCTGAGATATGGTTGGGAGATTGATCTTGGAGAAGAAGGCCTCCATCAGGGTTTTGGCATTGCTGGTGTGTTCTGACTCATACAATTTAGTGTAGAAGCTTCTAAAAGCGTCATTAATTAGTTTAGGATCTGATAAGCAAGTCCTCGACCCGCTCAAGACTGATTCAATCGTTTGAGCCGCCCTTTGCTTTTTTGTTAGGGCAGCTAAGTATTTTCCTGGTTTGTCTCCGAATTCAAATAATTTTTGTCGAGCATATCCTACCTTTTCCCCTGCTTTCTTTGTTAGAAGGGAGTCTAGCGTAGCGCGGATAGCAACAATCTCTCTCAGTTTAGCTGCTGTGGGTTTCTTTACATATTCTATTTGTGATTCACTCAATCTTCTTTCCAGTAGAGTTTGCTGTTCCAAATTTTTGCGCCTTTTGGTTGCAGAATAAGATATAATTAAGCCCCTGGTGTAGGCCTTTGCAGTTTCCCAGAGCAAAGATGGGTTATCAACAGAAGGGGTGTTAATGGAGAGAAATGCTCTGAACTCTGAGGAAAAGTATGACACAAACGCCTGATCAAGCAACAGTGTACTGTCCATTTTCCAGCTTGGTGAGTTTTTTGGTTGCTCTCTAAATGACACATTCAGGTATACTGCCGCATGATCAGATATTACAATATTACCAATTGAACAAGAGACTACAGATTGTAAGAGTTGTTTTGGTGCAAAGAAAAAGTCAATTCTTGTGTGGCATTTATGAGGGTTGGAAAAGAAGGTGAATTCCTTTTCTGCTGGGTGAAGTGACCTCCAAACATCCACATAACCCAAGTCCTCACAGAGTGCAGTAATTTGTCTTGACTGCTTTGAAGGGGGTGCGTTTCTAGCAGGTAATTTATCTATCAAGGGGTTCATGAGACAGTTAAAATCACCTCCTATAATTGTGTTTTCCGTTGCAAAATCAGATATCTTGGCAAAGGCATCTACTAAAAAATTAAGGGGGTGGCACGGGGGGCAATAAACATTCAAGAGGGCAAGGTTTTGCCTGTGTAAGGAAGCTGAAATAAGTACAAACCGCCCATATTTATCTTGGATACATTTGGACACTTTTATTGGTAGATTTCTTCTAATTAGTATTGCTACACCCCTACTTTTACTGGTAAAGGAGGAGAAATAGACCTGATCAAAGCCACACTGTCGCAACTTTAAATGTTCTTCATCATTCAAGTGGGTTTCTTGCAGCATAGCAATGTCGACCTTTTCCTTTTTCAGGGATAACAGAATCTTCTTCCTTTTAATGGGTGAATGGCTTCCTTTAATATTCCAAGTGCACACTCTCAATGTGTCAAAGACCATAATGCTTTCCTCTGAAAGTATGTAGGCTCCCCCATGCATTGCAAGTTTTGTATTGACTTTGCACCCGACTGTAACCCACCAAAAAAAAAAAAAAAAAAAGAAAACACATAGCAGACAAAACGCAAAACATGTAACATAGACGCATGTGCCAACAGCACAGTAAAGGGACCCTTTCCCACTCATGGGCCAGTGGGATACCTTAATCCACTCCATACTCTAACACACTCACAGTTAGTTTCTCTTAAGGCTCCTGTACAGTGTTACCACTAGAATTATGTTGTACCCACCCTCAAAAGAGTGATAAGATAAAGAGAACAGAGGAAAAAAAAAAAAAAAAAAAAAAAAAAAAAGCCCTCACTCTGGGAAAGAAGAGTCAAACCTGGTTAGGTGATAATGTGGTATTAACTAGTGCCTCTAGTACTTCACTAAATTGAAGCCAACCTGAGCAGCAGCAAAAGACAAACCAAACAAACTTCTATACAGCATGTGATTAACTGAACATTCTTAGATTGAACAGGGCTTAGCCAAAAGGGAGGGAGGAGAAGAGAAAAGAAAAATTACCCGGGGAAGCCTTTGAATCACGTGCAAATTATTTTAGGGTGTTGACAAAGGCCATAGCCTTTTCAGGTGAATCGAAGCTCCTGGCCTCTCCATTATGCAGGATTTTAAGGGAGGCAGGGTACATCATCATGTATTTGGCACCGATGTCCCGCAGGTGTTTTTTAACATCATCAAATCCTTTCCGCTTGCGCATGACTGCAGCTGAAAGATCCTGGAAAAACATGATGCTTGACTCCTTAAATTTTACAGACCCCTTGCGTCTTGCGGTGTTCAAGACCCTCTGCTTGTCAGCAAAGTTGTGGAATCTGATCAGGACGGGACGTGGTCGCTGATTCTGGGCCGTCTTGGGGGCGAGGGTGCGATGCGCTCTTTCGATTTTAACCCGACTGGTTTTGGTCTCAAGCCCGAGCAGGGTGGGGATCCAGGTCTCAAAGAACTTTGTTGAGTTACCCCCCTCCGTCTCCTCTGGTAGGCCGATAATCCGTATATTCTTTCTCCTCCCTCTGTTCTCCAGATCATCAACATGCTCCATCATAGCCTGTATTTGGCTTTCCAGCGCCTTGATTTCCAGGCCTGTTCAGCCGCGGATACCCGATCCTCCATCTCGGTCGCTCGTTCCTCCATTTCCTTTAGCTGTTGAGAGTGGGTCTCCAGCAACCGGGAGAGTGGTCCCAGCCTCTCGTCAATCACCTTTGTTATGTTCGCAGTTATCACTTGTATAGTTTGACGAAAAGCCGGGTCCAGGGCGCACTCGGCGTCACTCGGTGCCTGTTGCTCCTCTGTCACCGGAGGCAGGCCAGGCAAGCTAGCAGTAGTTTCAGGTTTGCTCGTTTTAGCCGATTTTCTGTTCTCCTTCGGCGGCATTTTGTCTCGGCTCTTCAAAAAATATTCACCAATGTTCATAATCAAAAGCCAAGATTTAAAATGACGCGAATGCCGGATTTGGTGTAGCTAAGGTGAAAAAAAAATCTGTGAAGTGGTACGGAGCCTAGAGAAATCAACCACTCTCTACGCCGCCATCTTGAAGTCCACCGTTTGTTTGTTGTTTTAAACAGTTATCTGAATCATACAATTAATATATATGCAAATGATGTATTACTTTACTAATTCCACAAACCTCATTATCAATCCATGGCTTTTCTTTTTCAATTAATTTTTTTTTCTCATTTAATTCTATGACGTCACCCTGTCATACATGAGGCCTGTGCTTCACCTGTTCAACAAGTCTCCTGGCACCTGAAGAGGGAGATACTGAGCGGTGCAAGTCCATCAAGTCCAGCATTGTGGACTACCTCAACAGCAAATGTGCTGACCCATCCACCTGGGACCTGTTGGACTTGGCCTCCTTACTGGATCCCCGGTTCAAGGTAAGTACATTTCAGATGAAAACATAAACAAAGTCATCACAGAGGTGGAGTCGTTCCCAGTGACCAGGTCAGCTGTGTGACTGAGCCTGCAGGCCAAGAGGACGGAGCAGTTGCGGTACCACCCACAGCTAAAAGAAGAAATCTCTGCCAAGCTTCTTTGAGTACAACACACCTACTACAACAAGCACTACACGACACAGAAGGACGCAGTGGAAACGCAGCTTATCAGCTACTTCTTGTCACTTTGTGTAGAGTGATGCTGACCCTCTGAAACGGTGGAGGAAACATGAAGTTCACTATCCGGGCAGCCACCAGCTCCCCTTCTGAAAGGGTGTTCAGCTGCAGTGGGAACATTGGAACTTGCCACAGAGATTTTCTACAACCTGACAGTGTTGACAGGTTAGTTTTCCTGCCACAAAATATGGACATTGTATTAAAGTTGGTTGGTTATTTTGTTCATTTCATTTGTTTTTGCTCTTGTTATTTGAGACGTGCATAGAGACGGTCTGTCTATTTACATGTTTGAAATCTGCACAGAGATGCACTTAAGGTTATGTTGACATGTTTTATTAGTTACCAAACTGTCAATCTCAGTGGAAAAAGTCTGTTCATTATTATTGCTAAAATTGTAACAGTATTGGATTTTTGAATTAATTACTGTGCATGTCTGTCATGCAGGAATGGGATCTGTTTTATTTTCATTTCATATATGCAGACGGTTCTTTTGTTCAAATTGTTTTATACATTTTAATATTGAGTGACCTCTGTAATAAAGGTGCCTGTGTGACATTTGGCATGTGGCATAAACTTATAACTGACTGATAGTTTGTTTTTAAAGGGTTTGTCTCTGGGAAAAATGAATCCAACAGGAACGCTAATATGATCTAATGTTTGAGTGAAACTCCAATTACGTCACAGAAAAAATATCAATATATATCGAGTATCGCCATTCAGCTAAGAAACATTGAGGCATGACTTTGTCCTCATCTCCCAGTCCTAAGTCCAAAGTAGGAATTTCACATTTCTTGGAAACTGTCAAGACTAAACAATTTTGCACAAGACTGATATTCTGTTGTGCAATCAATCTTATTGTTATTAAAGGTCACACATCTGTGTCACTTTGATCTGAAATGCTTAAAACGATTTTATACTTTAGCTATAAAAAAAATAAAAATAGATATTCAAAAATAGCAGATCTACAAGCTCATAGCACCAGTGTTGCGCTATGAGATTGTAGATGTACATTTATTTTATTTTTTAAAATATAAAAATGTTTGCAAATCTTTGAATATACTTTTACAGCCAACATTTCTAACTCAAATCATTTTTCTCAGGGCACACCAACCAACATTTAGAGATGGGGTCCAAAATCAAATGCATATTTTTCTAAGGGTCTTTGACAACAATAATAATAACAATAATAATAATATTAACAAATAATATAAAACAGCACCACTAATTTACACACGACACCCAGTAGGTTGTGCAATTTGTTTCACTCACCACACTCCAGAAATGATTTGAAGTCAGTTGCCCTTCATAACAAACGTATTTCTGGCAGTCTCCATACTTCACTCTGACAGCCTGCAACCTTTATGGGAAATAAAACAAATAAACAGTTACTAAGATGATATAGAGCACAATTCATGCATTAAATGCTACAATTAACTTAAGTATTACATTATATACGTTTTTATAATAGCATATGGATGATTTAAATAAATACTAACAATAATAATAATAATAATAATAATAATAACAATTATAAAGAAAAACGTGAGTAAATTGAGTTACAGTACAATCATTTATAAATTATACAAAAAAAATCACACATAAAAAGCACTTACAGGATTACAATTCTGAAAATAATATATTATTTTCCATATTTATGATTAGTACTGTTGGAGACAACAAGACGCACAGATCTTGAGGAATTATTGAACTTCCCTGTTTTGTCTTGGTGCTGCTTGTTCCTTTATATAGTTGAGTTGATGCTACTGTGTTTCTGTTGCACTTTTAAGACCTATTTAATTACATTTTTTCCATTTACGTTTTCTTACTTCTGAGTGATATATTTTATGATTAAACCTGCATAAACAGAGAAATGCTGCGTCTTACGTCCTGCAGCCGTGGATGCGGAAAAAATATTGGTTGGCTCCACAAAATCTCACATTTTAAGGTTTTATGAAAAGTTGGCAGCCCTGTACACGTGCTCGCCGACCAAACAGCAGGTCAAAATGGTCCACATAAAAACAAATAGTTAATAACCGAAGAACAAGTGTGGTAAAACGTCTCGACTCAACTCAGAGTAAAACACACGAGCTCGCTCAGCGACCAGCAGAGAAAACAGTCACACAAACTACACGGTCCATTAACAGTCATTAAAACACACTTGCTGACCGCGGCACAACTCAACTCAAAGGAAACTGTCTTCAATAAAATGCTCAGTAGAAATGAAGCTCAGCAAAAACACACACGTGGAAAATTAAGGCAACAAGAGTGCGGCTCGGTTTAAATCCACATCTAACATAACGGTCCGTGCAGCTAACATTAGCGCCGATATCGACGGTGTGTGAGACCCACAAACTCACCAGCTGCGATGTTACTGAAGGCGCCACCTTTCAAGTACACTAAACATGATTCTGCTGACATTTTATCTGAAACAAAATCGATGTTGGTACTTTGCTGACTTACCTGGCTCACAGCCGTCGTTCAGCTCCACCTTTCACTGCTGGGCAGCAAATAGCGGCAGAAATCCACTTCAAACACTAGTGGGCGTGGTCTCCATATTATTATTATTTTCTCTCCCATTCTTTTTTTTTTTTCTCTCCCATTCTAGTGAGCAAAATTTATAAAAAAGAATACTCTCTTAGAGGAAAATAAACTGACGTCACAAGAGAGCGATGACGTCAATGCACCTCGCTATATAAAAGAGAGCCGTTAACGTCCAGTTCCATTCGCAGTCTTACTGGTCACAGATCGACACGGAGATCGCTTCAGAGCACAGTGTTAAAAGGTTTTTCTTTTAAACTTAGAATAAACAACCAGAACAATGAGCAAATCTGCAACATCTTCACCAAAACTCCTGTGGGGCGACATGGTCGATGACGATGATTTTGAACAGGAATATGAAGAGAAAGATAAGCTAGTTTACAAAGACTGGAGGGAAGAAAATGGTGAGAAATGGCAAACTCCACCTGGCAGCTATGAAGTGGAGTGGAAAAAGGAAGAATCTCCGATCCCTGCTCCCCCGCCGTGTTACGATCAGGAACAGATTTACTACCTGAGAAGGCAATTGGATATTATGAAAAACAGGCTCCAAAACAATAGTTTATTTCTTTCTCAAGAAATTGATCGAAGAAATACAGCAGAATATTATGTAAACATGTACTGGAAACAACTTGAACAGGCCCAAACTGCTTTGGTGAAAGAACAACAACTTAGACAAGCCAGTGAAAAGGAGCTGAAACAGTGCAAAGACATTATTGCAGATTTGAAGCAGGCTCCGAAAACATCTGACGCAGACAGAGATGAGCTGGAAAAGTTAAGGAAGGAACTCCAGCTAAAGGACAGCTGTATTCAGGAACTGACATCAAAACTGAAAGCACAGGAAACGGTGACACAAAGTCTTGAGGGGAAGGTCGCACCACTGCCAATGCTTGTTTCAAACATCCACACCTCCACTAAAGCAGAGGAGTTTGGTTCTGAAATGGTCATCAAATCAAAAGACCACGTGGACCAAGGAAGATTTGTCGCACTAACACAAGCATCAAAACCAGAAGGGGTTTCTGAGGTGGTGGGGGCCAACAAAACAAAGTTTGTTACCAAACCAGAAGAGGTCCCTGAACAAGAAACCAACAAGAAATGTATACGAAGTAAGAAGAAAACGGAAGAAACATTTCCTGTCATTTACAATCCCTGCAGGATCATGGGAGAAGTCCCTGAAACACGTGAGGAGGACTTGTTTGTTGTACATCACGTTGTACATCCCGAGGTTCCAGAGGAAGACGATATTCTTTCTTCAGCAACAAACTCCCAAACACCAGACACCCCAAGTCTGTGGAGACGCTTCAAAAAATTAGTCACTCCAAGATCACAGCGCCAATACAAACAAAAGATGAAAAGTCAAAATCAGGATTAAGAACAGCAGCACACTGTAAAAGATCAAAGGAAGGCACAGAGCTTTTTCACATACAGAAGCATTTAAACGTTTGAACACTTATTCATTCAAAATGAATGTAGTTTGTCCAAACTTTTAAATGTACTGTATGTTTCCTGGGTTTTCTCCGGGTGTTCCGGTTTTCTCCCACAGATAAAAAAAAAATCTTGCATGAATACAGTTTCATCAAATGTATATGAACATGTAATTACTTTTTTACTGATATACATTTACTGTGTATACGACTTATCATCTGAAAACAAGTGTGTTTTGTTATATTGGTGTGTTGTAGCTTAACGTTAAGCAAGTTTACTTATTTAGCACAATTCAACAACAAGGTGATTCAAAGTGCTTCACAGAGACATTAAAACACCACATAAATAAAAAGAATGATTCAACATGTAAAAAGAAAAAAAAAGAAGAGTGAATTTTCTCTTTATAAATATCATAATGAACCTGGAGATTTGTTTTTCTCCATCTGCACTCAGCTTTCCGACACTCTCGTTTTCCATTTTTCACCAGAACCCCGGACAGGGCAGGTGTTACAGAGAAGATCTGGTTAAAGATCTCACTCCTGTTTCAGTTTGACACCTTTTTGGGATCACTGCTGTTGACACATTTGTGTCAAAGAAAACACAGGAATGACCAGACAGGCCCTCGTCCGACACAGTAACCTTTGAAATGCTCTCCGTGTTGTGACTGGGCCACATTTCTCCTTCTGTCACCTAAAAGTACAGAAATGTTCAAACCTTCCAATAAATAAAAAAGTTGTTGTTGTTATTATTGTTATTATTGTTATTATCATATTTTTGTATATGTATGTATTTATATGCACAAATAAGTATGTGTTTGTAGGTATTTGCGTATATACGTGGGTTTCTATGTTGTGTGTGTGTGTGTGTGTATGGGTGAGGGTGTATGTATGTAAGTGTGAGTGTGTGTGTGTGTGTGTGTGTGTGTGTGTGTGTACACATGTGTATGTGTGTGTGTGTGTGTGTGTGTGTGTGTGTGTGTGTGTGTGTGTGTCTACACATGTGGATGTGCGTGTGTGTGTGTGGGTATGTGTGTGTATATACATGTGTGGATGTGCATATGTGGGTATGTATGGTGGTATGTATGTATGTGTGTATGTGTGTGTGTGTGTATGTATGCATGTATATAGATATATATGTATGTACTAGGTGTGTATATGTTAATGTGTGTATATGTAGATGCAGTTCTATATGTGTATGTATTGATGTGTGTATGTGTCACAGATCGGAACTCCAAGGTCCCAGCCGCCAGTAAACACACCACCTGATTAAGCTCACCCGCACCTGGTTCCTCCTGCATTTATTCTGCTGACACTCACCTCACCTCTGCCAGATCGTCTTTGTTTCTACACTGTTCGTTTCCAGCCCTTGTAATCTTGTGTCTTAGTTCCTGGTTTTTTGAATCTTGTTCTGCCTGACCTTGTCTCTGCCTAAACCCTATTGGATATTTTTTGATCTCCTGGTTTTTTGAATCTTGTTCTGCTTGACCTCGACTCTGCCGGTGCCCTCATTAGATCTTCCGCTTGGATCCTGACGGAGGACTTTGGGTTTCGGATCCAGGACGTGTCACGGATAACTTCAGCTGCTCGGATCCCTCGGGGGATTACCCCTGTGGACTGACCTCGAAATAAACATCTTTAAGACTGTCTTGGTTCTGAGTCGTCTGTGGACCGTGACAGTATGGGTGTATATATGGACAAATACAGGATATACGTATATGCACATGTAACTTAAAAGCACAGGTGCACATGATTGTATCAGTGTATACTTGTATGTATGAATAACTACCTACTTGTGCACATGTATCTTACATACATGCACAACAAGATGCTTAGATGTTTACACACCGATCTTTGGTGTGTGTGTGTGTGTGTGTGTGTGTGTGTGTGTGTACAAATGATGTACAAATTTAATTATTGTGTTTCTCTGCTTACAATGTATATGAATATATATTAGATAACTGCATATATGTCTTTTTTTTTTTTCTTTTCTTCCCTTTCTTGTCAGTGTGGACATCATGCACACGCTGTATGTACGATGCCCACCGAAACTAGTCTCTGCTTTTAACCCATCAACTAGTTTCACTAGTGAGCAGTGAGGCTGCTAGCAGGGCAGCGCCCCGGGGAGCAATTGGGGTATATATATATATATATATATATATATATATATATATACTTCAATAATTAAATGCATATTACATAGATAACTTTTTAAATACTGCCCCCACACCCTCAAAAAAACTCAGGTATGTAATAGAGAATAGAAGGCTCCTTCCCCTTTCCTCTGTCTTCTCTTTAGTTAACACCCTATTGTCTTGTGTCCACTTTAAACACCACAGTACTACCACTAATTCTTTTTTTTTTTCTTTCTTTTTTACACACACCACAACATAGGCACCATACTGCACCACTCTGGCAGAATTTAGTTACTTATGTATTTATTTATTTAGTTTAGTTTAGTTTAGTAATTACTTTTAGTTTTTTTTCTTTTGTCTTCTCTTTTATTTATTTTTTGTTTTGTTTTGTACGTCATCCTACTTAGGGATTAATAAAAGAAATAATTAGACTGTCATTAGGGCCAGTGAAGGGTACACATTTTGCACACACACACACACACACACAAAAAACAAAAAAAAAGCCTTGATTACAGATTAAAATGCATATATATATATATATATATATATATATATATATATATATATATATATATATATATATATATATATATATATTGGGTCCTACCAATTTGGTATCAACCAATAATATATGTGCAAACAATCACACATCAGCCTGCGGAGACAGAACATACTTTGCAGGTCACGAGTTTGGTGTGGAAAACATGGTTATTAATCCAAACATTTTATTATTCTTGTGCTTGTGAGGTGGGCGCAAAATAAATGAAAGTCATAATAAATGTTAGTATTGCTGTGTTAATATATCATATAATTTGTTTGCATCTTCTTGGAGTTCTCCACATTTAAAACCTTATACTCAAAGATGAACGTTAAGTGGTCACGGTAATAGAGAATGGTTTCCTAGACCCACTTCAGCAATGAGCACGGACAGTAAAAAGTGTAGAAATAATGACAGAGATTTCCAGAGCAGAGGAAGCAGTCACTTATTCCCACATGGAGGAGGGACACTTTCATTCATGAAACACCGTATGAGACACAGGCTCCAGAAGTGCTGCTGAGCGTCTGAAAAAACCTCCGTCTCTCTGTTAGTTGTCCCCTCAATGGCTTGTAGCCATCTGACCAATGTCCAGCACATTTACAGCTCTGCACAGCCTGGCTCGTTCTTGTTTTTGAGGTGGTCATTTTCTCTGATATTAAGAGCAATGTTTACAGTTATTGTGTTTAATTGTGAGTACTGGTGTGAAACCTTTTATTTCCTTTCCATTTAACATGAAGTTATTAAGCAGGTCATGCAGGTCAGCCAGGTATTCCATCATTTCCTGTGGCCAGTTTACTACACCAACAGGGTACTGGGATACTGGCCGGACATCAGTGTTGCCGACCCAGACTTTGTTCTTCCCGTTCAGCTGCCT
This sequence comes from Xenentodon cancila, assembly GCA_014839995.1. NCBI lineage: Eukaryota > Metazoa > Chordata > Actinopteri > Beloniformes > Belonidae > Xenentodon > Xenentodon cancila. The sequence continues at coordinate 9,842,879 of CM026204.1, read as the reverse complement.
CCCCCGGATCGGCCTTAATCTCTTCATTGCTGAGGTGAACTTTCTTGTTGCCATTTGTTTGCAGAATCCACAGGTATTTGTAACAGTCCTAAGCATCTGATATGTTTTTATGTTATTTTTCCAGCCAGAATGGCAAATACAGGTGTGTGTATACAGTTGATTAGAAGTTTTTTACCTTAGTTTGATTTATGATGGCAAAGCACTAAATATAAAACCAAATTCACTGTTAATACTCAAAACCCAGAGATAACGGCTATATGAACACCTACTCACATAATATAAAATAGCTGTTTTTCAACAGCTGTACAACCTCCTGACACTAAATGACTGTTTGGATGTCTTCCAGTCAGGTGGTTCCCAGCATAACTTGCTCTGGTGATACAGTCAGTAGTGAATCAACATCTTTACAGAGAACCTGGAGTCTAACCTGAACTTAACCTCAAGCCAGCAATCATGCTTTATAGTCCCAACCCCTGATAAGGAGCAGAAAACCTTTTTTTTTAAATTTTGACATATCTTAATACAATGTATGTAAAACTATAAATGGAAACAGAACTGTAAATAAAAGGCTTTCTTATATTCCATGTTAACACAATGATCCAAGTGTGAAAAAACTCATAACCAGGGGACGACTGTGCATGTAAACATTTATTTATCCATGTCCCAGACAACTGAAATAAGTACTGTTTATAAGATGAGGAGCTTTATTTTACAACAAGTTTGGTGCAGCGTCATTGAGGAGCACCGGATCTTACAAAATGAGCCTCAAAGGGATCAAGGGGATATTTGTGTACAATGATGTGAAACAGGGTCAAAATTGTGTTTCTTATTACAAGAAATATTGAACAAAAACAGAAATATGGCAGGAAAGAAAAGAAAACTCACAAGATTACAAATAGCACATGAAAATAGTTTTTATTCAGGAAACAGGAAGGGCAAGGAACGTTTCTTTCCCACATTGGAAATGGAACAGTTAGCTCAAGCCGACATGGACAGTTTTCATCCAGGACACTTTCATTCATTTCTCTAGTTACTGATTAGGCATTTGTGGGTCTTTCACAGGTGAAATGATAAAAATGTTTTGTCTTTTTTAAAGGAAAACGTAAGCATTTCCATCAGTACAAAAAAAAGGAAGCTTTCAAAGTTGCAATGGTGTCACAAAAACCTAAAGAACTGTGGTCGTTTCATGACATCTTTGCTGTTGGTGGCGCTGTTTATCTGACAATCCGGTTTAAGAGCAGATACAAAAAAGGCCTCCAACAAGGGGCACACGCACGAGCATCACCTGCCTCATCGTCATAAATCTTAACCACAGTAGTTGCTTTTCTTCGTCCACGTGTTCCTGCTGACGCCGCTCTCTGCGTCAGTGAATTGGAGCCCAAGACATTTTTTTTTTTAAATCAGGTGAATAATAAGACAGGTTTTCATTTGACCAGACAGCTCCAGTCAACTTGTATTTATTTCTTCCATGTAATAGAACCTTGATTGGCTGCTTTGTGAAGATCGTATTGAGCGATGAACCTCAAACATGAGGGGGGTGAAAAAACCAGGATGTGAGTGGCAATACACAATAACCACAGAAAGGAAAACAGCAAGCTTCTGGAATTGCTCTAACACGATAGAATTTCGTCTTGTAACACAAGTTGTGGAAGACAGGGCAAAAGGAAAACACATGAAATAAATAAAAATGAAGAGACTTGAAGTGAAAAGATAGTGCTCATTTTAGGATATTAATAAACATAATTGAAGCCAACGAAAAAGTAAGAAAAAGGCCTGTGAACCCCAAAGTAATTGTGCTGTCGTGGTTTGCTGCGTGTTGGACTAAAAGCATGTGAGCATGCTGGATTAGTTTCACTACTGATTGCAGCCTCTGCAGGAAGCTTCCACTGCATCCCTACGGAACCAGACGGGAATCAACTGCGCTGCGGATGAATCTCCCTCTGCAGAGAAAACAACCCACAGAACTGAACAACCTCCAGAGTTTCATAGCTTACTGAGGTGTCTACTGCATAATGCTACCAAACCTGAAATTGAAGTCAAAACGTGAGGCAGTTCTGGGTTGACCCTCCTGAGGATTTGGTTAATGACACACACACACAAACACACACACACACACACACACCGATCTTTTATGTGCGACTGAATGCAGAGCGACCTGTGAGAAACAGACGGGGCTGAAACTGACACCATAAACTATTTGACTTTGTAAAGCTACACTCATTCTCAATAGATAAAGATATCTACCTGACTGGCAGATAGTTTGACACATAAAATATCTTCTACAACCACACATTTAAGGAAAAATATTTATAATCACACCCTTTTCAGATCTTCTTTCCTTTTTGAGATCTACTCAATCAAATAAGGCTGAGGAGGAACAAACCAAGTCATTTCATAATCAAATCAACATCAAATGCCATGCATATTAACATAAGACTATTGTAGATAGTTTTTTCTTCGTCTACTGTATGCATGTATCCAAATTAAAAACAAAAAGACCTCTATGTGTGACAGACAGACAAATGGTATGACTACATGCTGCATCATCATGTCTGTAATTAGCACCAAGGATTTTTTCTCTTCATTAAAAAAAGACAACATTTATTTCATGATCTTGTATTATAAATAATGACACAACATGGATGTGAATTACTTGCAAAGCAGAAATGCAGTGAGTTAATGCAGCAGTACTTGTAACAGTTGGGGTTATGTCATGTGGGTTTGACAGCCCGAGTTGTGAACTGAAGCTGATCGCGACTGTGACGGCGTGCACTTGTCTCCCAATGGTTTGATGGTGACTTGAAGCATGCTCGCAAAAAAAAAAAAGATTCCTCTACAGAAGTGAAGAAAGAAGGCCCAAACGTCTTCAAGTATTAATAAAGTTAGACCTGCAAAAAGCCTTAGACACACAGTATTAGAACCCAGAAAAGAAGAAACTCTAGAAAAGGCCAAGAGCTGTTGTATGGTTAGTTTGCATGTTTTCCCCTCACAAATATAATATATATTCATATGTTTATAAATAAAAATTCAGTGCTGTAAAAACCTCTCCAACTCCACAGAATCGGACCCATCGTAGAAGGCCTAATATGCTTTACTCTTAATCGTTTCTCGGCTAAAACTACTAGTGGAAGTATGAAAACTGTACTGGTTGTCCTGTGTTGAAAGTCCTTCATTCAGAACAACAGTAAAGAGAAGACCACTTCTTCATTTTCCTTTCTTTTTGGTTGAACTGCACACAGAGAAAAGCATTATTTTGAGTCATGTTTTTTTGTTTTGTTTTTGGTAGCAGCAAAGCACCAAGTTTGTGTCAGGCTCTACTTGTGTAAGTCTGAGTTTGTCTGCTGTGTGTGTGACATCACTCCATAGTCTCTCTGAATGTGTGTGTGTGCACGCTTATGTATGTCTATGGAGAGCAGGGGTGAACATTGATGCCCTGGGCAGCGTGGGCTTGCAGGTCAATGGCCTGGGCTGGCTGCTGTCCTGGTCGAGCGTTCATCAGCGTCAGGTTCCTCACGCAGCCCGTCATTCCTGACGAAAACTTCCCTCCCGTCATAGCAGCCATGTCAGGTGCTCCGCCTGTCACATGACAAGATACACGCATATTAACCCACCAGGGATCAGATTTCTCTCACTGTTCGCTTGGACCCACAACATATATTTGTGGGTGAGATTAATTCTCCTTAATAAGAAAAAAGTAGTGCAATCCTATTTAAGAGTGTAATGTAGAATATTTTCTGAACTTATAATCTACAGACGCCTCCTAAATATCTCCCATAAAAGCAATCTGTTGATGTAAAGCCCTAATCACACACACTTGCCTGGTCCACAACTGATATGTGTGGAAAACAGTTTGAACACAGATTGTACGAGCTGAGCTGGAGAAGCCGAGATCGCTGCAAAATGGCTTGTCCAGTATCTTGGCAAGCATGAAGACTGTATTTTCTGTCACTCATCATTCCAGCAAACTTGTGAAAGGAGAAGAGCATATTGGAAAGCACCAATTCAGATTAAAAACTGTTTTTGGCACATCTAAGTGAAATGTTAGGGAGACAAATTCGATGCAAAGGTATGTGAAATGAACATCATGTCAAGGTCAGTGCAGTGGATACGATGCAGAGATCTGTGTAGTGGACGTAAAAGTCCGTAAAGCAGAGGTCCATTAAGTGGTGGCAAATATCCAGAAAGTGGACACGTTCCAGAGTCTGTGAAGAGGTGTAAGCAAGTGGACACAAATGTCCATAAAGTGGCCGCAATCCATGAAATGAACGCAACAAATAGGTGTAAGTATGTCACATCATAAGTGCAACTGCAATAGCTTGAAACAGCCTTTCTTTTTGAACGTACTCCCAGTTCTTCAATTCTGAAGCAACTCTGAGCACTTTTGTTATCAATGGTAACTTCAACTACTCTTGATCCATTCTTTAGATCTGCAGTACCCCGGAGCAGAAAGGCCCCCAGAGTGAACCAATCAGAGCAAGTTTTGTGCACGAGACTCGCTGAGGCGCATCCACCCTGAGACCCCAATCATACAAAGAATTTCCATTCGACAACAACATTGTTTTGGGTCGGAGGGGCCCCCAGATCCCCCAGAGATCCATTTGGGCCCCCAGAACCAAATCCAGTTCCATTCAGACCCCCTCAGACTCATTCTGGGTCCACTGAGGACCATTGGTATTTTGATGCCATTAAGGTCTTGCAATTTGACATCAAGCTCCCCAGGACCCCAAAACGGTGTGACACAAGTGACCCCCCCCATGTGGATGTTGACATAGAAGACAACAAAGTGTCCAGAGGCAGAACCTTTGAAGAAATGCTGGCTGCTCTAAAGTGATGACAAGTCTGTTCAGATGATCTTGGGTACAAAAGCTGTAAGCTGCTATTTAAAACGTGTTCATAAAGTGGAACTCTGCCGTACCAAGATATATACTGCCTTTGGTGTTGACCATGAGGCTTTTGCCTTTAGACTGCCCATGCTGAGCGTCTCCTCCATCAATCTGGATATATCCACTTTTTCCAGTTCTGAAACGAAAGAGAATTTAAGAACTTAACTCACATAGGTAAAAGTAAACATTTGGAAAATTGGTGACATGGATTTTTGATAAAATAGCGTATTACAGCGGACAGTTTTACATGACAAAGCTAGATCACAGCTAGATCACTACAAGTGCCTGAAAGAACTGATGGAAAACGAACCATCGTTCATTTCATTAATTACATCTCTGCTGTACTTGGGTTGACAGGTGAAAAAAAAAACAAACCTCAAAAATAGCTATAGTTGATATAGATATAGTTGTTTGTGCAAGAGCAGCTACTGACACCGCTGATGTTTCTGGTGTCTGTGAACGTCAAAGCACTGCAGGATGCAGTAATCGTACCTGACTGCTGTGACCTTATGCCATCTCTCATCATTGACAGACTTTTGGGAAAAGATTTTGGACTCCCCGCTGCCCAACTGGTAACTGGATATTGCAAAGATAAAAAAACCAACATTACCACACTAGAAACACAAACTTAAAACACCTTGGAGCACGACTAGACGTTAACAGATTATATGGATTCTGAAGCTGAATCACCTGAAAACGAGGTGTCCGTTTTCAAGGCCAAGGCTAATGAAATCCTTGCCCTTGCCGTGTTCCCCGGGTTCCTGAAAGTAAATGTGTTAAGTCAGTAAAACAAGAAAATGTTGTGCTATTGCCCAGCATCTTTCCACATCAAGTGCTGTAATGAGTGAACATGAAGCAAAGCAGGTGGGTCGTTCTCAACAGGACCAAACACGACTGAAACAAGCCATCATGCACATTGTAGAATAAAAACTAACTTATTTTTCACTATACATCACATGTTTCTCTAAGTGTATTTAAAAAAACCGCACTTCCTTTTTCAGGCACAAAGGCAAAACAACTTCGAAGTGTCTTGTGTTTGAGTGGATACCTTTTTACTAGCATGCAGCTTTCGCAATTGGCGTGCGCCATTGGTTTCCTGAAGAAGATGGAGGGTGAGTTAGAGAAGCACGTGCATGTATTTAGTGGTGTCAGGCAGCGTTATTGCTCGCAGCCAGCATGCTCAACAATGTGACAGCTTCAGCAACTCAAGAATAAATTTAACCGAGATGATGATGATGAAGATGAATGCGACAAGAAGCACCGATAAAAGAAACACGCAGGAGTGCGTCAGCGACGCGTCACTGATGACGCACAAGTTAACTGATTTAAATGTTATGAAAACATCCGTGAGTATGGCATTTTTACAGATGATGTGATGGTGATTAACAGTGTTGGGGGGGTGCAATGTTAGGGTCAAGGTCATAGAAAGAAGAGGGGAAGAATGTGAGCAGTAGGAACTGTTATGTCCGTCAGTAAAAGGTCAGGACTCAGAACCTACCACTCCCTGCCACAGGATCAGGCCCTCAGAAGAGCTGGTGCTGATTTCCATTTCAATTGTCTCTGGTGAGTCATGGGCACTAGAACGTATTAAATGACATAACAAATAATGAATTACTACAACGCCATAATAACAGATCAGCCATGAGAGCAAAACCATGTAAAAAGGCATCCAGACGACTCACCTTCTTGGGAAAACGGATCTAGGAAGGGCAATATATCCATCACTGTGGAACTGAGCCGCATACTGATAGGGCGAATCTACACAAATAAACAGTAAAGTAAAATTTAGTTTACGTTGAAGTGTACTGTCATTCTTACTGTATTAGCGCCCTCCAGTGGTGAAAGCATAGAAGAACCCCTGGTTAGATGCAACATTAATGGACAGACATGTTTCTTCCCTGAAATTACAAAGCTATTTATTTGATGAAGCACTTAAAGTAAGACAATGTAACATTTGAGTAAATAAATAACGTTATACCTCATTCATATTAAGTGCTGAATACTGTGGCAATGATAAACAGTTTTGACTGAATGGTAGCTTATTTTATCTTTGTGTTTGTTAACCTCTAAAATGAAATTGTTCTGCAAGTCCAAGATGTCACTGCAGATGTTGTCTGCAGACTGGTCATGCTTCTGTGCTTTTGCTCATTTTAAACATGCAGCAAATGGCCCTACACTTTACTGAGGCCTTTAAAATTGGCCTTATTCTTTAAATGTTGTTTTGCAGAGAGTTTTATTGAGAAACATTTCATTTGTATGAGGTAAAAAAGTTATTTCTTCTCTCAACAGTTACAAAGTCTCACATTAATCTTATATTTTAAATGAATTATCATGGTCTTGAATTTCCGTATGTGTCCAGACCAACATGCAGACACTTAAGAACGAACCTCCATGATGCAGAATCGCTTCCCATCACTACGCTACAACATCTCCGTCTTCACACAGAGACCCGACTAATCTGCCCTCATGGCTCCATGCATGCACATCACAGTGAGTACTGAAAATGACTGAAGTATATCTCATCTCACCTGAACAACAATAACACAGTACTTACAGAAAACACTTGAGGATGTTAGTAAAAGTTCAATTGACTGGGTGCAGACTAAAGGACACGAGTTAACAGATTTAAAACAAATGTCTGGACGTCTTGTTTTGTGTTTGTGTTGAACAAGTAGTTTTCAAGTTTAAAGAAATAAGAAATGTATGTTGTGAGTAGCCACCTTACAGACACTGATGACACGATCAAAGAAAACAAGAGAAAAAGGCAGAAATTTCACATTAATTCACGGAAATGATGAACCGAGTCCATAAACAGGCTGTTTAGGTCTGTTAATCACTCAGATACAGTCAACCGCCCTGTTACCTTGTGGTTTAGGTGCAGAATTCCCTTTTCTCAAACTTTCCAAGAGACTCAGTCGAGAACAGATGCATGGTTGTGTTTATGCGCGCAAACGTGTTAGACAGGAGACAGTTGTGGCTGAGCTTGGACGAGACAAGGGGCCCCCTCCAATTCAGCAGGGCTCTGTTAGTCACGGTCGTGTCAAGCATACTGAATATTAAAATACTGTACCATTAGCTTCTGTGTTCCACGGGGCCTCGGGGAAGCTTAGGAGCTGGCCTGTGTGTGCAGGATACATCCATGAGAGTGCAGGAGAAGACACGTGTAACGGCTGAGGACGATCCCTCCCAGCGTGACATGCATTGCTGGGAGTGACCAGGGAGCTTTCTGACATTAGTTGGGCTTCATTTTGGTGAGAACGTGACTCATTTGAGCTGTGCATTTCTGGCTTGGTCTTTTTGCTTTGAAGATGATAATGATCTTTCTCCGTAGGATGCAAATTTATGGACTAAATGACGTGTACGAGGAGAAGACATGAGGTTTGCTTTTAGAGACAACCTGCTGTTACTGAGCATACTTTAGCAAGAATCAACAGGATTTTTTTCTTTTGTTTTTGGCATATATATGCTTTTTTTCTCCCACAGTTAATACTTACTTTTCTCGCAGTTATAGCCCGTGTACTCAGGCTTACACACACACAGTCCGTTGACACAGCTGCCACCGTTTTGGCACTGAAGGTTGCTCTGGCACACGTCCTTCACCACCTCGCAGCGCTCCCCTACAGGGTTAAATGCCAGTCGTTAGTCAGCGCGTCATCACGTCTTTTTCACCTTTTACAAATAGTCAGGGTGAAAATAATCTGAATATCAGTATAGCACAAAAAAAGGCAATCCTGAAAACGTACGTCTCTGGAGAAAAACTGGCTTGGAGTACAAATACTTCACTGGGACACACCCTCAGCGAAGTTTCTGATGTCATTGGGCCATCGAGTTCTTTCAAAATAATATACACTCATTCAGGAGAGCCCGTCCAGGCTCTGGCTCGTGTCCCAGCAGCAGCGGCACCCAGATCTCACTTCCAGAGCCAAAGTCATCTAGAGGCCCTCTCTACAGCCTGCACACTGGACCCGACGGCATTGCTCTCTGCAGACCTTGTGATGCTGAAAAGCGTGTAGGTCTTGCACTTGAGATGGCTCAAGGGCCGGGGGCTTTGGGATGACTCCCAGTGTGAGCCAGCCAGTTGCTACTATTCCCACCAAAACCATGTTTCTCAGCAGTCTACTAAAGCCACCTTTGAGTGCTTGGCGTCCTAGTAAAACAGATCCTCTCTAGCCAGAAACCCTGAGTTCTTTTTAAAGGCTGTCTAATGAGGACGGGAGCTTGTTGCTTTTGCCATAAAGCTCTGCATTGCTTAAACTACGTGGAAGTCTGAGCCACGTGCAGCGGCAGCTGCTGACCTTCTTTCTGTGACCTCCCACTATGAGGTAGGGTACTGCATTGTTAAATCCAAGTCTAAAAGCAAGTAGGTAGGCCAGACTTCTCAACTGATTGCTGAGCAAACCTACCACTTCTTGCACTAACCTTCAAATCCGTCCTTACAGAGGCACTGGTATTCATATTCAGCGCTAGACATACAGTCGCCCCCATTCAGGCAGGGCCGGCGGTCGCAGGGGCTGTTGTCCACACATTCTCTGATCAGTTTGCTCTCTGTGAAGCTGTACGACAGATCCAGTTTCTTGTTGTTGATGGAAACCTAAACATGAGGTGCAAGCCAAGTTTAAATATCTACATCTTGAAAAAAATTATTTTATTTTGTACAATGAACTCTCACCTCTCCTATACAGCCATCAAACATTCTGCTGATGTTGGCGGGCTTGGGGAGGATGTGCATGCTGGGTACTCCTCCCAGGTACATGGGTGTGTGGATGTTGAGGCCCTGGGCTTTTCCTGGTGAAGTCCTCCTCTCCACTGGGCCTTGGTCTACCTTCAGGTGGCCGGCCCTCTTGTTTCGCTCAGCCACAAGTCTGTGCCACTGGCCCAGAGAGGCCGGCTCAGGACTACGGAGAATTGCCTGTCCTGGAAGTTAAGAAAAGTACACACTTATCCCTATATATATGAACATGCATGAGTACTCAAATACTTCAGTGCATATTATTATATAGATAACTTTTTAAATACTGCCCCTACACCCTCCAAAACTCAGGTATGTAATAGAGAACAGAATGCTTCTTCCCCTTTCCTCTGTCTTCTCTTTAATTAACACCCTATTGTCTTGTGTCCACTTCTTTTCCTTTAAACACCACATTACTACCCTTTTTTTTTTTTTTTTACTTTTTAGCACACATTACAACATAGACACCACACTGCACCACCACTGTCTCGTCTCTCTTTCTCTTTCTATTTCTAGTCTGATCACATACCACACCCGGTGATTGTAGCCCTGTCTGGCAGAATTTAGTTACTTATTTACTTATTTATTTATTTTACTTTTTCTTTTTTTTCTTCGTCCTACTTAGGGATCAATAAAAGAAATAGTTATACTGTCATTAGGGCCGGTGAAGGTTACACATTTGCACACACTTGCACACACATACGCACACACCAAAAAAAAAATAAAAAAAAAAAAAATACAACCCTTGATTAAAGATTAAAATGTATAAATATATATATCTTTTTGGGTCCTACCAATTTGGTATCAACCCTTAATATATGTGCAGACAAGAGGGGAAAAAAAAAAAGAAAAATACACACCGCCAAAACATGGAGCAATTCTGAGATACTGTTTTTAAAAGATATTTTCTGACGTCACTGTTTAACTTGTAAGGGCATTCACTTGACTTTACCTGTGCCCAGTTCATATCTGAACTCCACATGCCCGTCCACCATGGAAATAGAGACAAAGTCCTCCACCTTCATTTTTTTCCCACCACAGAAAAACATCAGGCCATTTCTCTGCAGTGGTTTGAACTCCAGTTCAACACGCAGGTCATCATGGATGTTGGTTAAGGGAGGATAAGCTATATACGACTCGTCACCGTTGAACAGTGGAGTCGTCACCAGTTCACCTGGTGGGCGTTAATGAGAAGCAAAATCCACACAGATTTCAAGAGTATGCAGTAACAGCTGAAAATGAGCAAAGACATCAATGCCTCTATTCACAGATATATACATGTTATGTAAGATAAGAGTAACTTCTAATCTTACCACCCATGCATTTATTTCCAAACTTGCCCAGATGGCAGCGGCAGTCATAGCCCAGGCCGTCCGGACGGTTGATGCAGGTAGCGTCAGGTCCACAGGCCTCTGACATAGTCAATGGTGGGAAAAAAACATGTAAAAAATGACAGACTGACCATTTCTGATATCCATATCTACAATACATCCTATAAATGGCACATATCTATAATTGTGACTGACTTGTGGGGCCAGCTGGTGATTAACATGTACCTGAGTGACAGTGCAGAGATGAGTGATGCTGACAGTTGCTGCCTGTAAATCCTTTGGGGCATCTGCACTTATACAAGCTGGCTTCTGAATCCTCACACCTCCCTCCGTTCTAAATGAACACATGAAATACGTTTGCTGAATATGGTGCAGTAAAACATGACAGAAATGGAAAAAAGAATATGATGTTGATAGGTCACACTGACCTGGCATGGCTGATCTTTGCAGGTTGGACAGTTTGTGACACCGGTAGAGCTGCGGTCCAGGTCTTTAAAAATGACTTCCTCTCCCTGAATGATCAGCTGACGGATACAGCCTACATAACATTTAGAAAGGACGACTCATTAGACACAGAAAACATCTCCTCCACCCTATGGTTCTGTCTTGATGTGAACAGTGTGAATTCTCACCCACAAAACCGGACTTAATACCGGCAGTTTTGGCAAGGGCTGTGTAGTTGGGGTAACCGCCCACATGCAGCTCCTCATTCAGATCAAGGCCCTGGAACTTTCCCTGACCAGAGGAGAAAATCTCATCGTAACTGAAGTAAATTAAGAAAATGCACTTGGCTGACCGCCTGAATCAGTTTTGCACTGACAGCACAATACCTGTGAGCTGCCATTGATGGGTTCCCCTCCGTCTACAACGATGTATCCCTGGGTAAGGTTGCGGTGCAACTCAACTGTGTGAAACTCCCCCAGCTTAATGGGGTTGGAGTCGCGGATGGTGGCCATGCCGGAGCCCACGTCAAACCTGAGGCAACACAACATTTTCCAAACCACTCCCTCATTAAACAATGTTATTTCATTTGTTCTTAAAATGTTTAAACATGTTGTTAACCAGAGAATTATTATGTGATACAATTTTAAGGCAAAAAATGTTTGACAAATTGCCGTCTTCAAGAGCACATCTGTTTGAGTGACATCTAGGCTTCTCTCAACAACACAAGGGAAAGCAGCTTTGTGCACAGATTACAAAGGCTGAGGAAGAAGAGGGTACGGGTGCGGGACCGGTCCACCTCCAGTCCTGGATCCAGTAAATACTGTGTAAATAAATTATAGTTTGGCGTATTTGGTGGCAGAACACAAAATGGTAATTTTTACTGTCTCATCTGTTTTGAAATGAGTTTGAGGTATGAAATGGAAGAATGGATAAATATTAACAGCTGAAATGAAGTTGTGGAGATAAAACATATTATGAGTTCATCCTGTGACGCTGCAAAGGATGAAGTGGGAATAGGAAATGGATGGATGGATTTTATTAAAGATAAGGATTAAAGTCAATGTAGGAATCACTGTCTTTTTAAAAAAATTATTTATGTCAAATTTTCCATGTTGTCTAAAAGGGTTGTGATTACGATAACAACAACAACCCTCAGCATGTTTTGTTTTAGTCGGGAGAAATTCTGAGGCCTGACCTGAACTCCAAACGGCCGCCCACAAGTCCCAGAGAGATGAAATCAGCTCCTGTGGTCTTCCTCTGGCCATTGTAGAGGATCATACCTATGCCACCAAAACAAAACAAAGCAGTTAGAGCCAGAACAAAGTTGACTCTGCAAATATACGCTATCATAGTATCCATCTTAATAAGTCTAATATGTCTTTTGCAAAACGGTGGGCCGAGTATCAATGATTGGCTCTAGAAAGTTCTGATCTGAGAGCCTTGTTAGGATGGATATTTTAATGTCATTTAAGCGTTTGAAAGCCGGATGTAAAGCAGCATGCTATGGTGTTGCAAGTGTAAAGCCAACCAAAGCCATGTTCTGTACTGCCATCCAATCGACTGGGCTGCAAAACAGAACCAGTCACACCATTCTTCTTTCTTTTTCTTTCTCATGCTGACATTTGCATGCGTGGTATTCTTGAGCAGCACATGCCCATCGGGGGGCGTGGTAAAATCCTCTCTTGCATGGGTATCTTTGCCATCTTTTCATAGTTTGAGAAAGTGTGACAAAAGCACCCTTTCACCAAACTATGAGTGTGGCACAGTTCTACAAGTGTCAGTCAAATCAAAATGTCACAGTTTGCTATTCAAAGCGTGAGATGGGCTGAGACAGCAAAACCTAAAGTGTTTAAAAGCCAAGTTGCCAGAATCTGGGACTCCTGTAATTAACCAAACATTTTTATGTCTTAGTATTTTGCTGACATGCCCTCACACAGCTTTAACTTTATGAGCATTTATACTAGTCCTCCTCCTATCAGCTTTGTTGCCTGCAGCTAGACTTTAAACACTTCCAACTGCCCATGCACCCTTTTGCATCTCTGTCACAGTCTGTAAATCGGCTCTGAAAATGACGGGGAAGTCTGATGCAGCCAGAAAGCGACAACGCCAACATCAGCCTCGACTGCCTGACGTGCTCAAGCGCTGAGACTCACCAGCGTACAACATGAGACCTTCTCACCACATGGGTGAGGTGTGGGAGAGAGGGATGGGGCAGAAGATGCAGTGAAAACATATGAGGAAACATGAAAGACAAGTTACACAAATAGATGTAAAAAATAATGTCACATAGAATTTTTAAGGAATTTGAGAAATAAAATATTAATTTACTACACATTACACTAGCAACCAGTCATGAGGAGATGCATCCTTACCGTCAACATTATCAGGTCTAAAGTTGATCTTCATGCTGAAAGCCTTGTAGGAGTTTTTGATGGTCAGCAGAGTGAGGAACGACAAGGGTTCCTGGGCAAAGTATGGCATCACTCTCTCTGTAAAAACACAGCATCAAACACTGTGTGATACGTCTGTGGTTTAAACTCTTTCCACCACTATATCAACATCTCTTTTACTGACCGTGGATTTCTAGTGTAGTGAAGGCTTCCACTTTGCCCTGTTTATTGGTGGCAGTACAGACGTATGTGCCGGAGTCCTCATGAGTGACCCGAGGAACCGTCAGCACGTTGGCCTCCTGGTAGCATTTCGGAGGAAGCTCTCCTTCCCTCTGGAAAAAGAAAGAGACACGCAAATGATATGTGGTGACAAATTAGCAGAAAAAACAGCCTTGTGGGCCTTAACGAGGTGAGTTTAAGCTCCAAAATCTCCCTTCGGTGTTCATATGCTATGAGAACTGCTTTTTATAAAGACCATAGCATTTTCATTCTCATCCAAGCATTCAGGACCCCTGTGCACTAAGGAGAGGGACAAGACCAATCTAGAAGAAACCCCTACCATTAGATTAGAGATATTTGAACATACTAAGGCAGTCATTTAAAATTAATTACTACTTAACCACTATATGAAGGTGATCTCTAAATGGAAGCTGCGTCCAAACATTTGCATGAAAAGCATAATATTGTCATCAAAGCTCCTCATCGAGGGGTGGGAGTTTAAACTTTTCTACACCGAACACAAACCACGAATGATCACAGACAGTTAACACGCTAAAAGCAATAGATGATTGTAAGGGAAATTGAGAAATATAGTTTCTTAAGTTAGTTATTATAGTGTCTTTTGCTATTATCTGTTGCTTGTTCATTGTTCATTGTTCATTCAGTACTTTTCACTCTGTCTGGTTTCTCACTTGCATACTGGTGGACGATGGTTCTCACAGAAGGTAATCATAAGTCTCCGGTAGTTGCTGGAGATAAGGAGTAAGGAGGGAACTATATTTCTGCAGGGAGAGAACAATCCCTGTTTGTGCTCAAGGACATGCAAGTGTATAAGATCTGTGTGTAATTAATCAATGCAAACTCACTCTGCCGACTGTGTTCAACTGTGTGATTCTCAGCTGTACAGCTTAAACTTCTCAAAAACGGAGCTCTCCTGTACCGTAATTATTTAACAGAAATAATTTCCACAACAATGATGAAGATGAAAACTAATGTTTATTAAAAAATGAGCCCCTAACCACTCTACCTACTCTAAATCTTGATTACCTTTGACCATTTGATGTCAGGCACAGGATATCCTGAAGCGACGCAGGGTAAGACGGCATCAGACCCTACCGCCACCTCTTTTGTTTCTGGTAGTGCAGCAGTTCAAAGTCAAAGTCAAGTTTATTGTCAATTCTACCACATGTGAGATACATACAGCGAATCGAAATTGCGTTACTCTCAAACCCTCGGTGCTACACAATAAATACATTTTAAAAAAGTGCAAATTAAAAAGAAACAAGTTATGGCATGATGTTGGGTTTAAGTGTACAACAGTTTTTAAAGTGTGTGATGGTCCTGCAGGTGTTCATCTTATCAGTCTGTTTAAAGTGACCTGGTGCAAAGTAGGCGGTCCAGTTCTGCCACAGGTGCCTGGTGCAGATACAGAGGTCAGAGTGAGTGAGGGGGGGGCAGGGAGGGAAACGGTGGAAGAGCAGGTCCCTCTGTCGGCTGGTTCTGGCCCGCAATGTCTGCAGCCTCCTCCCTGATGGGAGCAGACTGAAGAGGCTGTGTGACGGGTAGGTGGGGTCTCTCACAATGCTGAGGGCTTTGCGAGTCAGACGGTTGCTGTAGATGTCCTGAAGTGGGGAGAGAGAGACACCAACGATCTTCTCAGCTGCTCTCACGACACGCTGGAGAGACTTGTGGCAGGTTGCGGTGCAGGATCCGTACCATACGGTGATGCAGCTGGTCAGGATGCTCTCGATGGTGCCTCTGTAGAAGGTGTACCTGATGGGGGCCGGGGCTCTGGCTCTTCGCAGTTTGTGGAGGAAGTAGAGACGCTGCTGTGCCATCTTGGCGAGTGATACGGTGTTAACAGTCCAGGAGAGGTCCTCTGAGATGTGGACACCCAGGAACTTGGTGCTGTTCACCCTCTCCACAGCAGCACTGTTGATGTTCAGAGGAGCATGCTGGGTGTGTTGTCTCCTGAAGTCAGCAACAATCTCCTTGGTCTTCTCCACGTTCAGGGAGAGATTGTTGTCGCTGCACCACTCAGCCACTTCGCTCGGCAAACTTTAGCAGGGTGAAGAGGAGGGGGCTCTGCACACATCCCTGGGGGGCCCCCGTGTTCAGTATGATGGTGCTGGATGTGTTGCTGCCGACCCGTACTGCCTGTGGTCTCCCAGTCAGGAAGTCCAACAGCCAGTTTCACAGCGAGGTGTTGATCCCCAGCTGGTCCAGTTTGTGAACGAGCTGCTGGGGGATGATGGTGTTGAATGCTGAACTGAAGTCGATGAAAAGCATTCTCACATAAGCATTTCTGGTGTCCATATGTGTGAGGGCTGTGTGGAGGGCAGTGGAGATGGCGTTGTCAGTGGACCGTGGAGCAATATGCGAACTGGTAGGGGTCCAGAGTGGGGGGGGGGGGGCAGCCTTGATATGATGCATGACTAGCCGTTCAAAGCACTTCATGATGATGGGAATCAGTGCGACTGGACGGTAGTTGTTGGAGCAGGAGGGAGATGACCGTTTGGGGACCGGACGGATGTTGGTGGCTTTGAAGCACGTGGGAACCACCGCCTGACTCAGTGACACGTTAAAGATGTCTGTGAAGACATCCGTGAGTCCTCCTGCACAGTCAACGCTCGCAAAGCTCCGGAGCTTTGCGAGCGTTGATCCTGCTGAGGGATCTCCTCACACTGTCCGGTGACAGCGTCAGCACCTGGTCGCAGGGAGGGGGTGGTGATTTCTGTGCGGGATGGTGTTGTGTGCCTCGAAGCGGGCGAAGAAGCTGTTCAGCTCATTCAGCAGGGATGTACTATTCTCACAGGTCTGCGGCGGGGGCTTGTAGTCCGTAATGGTCTGAGTCCCTCGCCACAGGCTCCGTGTGTCCCTGCTGTCGCTGAAATGGCGGGCTTTCCTCCTGGAGTACTGTCTCTTAGCCTCCCTGATGCCATGGGACAGGTTGGTTGTAGCTGTCTTTAGTCCCACTTTGTCTCCAGCTCTGAAGGCAGCGTTCCGAGCCTTTACGAGTCTGTAGACTTCAGTTTGAGGGAGAGCTAAGCAAAAAGGAAAAAAGGTTGAATTACGATGATGATGAACGTTATAAACATTTCAACATTATAAACATTTCAACCATTCATGTGTGTTGCTCCCAAACCGTGTCACGTCAAAGAGTGCAATGCTGAATTTTGCGTTTTCAAACAGCAACAACAATCGTGACAAACAACTTCAAGTTAAGGGGTTTTAGAAACTGTTGCAGTGACAGAGAGGTGGAGATGTCTAATGCTGCAAGCCCAACAGCAACGTTTGCAGGTAATCTCAAGAGTACTACTACTTTAAAAGAGGTGGAGGAGGAGAAAGAGGAGGTGGTATAGCAGGAGGTGGAGGAGGAGGTGGAGGAGGAGAAAGAGGAGGTGGTGGAGGAGGAGAAAGAGGAGGTGGTGGAGGAGGAGAAAGAGGTGGAGTAGGAGGAGAAAGAGGTGGAGGAAGAGGCAGAGTAGGAGGAGAAAGAGGTGGAGGAGGAGAAAGAGGTGGAGGAGGAGGCAGAGTAGGAAGAGAAAGAGGTGGTGGACGAGGAGGAAATGACCTTGTAAAAGTTCCCGTTGCTGACATGCAGCTAACGTGTTTGCACATTGATAAGATGAAAACGTCCCTCAGGCACTCACACTGGACGTTGAGGACCACCTGAGACTGAACTGAGCCCACGTCATTGGTGGCTGTGCAGCGATAGTGACCGGCGTCGGCCTCTGTGACACGATCGATCCTCAGCATGCCGTCCTTCACCATGATGTGGGACGGCAGAGAGAACGTGGTTTTGAACGTAACAGACCTTGGATGGTAAGCCTGGCGGTGTCCTGAGCTCGGCCATACACACTGCTTGCTCTGCAGATATAAACTCCTTCATTGCTCTG
The DNA here is from genome assembly GCA_014839995.1 of Xenentodon cancila. NCBI lineage: Eukaryota > Metazoa > Chordata > Actinopteri > Beloniformes > Belonidae > Xenentodon > Xenentodon cancila. The sequence continues at coordinate 9,824,984 of CM026204.1, read as the reverse complement.
CTCCAGGTTCTCAATCCTGTAGAGAAGAAAAATACATGTCATGCTGCAAATAAGTTAGGTTTACACTTAACTCGCCGTGGGATTGACAATACACCTGTTGTTGGTAGCAATAATGTATTCATGTGCTAAATTTGCTTTGGATCACAGTGCGTTAACAGGGTGAAGCATGCTTAGTTCGTAGCACGCTCCTTTTACCACACCAGAAGTCACCTGAGCACTCCATCCTTGATGTGGTGATTCGGTGGCAAAGCTCCCCCTTCCTTCAGCCACTCGATCTTGGTTTCTACGCCACCTGCTGCTGAACAGGTGAACTCCACAGCGCTGCCCTGAGCTTTTACCTCAACCTGAGGAGATACGCGCACTGCCAGAGGGGCTAAAGAAAGATATGGAAAGATAAGAGGCAGTTTCTGTTTTACTGACAGTTACAGGACTGAGGTTGTTCATGTTCATTCAACGACCCCCCCCCAAAAGCATGTTTGCCATTCATTAAAGATCCTGTATGGAAATGTGTTAAAACTCACATCTGACTGTGACTTTAGCGACCGCTTCGCTGTGGCCCACTTTGTTGCTGGCCACACACTTGTAACTCCCAGCATCCTCAGCGGTGGCCAGGTTGATCTGGAGATCCCCTCCGCTAACCTCCGCTCTCGAAGGCAGGCTTCCTTCCAGCTTGGTCCAGGTATAGGTCAACGGAGGTGTGCCATGAGCCAGGCACTGCAACCTGATCACCTCCCCGACCCGCACAGACACATCATCTGGCATCGACGTGGCGTACGGGGGAGCTAGAGGCAGAAGAGACAAGAAAGTTCAGTAGGTTTATGTCTTGTGTTCTAGAGCGAAATCCGGAGACGACGACAACACTGGACATAGAAAAACTCACTCTCCACATCTAGCATGACTTTGACATCAGTGGTGCCTGTGTTGTTTGTTGCACTGCAGATGTATTCACCAGAGTCTTGCCGGCCAACACTGGGTAGCACCAGGCTGTTATTCACCATCTTGTGTCTCCAGGGCAGAGGGGACCGCAGCTTGGACCACGTGAAGTAACAGACACAGAGACAGAGGCCTGGTGGACACGAGAGTTCCCAGGGTTGCCCTGCACGCGGCATACATATTCCCCAGAGTCCTCCGCGCTGGCCGAGACGATGCGCAGCTGACGGCCCACAACCTGCGAGATAGAATAAGGTCACTTGAAATCCAGGTTGAAAGTCAGAACATGGACAGAAAATCCTTCTGCTTTCACAATTCCAACCCAGGGAAGATATCTGCACTGTTTAGTTCCTCCTTTGAGGAACATCTCACAAGATGCTGTGCGCAGCACTCCATTACACTATGCAGATTATTTAAAGTGGACATGCGGTGATCAGGCGAATATCCCAAACTGGTGCAATGGAAGAAAGCGATCTTCCGTGTGGACTCCCTTTTCCTTTAAATCACCGGTGGGTGTGAGTAATTTCTCAAGGAAAGGAATGACATCAAGAAGCACAAAGAGGAAACAACAAGCCAGTGCCAAATTCCCCAGTCTGATTGAACATCTGTGAGATGCTCTGGAACAAGTCTGAACTGTGGTGGCTTCATCTCATAATCCACAGCGCTTAAAAGATCTGCAGTTTAGATCTTGTCGCCACGTACCACAAGGCCTCTGCAGAGATGTCAGCACATCAATTCTTCTGCAGGTTGGAGCCGTTATTACTAATCAATGAGATTAAGAATTGGTCATGATGTTGGCTTATTGGTGTAAAATGTTTGTAATTCCAATGATAAATGATTTTGATTTTCTAAGATTCAAATTTTGGCAAAACAAAAAAATGTGGATTCTGGCAACATTATTATATACTTCATATGTGTTCTGCAACATTAATTAGATCCGTGCACTGATTTGTGCTGAAGGCAAAGGCTTTAAACTGTCAGAGGCAGGTTAGTTTGTCATTGTGACTCGTTGCTGGAGTACTTTCAGAGTAAGAGTTGGTGCCATCTTGCTTAAATAAGCAATCACTTACTTGAAAAACACAGATAGATGACAAGATGTTGCCACAAAACCTAAATACATCATTAAGCATTGGTCATGCCTTCAAAGATGGGCAGGATTTCCATACCAAGAGTTTTAGTGCTCCCCCCAAACCATCATGGAAGCTGTCTGTTGAACTGGTTACTGATAATAAGCCAGATCACACTTTGCCCTTTCATTGAGGAGTTTTTGACTTAAGTCATTTGTCCATGCATTCTTTCCCATAGTAGTGAATGTAGTGAATCAGGTTTACATGCTTATGTGCATGTAAGTTGTCTCAAATCAAATGTGAATACATTGATGCGTACTGTGTCTTTACCTGGTGGTTGGCAGACAGGCGTCCGCTGGCTCGTGTCCAGGTGACTCGGGGAGGAGGATTCCCAGGAGCGAAGCAGCTGAGCTCCAGATTCTGGCCTTCCTGGACATCAGCAATAGATGGCTGGATGCTAACAACTGTAGAGCTGTGGTCTGCTGCTTAAACACAAACACACATTCATGAATACACACACACACATATGTATATGAAACAAGCTCAGCAATGTTTTACTGAAAAGATGCTGAAAATACACATACATACATGCATTACACATCTATATAGAGATGCACCAGTCAATCAGCTGGTATCTTGATTCTGCCAAGTTTGTTTGTTTGTTTGTTGTTTTAAACAGTTATCTGAATCATACAATTAGTATATATGCAAACGATGTATTACTTTACTAATTCCACAAACCTCATTATGAATCCATGGCTTTTCTTTTTCAATTAATTTTTTTTCTCATTTAATTTTATGACGTCACCCTGTCATACATGAGGCCTGTGCTTCACCTGTTCAACAAGTCTCCTGGTACCTAAAGATGGAGATACTGAGCAGTGCAAGTCCATCAAGTCCAGCATTGTGGACTACCTCAACAGCAAATGTGCTGACCCATCCACCTGGGACCTGTTGGACTTCGCCTCCTCACTGGATCCCCGGTTCAAGGTAAGTACATTTCAGGTGAAAACATAAAAAAAGACATCACAGAGGTGGAGTCGTTGCCCAGTGACCAGGTCAGCTGTGTGACTGAGCCTGCAGACCAAGAGGACGGAGCAGTTGCGGTACCACCCACAGCTAAAAGAAGAAATCTCTGCCAAGCTTCTTTGAGTACAACACACCTACTACAACAAGCACTACACGACACAGAAGGACGCAGTGGAAACACAGCTTTTCAGCTACTTCTTGTCACTTTGTGTAGAGTGATGCTGACCCTCTGAAACGGTGGAGGAAACATGAAGTTCACTATCCGGGCAGCCACCAGCTCCCCTTCTGAAAGGGTGTTCAGCTGCAGTGGGATCATTGGAACTTGCCACAGGGATTTTCTACAACCTGACAGTGTTGACAGGTTAGTTTTCCTGACACAAAATATGGACATTGTATTAAAGTTGGTTGGTTATTTTTTTCATTTCATTTGTTTTTGCTCTTGTTATTTGAGACGTGCATAGAGACGGTCTGTCTATTTACATGTTTGAAATCTGCACAGAGATGCACTTAAGGTTATGTTGACATTTTTATTAGTTACCAAACTGTCAATCTCAGTGGAAAAAGTCTGTTCATTATTATTGCTAAAATTGTAACAGTATTGGATTTTTGAATTAATTACTGTGCATGTCTGTCATGCAGGAATGGGATTTGTTTTATTTTTATTTCATATATGCAGACGGTTCTTTTGTTCAAATTGTTTTATACATTTTAATATTGAGTGACCTCTGTAATAAAGGTGCCTGTGTGACATTTGGCATGTGGCATAAACTTATAATGGACTGATAGTTTGTTTTTAAAGGGTTTGTCTCTGGGAAAAATGAATCCAACAGGAACGCTAATATGATCTAATGTTTTGAGTGAAACTCCAATTACGTCACAGAAAAAAATATTAATATATATCGAGTATCGCCATTCAGCTAAGAAACATTGAGGCATGAGTTTGTCCTCATCTCCCAGTCCTAAGTCCAAAGTAGGAATTTCACATTTCTTGGAAACTGTCAAGACTAAACAATTTTGCACAAGACTGATATTCTGTTGTGCAATCAATCTTATTGTTATTAAAGGTCACACATCTGTGTCACTTTGATCTGAACCGCTTAAAACGATTTTATACTTTAGCTATAAAAAAAATAAAAATAGATATTCAAAAATAGCAGATCTACAAGCTCATAACACCAGTGTTGCGCTATGAGCTTGTAGATCTACATTTATTTTATTTTTGTTAAATATAAAAATGTTTGCAGATCTTTGAATATACTTTTACAGCCAACATTTCTAACTCAAATCATTTTTCTCAGGGCACACCAACCAACATTTAGAGATGGGGTCCAAAATCAAATACATATTTTTCTAAGGCTCTTTGACAATAATAATAATAATAATAATAATAATAATAATAATAATAATAATAATAATAATAATAATAATAATATTATTATTATAAGACAGCACCACTAATTTACACATGACACCCAGTAGGTTGTGCAATTTGTTTCACTCAGCACACTCCAGAAATGATTTGAAGTCAGTTGCCCTTCATAACAAATGTATTTCTGGCAGTCTCCATACTTCACTCTGACAGCCTGCAACCTTTATGGGAAATAAAACAAATAAACAGTTACTAAGATGATATATTTTTTTTTTTTTTTTTTTTTTTTTTTTTTTTTTTTTTAAACCCTTGTTTGCATATATATTTATGGTTGATACCATGTTGGTATAACCGGAGTTGTATATATGCATTTTAATCTGGTAACCAAGGGTGTTTTGTGTGTGTGGGTGAGTGTGTGCAAGTGTGCTACCTTCACCAGCCCTCATAACAGTCAAACTTATATTTTTATTGATCCCTGGAGAAATCAAACAAGATAAAAGTAAAGGGAGAGTCGGAGAGAGGGGTGTAAATGTTCTGCAGAGGAGGGCTATAGTCACCGGGTGTGGAAAGTGGAGAGAGAGAGAGCAGAAGAAAGAGACAAGACAGTGGTGGTGCAGTTTGGTGTCTATGTTGTAATATTTGTCAAGAAGTTTATAATGTGTTGTTTAAGGGGTAAAAGGTGGACACAAGACAATCAGTCGTTATAAGCAAAAAAAGAGGAAAAAAAAAAAAAAAAGAAAAAAAGAGAGAAAGAAAATAGAGGAAAATAGAGGAAAAAGGAGGAGGAGTTTCATATTTACAATCTCATTTCTGATCGTTTGAGCGTTGGGGGGGTGCTGGAGGCAGTATTGAGTAGTCATATATAATACCTATATACATACATACACATACATATGTGGACATGTATGCTGTTATCTAGTACATATTCTTTATACATTGTAAACAGAGCAACTCAATTTGTACCTCAATGCACAATGCACACACACACACACACCCGTATACATACACCCAGCAATGATCCGTGTGTTGACCTCGAAGCATTATGTATGTAAGATACATGTGCATCAGTAAGTAGTTATTCATACATATTAATATACTCTGATACAATCATGTGCACCTGTGTTTTTAGTTTCATGTGCATATACATATATCCTGTATTTGTCCATATATATATATATATATATATATATATATATACCTATACATTAATTAATACACATATAGAAATGCATCTACATATACACAGCAACATATAAACACCTAGTGCATACTTATATATATCTATATATATGCATACATACAAACACACATACATACCCACATATACACATCCGCACATGTACACACACACCTACACACGCACACACACACCTCCACATGTGTACTCCCATGCACACACACACACACACACACACACACACACACACACACACACACCTCCACATGTGTTTGCACTCACCCACACCCACGTCCACATGTGTATGTACACACACATGCACACACACACACACGCACGTGCACAGACACATATACCCACACACACACACGTGTACTCTCACGCACACACACACACACACACGTGTACCTGCACACGCACACACACACACGTACATGCACACGCACACACACACACGTACATGCACACGCACACACACACACACACGTACATGCACACGCACACCCACACATACATACACGTGTACGCACCCCCCCCCCCACACACACACATACACACACCCACATACCCACGTGTACGCACACCCCCCCCCCCCCCCCACACACACACACACACACACACTCGTGTAAATGCGCACACACGT
>CM026204.1:9741269-9816269 GCA_014839995.1 Xenentodon cancila | reverse complement strand
GAGTAAAACACACGAGCTCGCTGAGCGACCAGCAGAGAAAAGCAGCAGAGAACACAAACTACACGGTCCATTAACAGTCATTAAAACACACTTGCTGACCGCGGCACAACTCAACTCAAAGGAAACCATCTTCAATAAAATGCACAGTAGAAATGAAGCTCAGCAAAAACACACACGTGGAAAATTAAGGCAACAAGAGTGCGGCTCGGTTTAAATCCACATCCAACATAACGGTCCGTGCAGCTAACATTAGCGCCGATATCGGCGGTGTGTGAGACCCACAAACTCACCAGCTGCGATGTTACTGAAGGCGCCACCTTTCAAGTACTCTAAACATGATTCTGCTGACATTTTATCTGAAACAAAATCGATGTTGGTACTTTGCTGACTTACCTGGCTCACAGCCGTCGTTCAGCTCCACCTTTCACTGCTGGGCAGCAAATAGCGGCAGAAATCCACTTCAAACACTAGTGGGCGTGGTCTCCATATTATTATTATTATTATTATTTTCTCTCCCATTCTAGTGAGCAAAGTTTATAAAAAAGAATACTCTCTTAGAGGAAAATAAACTGACGTCACAAGAGAGCGATGACGTCAATGCACCTCGCTATATAAAAGAGAGCCGTTAACGTCCAGTTCCATTCGCAGTCTTACTGGTCACAGATCGACACGGAGATCGCTTCAGAGCACAGTGTTAAAAGGTTTTTCTTTTAAACTTAGAATAAACAACCAGAACAATGAGCAAATCTGCAACATCTTCACCAAAACTCCTGTGGGGCGACATGGTGGATGACGATGATTTTGAACAGGAATATGAAGAGAAAGATAAGCTAGTTTACAAAGACTGGAGGGAAGAAAATGGTGAGAAATGGCAAACTCCACCTGGCAGCTATGAAGTGGAGTGGAAAAAGGAAGAATCTCCGATCCCTGCTCCACCGCCGTGTTACGATCAGGAACAGATTTACTACCTGAGAAGGCAATTGGATATTATGAAAAACAGGCTCCAAAACAATAGTTTATTTCTTTCTCAAGAAATTGATCGAAGAAATACAGCAGAATATTATGTAAACATGTACTGGCAACAACTTGAACAGGCCCAAACTGCTTTGGTGAAAGAACAACAACTTAGACAAGCCAGTGAAAAGGAGCTGAAACAGTGCAAAGACATTATTGCAGATTTGAAGCAGGCTCCGAAAACATCTGACGCAGACAGAGATGAGCTGGAAAAGTTAAGGAAGGAACTCCAGCTAAAGGACAGCTGTATTCAGGAACTGACATCAAAACTGAAAGCACAGGAAACGGTGACACAAAGTCTTGAGGGGAAGGTCGCAGAGCTCATTGCAATAGCACCACTGCCAATGCTTGATTCAAACATCCACACCTCCACTAAAGCAGAGGAGTTGGGTTCTGAAATGGTCATCAAATCAAAAGACCACGCGGACCAAGGAAGATTTGTCGCACTAACACAAGCATCAAAACCAGAAGGGGTTTCTGAGGTGGTGGGGGCCAACAAAACAAAGTTTGTTACCAAACCAGAAGAGGTCCCTGAACAAGAAACCAACAAGAAATGTATACGAAGTAAGAAGAAAACGGAAGAAACATTTCCTGTCATTTACAATCCCTGCAGGATCATGGGAGAAGTCCCTGAAACACGTGAGGAGGACTTGTTTGTTGTACATCACGTTGTACATCCCGAGGTTCCAGAGGAAGACGATATTCTTTCTTCAGCAACAAACTCCCAAACACCAGACACCCCAAGTCTGTGGAGACGCTTCAAAAAATTAGTCACTCCAAGATCACAGCGCCAATACAAACAAAAGATGAAAAGTCAAAATCAGGATTAAGAACAGCAGCACACTGTAAAAGATCAAAGGAAGGCACAGAGCTTTTTCACATACAGAAGCATTTAAACGTTTGAACACTTATTCATTCAAAATGAATGTAGTTTGTCCAAACTTTTAAATGTACTGTATGTTTCCTGGGTTTTCTCCGGGTGTTCCGGTTTTCTCCCACAGATAAAAAAAAATCTTGCATGAATACAGTTTCATCAAATGTATATGAACATGTAATTACTTTTTTACTGATATACATTTACTGTGTATACGACTTATCATCTGAAAACAAGTGTGTTTTGTTATATTGGTGTGTTGTAGCTTAACGTTAAGCAAGTTTACTTATTTAGCACAATTCAACAACAAGGTGATTCAAAGTGCTTCACATAGACATTAAAACACCACATAAATAAAAAGAATGATTCAACATGTAAAAAGAAAAAAAAGAAGAGTGAATTTTCTCTTTATAAATATCATAATGAACCTGGAGATTTGTTTTTCTCCATCTGCGCTCAGCTTTCCGACACTCTCGTTTTCCATTTTTCACCAGAACCCCGGACAGGGCAGGTGTTACAGAGAAGATCTGGTTAAAGATCTCACTCCTGTTTCAGTTTGACACCTTTTTGGGATCACTGCTGTTGACACATTTGTGTCAAAGAAAACACAGGAATGACCAGACAGGCCCTCGTCCGACACAGTAACCTTTGAAATGCTCTCCGTGTTGTGACTGGGCCACATTTCTCCTTCTGTCACCTAAAAGTACAGAAATGTTCAAACCTTCCAATAAATAAAAAAGTTGTTGTTGTTATTATTGTTATTATTGTTATTATCATATTTTTGTATATGTATGTATTTATATGCACAAATAAGTATGTGTTTGTAGGTATTTGCGTATATACGTGGGTTTCTATGTTGTGTGTGTGTGTGTGTGTGTGTGTGTGTATGGGTGAGGGTGTATGTATGTAAGTGTGAGTGTGTGTGTGTGTGTGTGTGTGTGTGTGTGTGTGTGTACACATGTGTGTGTGTGTGTGTGTGTGTGTGTGTGTGTGTGTGTGTGTGTGTCTACACATGTGGATGTGCGTGTGTGTGTGTGGGTATGTGTGTGTATATACATGTGTGGATGTGCATATGTGGGTATGTATGGTGGTATGTATGTATGTGTGTGTGTGTGTATGTATGCATGTATATAGATATATATGTATGTACTAGGTGTGTATATGTTAATGTGTGTATATGTAGATGCAGTTCTATATGTGTATGTATTGATGAATTTGTTTGCATCTTCTTGGAGTTCTCCACATTTAAAACCTTATACTCAAAGATGAACGTTAAGTGGTCACGGTAATAGAGAATGGTTTCCTAGACCCACTTCAGCAATGAGCACGGACAGTAAAAAGTGTAGAAATAATGACAGAGATTTCCAGAGCAGAGGAAGCAGTCACTTATTCCCACATGGAGGAGGGACACTTTCATTCATGAAACACCGTATGAGACACAGGCTCCAGAAGTGCTGCTGAGCGTCTGAAAAAACCTCCGTCTCTCTGTTAGTTGTCCCCTCAATGGCTTGTAGCCATCTGACCAATGTCCAGCACATTTACAGCTCTGCACAGCCTGGCTCGTTCTTGTTTTTGAGGTGGTCATTTTCTCTGATATTAAGAGCAATGTTTACAGTTATTGTGTTTAATTGTGAGTACTGGTGTGAAACCTTTTATTTCCTTTCCATTTAACATGAAGTTATTAAGCAGGTCATGCAGGTCAGCCAGGTATTCCATCATTTCCTGTGGCCAGTTTACTACACCAACAGGGTACTGGGATACTGGCCGGACATCAGTGTTGCCGACCCAGACTTTGTTCTTCCCGTTCAGCTGCCTCCCCCGGATCGGCCTTAATCTCTTCATTGCTGAGGTGAACTTTCTTGTTGCCATTTGTTTGCAGAATCCACAGGTATTTGTAACAGTCCTAAGCATCTGATATGTTTTTATGTTATTTTTCCAGCCAGAATGGCAAATACAGGTGTGTGTATACAGTTGATTAGAAGTTTTTTACCTTAGTTTGATTTATGATGGCAAAGCACTAAATATAAAACCAAATTCACTGTTAATACTCAAAACCCAGAGATAACGGCTATATGAACACCTACTCACATAATATAAAATAGCTGTTTTTCAACAGCTGTACAACCTCCTGACACTAAATGACTGTTTGGATGTCTTCCAGTCAGGTGGTTCCCAGCATAACTTGCTCTGGTGATACAGTCAGTAGTGAATCAACATCTTTACAGAGAACCTGGAGTCTAACCTGAACTTAACCTCAAGCCAGCAATCATGCTTTATAGTCCCAACCCCTGATAAGGAGCAGAAAACCTTTTTTTTTAAATTTTGACATATCTTAATACAATGTATGTAAAACTATAAATGGAAACAGAACTGTAAATAAAAGGCTTTCTTATATTCCATGTTAACACAATGATCCAAGTGTGAAAAAACTCATAACCAGGGGACGACTGTGCATGTAAACATTTATTTATCCATGTCCCAGACAACTGAAATAAGTACTGTTTATAAGATGAGGAGCTTTATTTTACAACAAGTTTGGTGCAGCGTCATTGAGGAGCACCGGATCTTACAAAATGAGCCTCAAAGGGATCAAGGGGATATTTGTGTACAATGATGTGAAACAGGGTCAAAATTGTGTTTCTTATTACAAGAAATATTGAACAAAAACAGAAATATGGCAGGAAAGAAAAGAAAACTCACAAGATTACAAATAGCACATGAAAATAGTTTTTATTCAGGAAACAGGAAGGGCAAGGAACGTTTCTTTCCCACATTGGAAATGGAACAGTTAGCTCAAGCCGACATGGACAGTTTTCATCCAGGACACTTTCATTCATTTCTCTAGTTACCGATTAGGCATTTGTGGGTCTTTCACAGGTGAAATGATAAAAATGTTTTGTCTTTTTTTAAAGGAAAACGTAAGCATTTCCATCAGTACAAAAAAAAGGAATCTTTCAAAGTTGCAATGGTGTCACAAAAACCTAAAGAACTGTGGTCGTTTCATGACATCTTTGCTGTTGGTGGCGCTGTTTATCTGACAATCCGGTTTAAGAGCAGATACACAAAAGGCCTCCAACAAGGGGCACACGCACGAGCATCACCTGCCTCATCGTCATAAATCTTAACCACAGTAGTTGCTTTTCTTCGTCCACGTGTTCCTGCTGACGCCGCTCTCTGCGTCAGTGAATTGGAGCCCAAGACATTTTTTTTTTAAATCAGGTGAATAATAAGACAGGTTTTCATTTGACCAGACAGCTCCAGTCAACTTGTATTTATTTCTTCCATGTAATAGAACCTTGATTGGCTGCTTTGTGAAGATCGTATTGAGCGATGAACCTCAAACATGAGGGGGGTGAAAAAACCAGGATGTGAGTGGCAATACACAATAACCACAGAAAGGAAAACAGCAAGCTTCTGGAATTGCTCTAACACGATAGAATTTCGTCTCGTAACACAAGTTGTGGAAGACAGGGCAAAAGGAAAACACATGAAATAAATAAAAATGAAGAGACTTGAAGTGAAAAGATAGTGCTCATTTTAGGATATTAATAAACATAATTGAAGCCAACGAAAAAGTAAGAAAAAGGCCTGTGAACCCCAAAGTAATTGTGCTGTCGTGGTTTGCTGCGTGTTGGACTAAAAGCATGTGAGCATGCTGGATTAGTTTCACTACTGATTGCAGCCTCTGCAGGAAGCTTCCACTGCATCCCTACGGAACCAGACGGGAATCAACTGCGCTGCGGATGAATCTCCCTCTGCAGAGAAAACAACCCACAGAACTGAACAACCTCCAGAGTTTCATAGCTTACTGAGGTGTCTACTGCATAATGCTACCAAACCTGAAATTGAAGTCAAAACGTGAGGCAGTTCTGGGTTGACCCTCCTGAGGATTTGGTTAATGACACACACACACAAACACACACACACACACCGATCTTTTATGTGCGACTGAATGCAGAGCGACCTGTGAGAAACAGACGGGGCTGAAACTGACACCATAAACTATTTGACTTTGTAAAGCTACACTCATTCTCAATAGATAAAGATATCTACCTGACTGGCAGATAGTTTGACACATAAAATATCTTCTACAACCACACATTTAAGGAAAAATATTTATAATCACACCCTTTTCAGATCTTCTTTCCTTTTTGAGATCTACTCAATCAAATAAGGCTTAGGAGGAACAAACCAAGTCATTTCATAATCAAATCAACATCAAATGCCATGCATATTAACATAAGACTATTGTAGATAGTTTTTTCTTCGTCTACTGTATGCATGTATCCAAATTAAAAACAAAAAGACCTCTATGTGTGACAGACAGACAAATGGTATGACTACATGCTGCATCATCATGTCTGTAATTAGCACCAAGGATTTTTTCTCTTCATTAAAAAAGACAACATTTATTTCATGATCTTGTATTATAAATAATGACACAACATGGATGTGAATTACTTGCAAAGCAGAAATGCAGTGAGTTAATGCAGCAGTACTTGTAACAGTTGGGGTTATGTCATGTGGGTTTGACAGCCCGAGTTGTGAACTGAAGCTGATCGCGACTGTGACGGCGTGCACTTGTCTCCCAATGGTTTGATGGTGACTTAAAGCATGCTCGCAAAAAAAAAAAAGATTCCTCTACAGAAGTGAAGAAAGAAGGCCCAAACGTCTTCAAGTATTAATAAAGTTAGACCTGCAAAAAGCCTTAGACACACAGTATTAGAACCCAGAAAAGAAGAAACTCTAGAAAAGGCCAAGAGCTGTTGTATGGTTAGTTTGCATGTTTTCCCCTCACAAATATAATATATATATTCATATGTTTATAAATAAAAATTCAGTGCTGTAAAAACCTCTCCAACTCCACAGAATCGGACCCATCGTAGAAGGCCTAATATGCTTTACTCTTAATCGTTTCTCGGCTAAAACTACTAGTGGAAGTATGAAAACTGTACTGGTTGTCCTGTGTTGAAAGTCCTTCATTCAGAACAGCAGTAAAGAGAAGACCACTTCTTCATTTTCCTTTCTTTTTGGTTGAACTGCACACAGAGAAAAGCATTATTTTGAGTCATGTTTTTTTGTTTTGTTTTTGGTAGCAGCAAAGCACCAAGTTTGTGTCAGGCTCTACTTGTGTAAGTCTGAGTTTGTCTGCTGTGTGTGTGACATCACTCCATAGTCTCTCTGAATGTGTGTGTGTGCACGCTTATGTATGTCTATGGAGAGCAGGGGTGAACATTGATGCCCTGGGCAGCGTGGGCTTGCAGGTCAATGGCCTGGGCTGGCTGCTGTCCTGGTCGAGCGTTCATCAGCGTCAGGTTCCTCACGCAGCCCGTCATTCCTGACGAAAACTTCCCTCCCGTCATAGCAGCCATGTCAGGTGCTCCGCCTGTCACATGACAAGATACACGCATATTAACCCACCAGGGATCAGATTTCTCTCACTGTTCGCTTGGACCCACAACATATATTTGTGGGTGAGATTAATTCTCCTTAATAAGAAAAAAGTAGTGCAATCCTATTTAAGAGTGTAATGTAGAATATTTTCTGAACTTATAATCTACAGACGCCTCCTAAATATCTCCCATAAAAGCAATCTGTTGATGTAAAGCCCTAATCACACACACTTGCCTGGTCCAGAACTGATACATGTGGAAAACAGTTTGAACACAGATTGTACGAGCTGAGCTGGAGAAGCCGAGATCGCTGCAAAATGGCTTGTCCAGTATCTTGGCAAGCATGAAGACTGTATTTTCTGTCACTCATCATTCCAGCAAACTTGTGAAAGGAGAAGAACATATTGGAAAGCACCAATTCAGATTAAAAACTGTTTTTGGCACATCTAAGTGAAATGTTAGGGAGACAAATTCGATGCAAAGGTATGTGAAATGAACATCATGTCAAGGTCAGTGCAGTGGATACGATGCAGAGATCTGTGTAGTGGACGTAAAAGTCCGTAAAGCAGAGGTCCGTTAAGTGGTGGCAAATATCCAGAAAGTGGACACGTTCCAGAGTCTGTGAAGAGGTGTAAGCAAGTGGACACAAATGTCCATAAAGTGGCCGCAATCCATGAAATGAACGCAACAAATAGGTGTAAGTATGTCACATCATAAGTGCAACTGCAATAGCTTGAAACAGCCTTTCTTTTTGAACGTACTCCCAGTTCTTCAATTCTGAAGCAACTCTGAGCACTTTTGTTATCAATGGTAACTTCAACTACCCTTGATCCATTCTTTAGATCTGCAGTACCCCGGAGCAGAAAGGCCCCCAGAGTGAACCAATCAGAGCAAGTTTTGTGCACGAGACTCGCTCAGGCGCATCCACCCTGACACCCCAATCATACAAAGAATTTCCATTCGACAACAACATTGTTTTGGGTCGGAGGGGCCCCCAGATCCCCCAGAGATCCATTTGGGCCCCCAGAACCAAATCCAGTTCCATTCAGACCCCCTCAGACTCATTCTGGGTCCACTGAGGACCATTGGTATTTTGATGCCATTAAGGTCTTGCAATTTGACATCAAGCTCCCCAGGACCCCAAAACGGTGTGACACAAGTGACCCCCCCATGTGGATGTTGACATAGAAGACAACAAAGTGTCCAGAGGCAGAACCTTTGAAGAAATGCTGGCTGCTCTAAAGTGATGACAAGTCCGTTCAGATGATCTTGGGTACAAAAGCTGTAAGCTGCTATTTAAAACGTGTTCATAAAGTGGAACTCTGCCGTACCAAGATATATACTGCCTTTGGTGTTGACCATGAGGCTTTTGCCTTTAGACTGCCCATGCTGAGCGTCTCCTCCATCAATCTGGATATATCCACTTTTTCCAGTTCTGAAACGAAAGAGAATTTAAGAACTTAACTCACATAGGTAAAAGTAAACATTTGGAAAATTGGTGACATGGATTTTTGATAAAATAGCGTATTACAGCGGACAGTTTTACATGACAAAGCTAGATCACAGCTAGATCACTACAAGTGCCTGAAAGAACTGATGGAAAACGAACCATCGTTCATTTCATTAATTACATCTCTGCTGTACTTGGGTTGACAGGTGAAAAAAAAAACAAACCTCAAAAATAGCTATAGTTGATATAGATATAGTTGTTTGTGCAAGAGCAGCTACTGACACCGCTGATGTTTCTGGTGTCTGTGAACGTCAAAGCACTGCAGGATGCAGTAATCGTACCTGACTGCTGTGACCTTATGCCATCTCTCATCATTGACAGACTTTTGGGAAAAGATTTTGGACTCCCCGCTGCCCAACTGGTAACTGGATATTGCAAAGATAAAAAAACCAACATTACCACACTAGAAACACAAACTTAAAACACCTTGGAGCACGACTAGACGTTAACAGATTATATGGATTCTGAAGCTGAATCACCTGAAAACGAGGTGTCCGTTTTCAAGGCCAAGGCTAATGAAATCCTTGCCCTTGCCGTGTTCCCCGGGTTCCTGAAAGTAAATGTGTTAAGTCAGTAAAACAAGAAAATGTTGTGCTATTGCCCAGCATCTTTCCACATCAAGTGCTGTAATGAGTGAACATGAAGCAAAGCAGGTGGGTCGTTCTCAACAGGACCAAACACGACTGAAACAAGCCATCATGCACATTGTAGAATAAAAACTAACTTATTTTTCACTATACATCACATGTTTCTCTAAGTGTATTTAAAAAAACCGCACTTCCTTTTTCAGGCACAAAGGCAAAACAACTTCGAAGTGTCTTGTGTTTGAGTGGATACCTTTTTACTAGCATGCACCTTTCGCAATTGGCGTGCGCCATTGGTTTCCTGAAGAAGATGGAGGGTGAGTTAGAGAAGCACGTGCATGTATTTAGTGGTGTCAGGCAGCGTTATTGCTCGCAGCCAGCATGCTCAACAATGTGACAGCTTCAGCAACTCAAGAATAAATTTAACCGAGATGATGATGATGAAGATGAATGCGACAAGAAGCACCGATAAAAGAAACACGCAGGAGTGCGTCAGCGACGCGTCACTGATGACGCACAAGTTAACTGATTTAAATGTTATGAAAACATCCGTGAGTATGGCATTTTTACAGATGATGTGATGGTGATTAACAGTGTTGGGGGGGTGCAATGTTAGGGTCAAGGTCATAGAAAGAAGAGGGGAAGAATGTGAGCAGTAGGAACTGTTATGTCCGTCAGTAAAAGGTCAGGACTCAGAACCTACCACTCCCTGCCACAGGATCAGGCCCTCAAAAGAGCTGGTGCTGATTTCCATTTCAATTGTCTCTGGTGAGTCATGGGCACTAGAACGTATTAAATGACATAACAAATAATGAATTACTACAACGCCATAATAACAGATCAGCCATGAGAGCAAAACCATGTAAAAAGGCATCCAGACGACTCACCTTCTTGGGAAAACGGATCTAGGAAGGGCAATATATCCATCACTGTGGAACTGAGCCGCATACTGATAGGGCGAATCTACACAAATAAACAGTAAAGTAAAATTAAGTTTACGTTGAAGTGTACTGTCATTCTTACTGTATTAGCGCCCTCCAGTGGTGAAAGCATAGAAGAACCCCTGGTTAGATGCAACATTAATGGACAGACATGTTTCTTCCCTGAAATTACAAAGCTATTTATTTGATGAAGCACTTAAAGTAAGACAATGTAACATTTGAGTAAATAAATAACGTTATACCTCATTCATATTAAGTGCTGAATACTGTGGCAATGATAAACAGTTTTGACTGAATGGTAGCTTATTTTATATTTGTGTTTGTTAACCTCTAAAATGAAATTGTTCTGCAAGTCCAAGATGTCACTGCAGATGTTGTCTGCAGACTGGTCATGCTTCTGTGCTTTTGCTCATTTTAAACATGCAGCAAATGGCCCTACATTTTACTGAGGCCTTTAAAATTGGCCTTATTCTTTAAATGTTGTTTTGCAGAGAGTTTTATTGAGAAACATTTCATTTGTATGAGGTAAAAAAGTTATTTCTTCTCTCAACAGTTACAAAGTCTCACATTAATCTTATATTTTAAATGAATTATCATGGTCTTGAATTTCCGTATGTGTCCAGACCAACATGCAGACACTTAAGAACGAACCTCCATGATGCAGAATCGCTTCCCATCACTACGCTACAACATCTCCGTCTTCACACAGAGACCCGACTAATCTGCCCTCATGGCTCCATGCATGCACATCACAGTGAGTACTGAAAATGACTGACGTATATCTCATCTCACCTGAACAACAATAACACAGTACTTACAGAAAACACTTGAGGATGTTAGTAAAAGTTCAATTGACTGGGTGCAGACTAAAGGACACGAGTTAACAGATTTAAAACAAATGTCTGGACGTCTTGTTTTGTGTTTGTGTTGAACAAGTAGTTTTCAAGTTTAAAGAAATAAGAAATGTATGTTGTGAGTAGCCACCTTACAGACACTGATGACACGATCAAAGAAAACAAGAGAAAAAGGCAGAAATTTCACATTAATTCACGGAAATGATGAACCGAGTCCATAAACAGGCTGTTTAGGTCTGTTAATCGCTCAGATACAGTCAACCACCCTGTTACCTTGTGGTTTAGGTGCAGAATTCCCTTTTCTCAAACTTTCCAAGAGACTCAGTCGAGAACAGATGCATGGTTGTGTTTATGCGCGCAAACGTGTTAGACAGGAGACAGTTGTGGCTGAGCTTGGACGAGACAAGGGGCCCTCTCCAATTCAGCAGGGCTCTGTTAGTCACGGTCGTGTCAAGCATACTGAATATTAAAATACTGTACCATTAGCTTCTGTGTTCCACGGGGCCTCGGGGAAGCTTAGGAGCTGGCCTGTGTGTGCAGGATACATCCATGAGAGTGCAGGAGAAGACACGTGTAACGGCTGAGGACGATCCCTCCCAGCGTGACATGCATTGCTGGGAGTGACCAGGGAGCTTTCTGACATTAGTTGGGCTTCATTTTGGTGAGAACATGACTCATTTGAGCTGCGTCATCACGTCTTTTTCACCTTTTACAACTAGTCAGGGTGAAAATAATCTGAATATCAGTATTCTATAGCACAAAAAAAAGGCAATCCTGAAAACGTACGTCTCTGGAAACCATCTGGAGAAAAACTGGCTTGGAGTACAAATACTTCACTGGGACACACCCTCAGCGAAGTTTCTGATGTCATTGGGCCATCGAGTTTTTTCAAAATCATATACAACTCATTCAGGAGAGCCAGTCCAGGCTCTGGCTCGTGTCCCAGCAGCAGCGGCACCCAGATCTCACTTCCAGAGCCAAAGTCATCTAGAGGCCCTCTCTACAGCCTGCACACTGGACCCGACGGCATTGCTCTCTGCAGACCTTGTGATGCTGAAAAGCGTGTAGGTCTTGCACTTGAGATGGCTCAAGGGCCGGGAGCTTTGGGATGGCTCCCAGTGCAAGCCAGCCAGTTGCTACTATTCCCACCAAAACCATGTTTATCAGCAGTCTACTAAAGCCACCTTTGAGTGCTTGCCGTCCTAGTAAAACAGATCCTCTCTAGCCAGAGACCCTGAGTTCTTTTCAAGGCTGTCTAATGAGGGCAGAAGCTTGTTGCTGTTGCCATAAAGCTCTGCATTGCTTAAACTACGTGGACGTCTGAGCCACGTGCAGCGGCAGCTGCTGACCTTCTTTCTGTGACCTCCCACTATGAGGTAGGGTACTGCATTGTTAAATCCAAGTCTAAAATCAAGTAGGTAGGCCAGACTTCTCAACTGATTGCTGAGCAAACCTACCACTTCTTGCACTAACCTTCAAATCCGTCCTTACAGAGGCACTGGTATTCATATTCAGCGCTAGACATACAGTCGCCCCCATTCAGGCAGGGCCGGCGGTCGCAGGGGCTGTTGTCCACACATTCTCTGATCAGTTTGCTCTCTGTGAAGCTGTACGACAGATCCAGTTTCTTGTTGTTGATGGAAACCTAAACATGAGGTGCAAGCCAAGTTTAAATATCTACATGTTGAAAAAAATTATTGTATTTTGTACAATGAACTCTCACCTCTCCTATACAGCCATCAAACATTCTGCTGATGTTGGCGGGCTTGGGGAGGATGTGCATGCTGGGTACTCTCCTCCCAGGTACATGGGTGTGTGGATGTTGAGGCCCTGGGCTTTTCCTGGTGAAGTCCTCCTCTCCACTGAGCCTTGGTCTACCTTCAGGTGGCCGGCCCTCTTGTTTCGCTCAGCCACAAGTCTGTGCCACTGGCCCAGAGAGGCCGGCTCAGGACTACGGAGAATTGCCTGTCCTGGAAGTTAAGAAAAGTACACACTTATCCCTATATATATGAACATGCATGAGTACTCAAATACTTCAGTGCATATTATTATATAGATAACTTTTTAAATACTGCCCCTACACCCTCAAAAACTCAGGTATGTAATAGAGAACAGAATGCTTCTTCCCCTTTCCTCTGTCTTCTCTTTAATTAACACCCTATTGTCTTGTGTCCACTTCTATCCTTTAAACACCACATTACTACCCTTGTTTTTATTTACTTTTTAACACACATTACAACATAGACACCACACTGCACCACCACTGTCTCGTCTCTCTCTCTCTTTCTATTTCTAGTCTGATCACATACCACACCCGGTGATTGTAGCCCTGTCTGGCAGAATTTAGTTACTTATTTACTTATTTATTTAGTTTTACTTTTTCTTTTTTTTCTTCGTCCTACTTCAATAAAAGAAACAGTTATAACAACCCTTGATTAAAGATTAAAATGCATGTATATATCTTTTGGGTCCTACCAATTTGGTATCAACCCTTAATATATGTGCAAACAAGAGGGGAAAAAAAAAAAGAAAAAATAAAAAAAGAAAAGTACACACCGCCAAAACATGAAGCAATTCTGAGATACTGTTTTTAAAAGATATTTTCTGACATCACTGTTTAACTTGTAAGGGCATTCACTTGACTTTACCTGTGCCCAGTTCATATCTGAACTCCACATGCCCGTCCACCATGGAAATAGAGACAAAGTCCTCCACCTTCATTTTTTTCCCACCACAGAAAAACATCAGGCCATTTCTCTGCAGTGGTTTGAACTCCAGTTCAACGCGCAGGTCATCATGGATGTTGGTTAAGGGAGGATAAGCTATATACGACTCGTCACCGTTGAACAGTGGAGTCGTCACCAGTTCACCTGGTGGGCGTTAATGAGAAGCAAAATCCACACAGATTTCAAGAGTATGCAGTAACAGCTGAAAATGAGCAAAGACATCAATGCCTCTATTCACAGATATATACATGTTATGTAAGATAAGAGTAACTTCTAATCTTACCACCCATGCATTTATTTCCAAACTTGCCCAGATGGCAGCGGCAGTCATAGCCCAGGCCGTCCGGACGGTTGATGCAGGTAGCGTCAGGTCCACAGGCCTCTGACATAGTCAATGGTGGGAAAAAAACATGTAAAAAATGACAGACTGACCATTTCTGATATCCATATCTACAATACATCCTATAAATGGCACATATCTATAATTGTGACTGACTTGTGGGGCCGGCTGGTGATTAACATGTACCTGAGTGACAGTGCAGAGATGAGTGATGCTGACAGTTGCTGCCTGTAAATCCTTTGGGGCATCTGCACTTATACAAGCTGGCATCTGAATCCTCACACCTCCCTCCGTTCTAAATGAACACATGAAATACGTTTGCTGAATATGGTGCAGTAAAACATGACAGAAATGGAAAAAAGAATATGATGTTGATAGGTCACACTGACCTGGCATGGCTGATCTTTGCAGGTTGGACAGTTTGTGACACCGGTAGAGCTGCGGTCCAGGTCTTTAAAAATGACTTCCTCTCCCTGAATGATCAGCTGACGGATACAGCCTACATAACATTTAGAAAGGACGACTCATTAGACACAGAAAACATCTCCTCCACCCTATGGTTCTGTCTTGATGTGAACAGTGTGAATTCTCACCCACAAAACCGGACTTAATACCGGCAGTTTTGGCAAGGGCTGTGTAGTTGGGGTAACCGCCCACATGCAGCTCCTCATTCAGATCAAGGCCCTGGAACTTTCCCTGACCAGAGGAGAAAATCTCATCGTAACTGAAGTAAATTAAGAAAATGCACTTGGCCGACTGCCTGAATCAGTTTTGCACTGACAGCACAATACCTGTGAGCTGCCATTGATGGGTTCCCCTTCGTCTACAACGATGTATCCCTGGGTAAGGTTGCGGTGCAACTCAACTGTGTGAAACTCCCCCAGCTTAATGAGGTTGGAGTCGCGGATGGTGGCCATGCCGGAGCCCACGTCAAACCTGAGGCAACACAACATTTTCCAAACCACTCCCTCATTAAACAATGTTATTTCATTTGTTTTTAAAATGTTTAAACATGTTGTTAACCAGAGAATTATTGTGTTATATTGATAGGTTTAAACAGCGGAGATGAGGCTGAGTTCTCTGTCCGTCCTCCGTGATGATGTATGAAAAACTTACTGACTTTGTCTTCCTTCTTTATTGTGTGTTTAATAAATGTTAGGTCGTTTAAACCTGACATATATAATTTTAAGAGCACATCTGTTTGAGTGACATCTAGGCTTCTCTCAACAACACAAGGGAAAGCAGCTTTGTGCACAGATTACAAAGGCTGAGGAAGAAGAGGGTACGGGTGCGGGACCGGTCCACCTCCAGTCCTGGAACCAGTAAATACTGTGTAAATAAATTATAGTTTGGCGTATTTGGTGGCAGAACACAAAATGGTAATTTTTACTGTCTCATCTGTTTTGAAATGTGTTTGAGGTATGAAATGGAAGAATGGATAAATATTAACAGCTGAAATGAAGTTGTGGAGATAAAATATTTTCAGTTCATCCTGTGACGCTGCAAAGGATGAAGTGGGAATAGGAAATGGATGGATGGATTTTATTAAAGATAAGGATTAAAGTCAATGTAGGAATCACTGCCAAAATCAAGTTCTGATCTGAGAGCCTTGTTAGGATGGATATTTTAATGTCATTTAAGCGTTTGAAAGCCGGATGTAAAGCAGCATGCTATGGTGTTGCAAGTGTAAAGCCAACCAAAGCCATGTTCTGTGAAAACGCATGAGGAAACATGAAAGACAAGTTACACAAATAGATGTAAAAATTAGTGTCACATAGTGATAAGGTTAAACTTTAACACACTCTTTGTTTAATCTTATTGTTATTTTACGCACTGTACACTGCTCGTCTTATAAGATAATTGTACAGGTCAGAGAATATATCTTGTACAAGTTGCTTATCTTTATGTCATCTGTGACCTCAGAACCCGTGTGGTTAAGACACCGAGAGGGAGAATCCTGTCAACTGTCTGTACTCTATTTTCCAAACTGCCCCGGTAATCTATTAGGAAGAGATGGACTGCTGCTTTTGGGATTAGCTTTACTGCCCTCTGCCGACGGGAACATTGTGGTACGAAGGAAACGGGGCCTAGTGAGTTGTGACACACACGTACTTCAAGGCCCAGGAGAGCCTCATCTTTATCACGCTCTTGATATCCCAAATAAACCACCAGCACAGACAGGAGATGCCCTCCTCGCACGGAGCAAAGACTCTTGAAGTAGAGCAGGACAGAATGAGTGCAGACGATCTTCAGGTCACTCTGTACTGCAAAAACACCCCGGGGTCAGATAAGGGCTATGAAAATCTACTCAACAAAAGCACACCAACAGCTGTCACGGTTAACTATCTCTATTCAGATCACAGTACAGCGGTAGCTGGAGTAACTTTAAGAGACAGTCAGAAACCCTTATTCAGAATGTGGACCCCTCCACATATTCCTCTGTTTAAAGCATACACGCAGAAATGGCAAGATTTGGGAAAAGTAGTCCAAATCGGTGAACGTGCCTCCGATTGGGTGGCTACTTCGGCTAATACATGGTACAGTGCGTCTACTGGACTGACCAGAACCGCCTTGTTCTGGACAGTGCAGGTCAAGAATAGTATTCACATGCGCGAAACAATCTCTTGATCTTTTGTTTTGACTAAGGAGGAGGAAGCAAAGTTGGAGGATCTTCCACCACAACTTTGGTCTGAGGGACCGTCGGACGTGGGATTATTAAAAAGAGCAGACCCAGTAATAATTCGCCCACAAACTGAATATAAACCATGTCAAAAACAGTATCCACTAAAACCTGATGCCTTAGAAGTAATCAGGCCAGTCATCAGAGATTTAAAACAAGCTGGAGTTATAATTGAATGTCCTGACTCACCGTGCAATACACCTATTTTTCCTGTTAGTAAACAAGCTCCATGGGGGCGCTAGTGAGATGGATAAGGAGTAGGACGTGTTTTCTGAGCTCCCCGTAGCACGCCATATATATTAATACTATTACCACCTATTTAAACTTCAAACTCCTTTATTGGACTGTTAGACTCCTTCTCAGACAATTTAGTTTCCTTCCTCCACTAACCACTGGTTGAAATATGTCCAACAAGAATCCACGAAGCGTCAAGGGATCGGCAGCGGCTAACGCTAGCTGCTCAAAACCCAGCAAGATGAATCCGGCTGCGCTCTCTGACAGGCAAGTCGAGGATGAGGACAACCTGCCACTCATTTGGCAGAAAATGTCTGACAAACTTCTAGAGTCCATCAACGAGCGGTTCGACAAGTTCGAGCAGAATTTCGAGAGCCTGTTGAATGCCCAGCGGGTGTTAGCTGAACGGCTATCCACCACCGAGAGCCAAGCTACGGATCACGAAGTTCGCATCACTGCCATGGAAACTTCGGTGGCGGGCCTCCAGCTTGAAAATACAAAGCTGCGAGCTAAGCTGTTGGACCTTGAGGGAAGATCCAGAAGAAATAATATAAAAATTGTTGGGGTTCCGGAAGGTGAGGAGAAAGGGAGACCAACCGAGTTTGTTACCAACCTCATCCCTAAACTGCTGGGGGGCGACAACTTTGAGAAGCCGGTTGGACGGCGCCAGACCTCGAACCATAATCGCCCGAGTGCACTTCTACCAAGACAAGGAAAAGATCTTGCGACTGGGGAGACAGACCAAGATGGGTCTCGAAGGCCACCGGATTTTAATTTTCCCTGACTACACCGCGGAGGTAATGGAACAACGGCGCGGCTTCCGTGAGGTGCTGCAGCTGCTGAGGGCGAAAGATATCCGGCACACGCTGCGGTTCCCGGCCAGACTTCAGGTTCACCACCAAGGGCAAGTCAAATCATTCACCGATCCGGCCGAGGCGGAATCTTTCCTCGCTCAAAACTTTTAACGGCGAGAATCAGTTTCCCGACGCAAAACAGAGAGCAAGTTTAAAAAATATATATATATATATATAAAAAAAATGAAAATGACGAGAGGGACATTATTTCCAATTGTTGTGAAGGTGGTTCATGGTTGAATGTTATTCATTTGTGCTAATGAGGAGCGGAGGGCATTTGCACTGTCCACACAGCAGCTCCAGATCCGGATGGGGGTAACCCGGCTTCGTTTGGGGAAGCAGTGGGTGGGGTCTGTTTTGGGGAAATGTTCTATACGTGTTTTGTTGCATGTTCCAGTACTTAATATTTTTTCTTGTTGTTTCTCATTCATTTTTGTCCAATTTGTTTGTTTTGTTTTCAGCTGCCAGACCAAATGTCCTGTATTTGTGTTGCTGCCATGCAGAAGATGTCTCATGTAAATAGCACCGTAGAATCCCTGTCCTTATTCTCTTGGAATGTCCGGGGCCTAGGGCACCCAATTAAGCGTGGAAAAGTATTTTCTTATTTGAAATCACTAAAGCCTGACATTGTATTTCTGCAAGAAACCCATGTCTCAGCCACTCAACAAAGAACTCTGAGGGTTAACTGGATCTCACAAGTCTATCAGTCACCCTTTACATCAAAAGCCAGAGGTGTTGCTATTCTCTTCCGTAAAACCGTGCCTTTTCTTTTTCAGTCTTCCACAATTGATCCAAATGGCAGATTCATAATCATATCCGGACGGATAAACTCATTCC
This sequence comes from Xenentodon cancila, assembly GCA_014839995.1. Classification (NCBI taxonomy): domain Eukaryota; kingdom Metazoa; phylum Chordata; class Actinopteri; order Beloniformes; family Belonidae; genus Xenentodon; species Xenentodon cancila. The sequence continues at coordinate 9,797,428 of CM026204.1, read as the reverse complement.
CCGTTACACTGGTCAATATTTATGGACCGAATGTTGATGACTCTGCTTTTTTTCGCAAGGTATTTGACCTCATCCCAGATAACGACTCAAGCCACATTCTGATTGGGGGTGACTTTAACTGCTACCTGGACCCATACTTAGACAGACAATCTTCAGCCCCCGCCCCAAGTATTTCCGCCGTGCAAACTGTCAACAGCTTGATGAAGTTTAAGAAAGTGGTAGATATTTGGAGACTGCAACATCCAAGTGACCGTGAGTACTCTTTCTACTCGCATGTACACAAATCCTACACACGGATCGACTATTTCTTAGTTGACTCGGGACTAATATCCAATATCAGCCACACTAAATACCATGGCATAATATTATCTGACCATAGCCCTGTTAGTCTCAGTCTAAAGCTGCCCCTTCACGGAAGAGCTTACAGCTGGCACTTTAACCCTCTGTTACTAGAAGACCAGACATTTAAACAACGGCTAAAAACTGACATCCTGCAGTTCCTTGAGATAAATGACAACGGAGAGTTTAATGACTCAACCATTTGGGAAACGCTTAAAGCTTATATACGAGGATTAGTCATTTCATATGAAGCAACAAATAACAAAGCCAAACGTGGGAAACTAGAAGAAATTGAGAGGGAACTATCAGCTACAGATCAGTTATATCGAAGTACACTGCTGCAATCAGATTACAATAAAATTATAAAGCTAAAATATGAATATAACGCATTACTGGGGGATCAAATCAGTAAAACACTTCTGAAAATCAAAGGGAAACATTTTGAATTAGGAGACAAGCCACAAAAATTGTTGGCAAGACAACTGAAGGGAGAACAAGCAAAACGAGCCATCCATAAAATAAAATCCAAATCTGGCCAATTACTCACAAATTTGAAGGACATTAATGAGGAATTTAGACAATTCTACACAGATATCTACACCTCCAAGTCAACTGCAACACAGAATGATTATGATCGTTTTTTTGATAAACTCAATTTCCCAAAACTAGATGCAAACATAACGGAAGATTTGGACTCTGACTTTACACTGTCTGAGCTGCGAGAAGCTATTAAATCTTTCCCCAATAGCAAGGCTCCGGGTCCAGATGGGTTTGGTCCAGAATTTTTCAGAGCTTTTCAGGAGGTTTTGGCACCCCCTCTGCTTAAAATGATTCAAGATAGTTTTAAGAACAGAAGGCTTCCACCCTCTCTTAATGATGCTAACCTTTGCGTTATATTAAAAAAAAACAAAGAAGAGACTGATCCAGGAAGCTATAGACCCATTGCTCTGCTAAACTGCAATCTGAAAATCATAACAAAGGTTTTAGCAAACCGACTTGGGAAGAACGTAGGAAGTATCATACACCCAGACCAAACTGGCTTTGTTCCAGATAGATTTTCCTTTTGTAATGTCCGTAAAATTCTAAACCTAATGTATACAAAATATGGGAAGGAAGACAAGGCAGCTATACTGGCTCTGGACGCTCAAAAAGCCTTCGATATGATAGAATGGCCTTATCTCATAGCAACACTCAAAAAATTCGGTTTTGGTGATGTATTTACGAACTGGGTAAAAATATTATATGCTAACCCTAGATCTTGCATCCTCACTGTTTTGTGAAATTTTCTTAAGGTTCGTCGGAGGTAGGCACACAGAAAGCACACACAGACTCTGATGAACAATATATATATATTTATTTTACGCAAAGCATAGCATAAGCAATCTATTTGGTTATATTGGCAAAACACACACAAAGAATATAACTTGGATTATATGAATGAAGCATATAGAATATTATACAGGTATTTCACACACTTTCACACACAAAAGAACACTGACTAACCAAAGTGTCTCTCACTTTGGTTAACTACATTTCACGCACACACAAAATCACACTCACTGTGATTCTAGCAGGATCAATCACTTTGGTTTTCATATATACATAAACCACATCTACTGTGATGCAAGGACCAACCTGTGTCCCCCGCAGCGCACAGCCAAAGTCAGTCACACAAACTTCAGTTTATCAAACAGGCATTATTCAAGCTTCAGTTTATCAAACAGGCATTACTCACACAAGCTTCAGTTTATCAAACAGGCATTATTCAAGCTTCAGTTTATCAAACAGGCATTACTCACACAAGCTTCAGTTTATCAAACAGGCATTATTCTCATTTACTATGATGCTAGGATGATAGTGTCGTCCACCCCCTGCAGAGCATAGCTCCAAACAACCATCGGAGAAGCGTTCCATCCTTACCGTTGACACACGGACTGGAGAGCCAAACAGTCCCGGTAAAAGCAGCTTCCAACCTTGCTGGGCATCCGTACGTGACCCGCAGCTGACTCTGACCCGGACAGAGACTTTCCGTCGCTATATTCTCTCGTACAAGGGCCGTGTGTGAGATGGGGGGGCCAACCCCACCCCACAGACAGACCCTGCTCTTGGGAACAGATCCTGGTTCACAAAACATGTTTTGTAAACCAGGAACCGTTCTCAGAACATGCTATCAAAACAACAGACTTTTCCCAGCTCTACTCACAAAATAACAAAAACTTCTCTCAGGCACACAAAAGAAATAACAAGACTTTTCTCAGGAACTAACAAAATAACAAGACTTTTCTCAGATATAAGCGAACAATTAGAAAAACATCTTACATAACCAATGTTTGGTCTGACCAGGACAACTAACAATAATTCTCCTTACATTCCACCCCTTGGCCTGGTCAGACCAACACATTCAATCAACCAAGTTTTACTTATGTAGTCATGTTTGGTCAGATCAGGACAACAAAACAACAATCAAAAAAAAAAATGTTCCTTACATTCCACCCCTTGGCCTGATCTGACCAACACTTTCAGTTCTGGAAATAGTGACCATTATGACCAAACACATCCAAAACAAACCATTGTCGTCCATGTCGAGGGTGTTCAAACTCCCAGTAATGTTCGGTGGTGGTTGTTACTGCATGGTTAAGGAGTTCCATTCGAGTTAGGAAGGTCCGCACCCTGTAAAAGTAATTTCCACTTACCCAATACATATAATGCCAATGGTGTCCTGGTACACTCGGATTTATGGTTATTTCAAAGTGTTCTAGGCCAAACCACCCGTCTCTTACATATAGCGTGATTTTCATGTTAAAGCAGCATTATAGAGAGTGAGAGTTAAGTCTCGTTTCACCCGTCTAACATAAAAACAAGTTAATACATTGCATAGCGTGAGCAAGATAATAATACTTATTAAAACCAATAAAGGAGGCACAAAAGATGTCCGTGCTGACACAGACATTCCCGAGAAGATATCCCACCAATGATAAGCTGAATCTTGTTGTATCATCTTGGCGGCATGCAACACCCTTCCATGGGCCACAATGTTGGACACGAGCAGTCTGGAAACGTTGGACGTATGAGATTGTACAATTACATTTAGTTCCGTGGATCGATTCAGTGCGCCTCTAAACCGATCCAGGGAAACATCCCAGGGCATATGGAGAATACTCCAATGCACCTGACTAAGTCGGTGGTCAGATCTGTAATTAGTCAAGTAATAGGTCTCGTTATTCCAGTGCCACACATGAACTCCATGGAGGTATCCTGTATAGGGCGTCCCAGGCAATAACGGATGGCTATACAGTGTTGCTACACAGAGAGTATGGGGTCCTGTCTGGCATAGCATGTCTCGCGGTGGTTCTACAAACCATTCACACATTGCCTGTACCGTGGTTAAGCATGGTTCTTGATATGCATCTCTAGTCACACAAGCCATCCCTTTATCAGTGATGTCACACATTTGTAAATCATAAGTGTGATTGGTCTGGAGACTGAACCAATCACCCTGTGTTTTCAAAAACCAGTATCCGGTGTCAGTGATTACAGGTAACACATAACACTTACACACAGTCAAAAGTTTCAGGACATTCAGTTGTAAGGAATGTCCCATACACATTGACTCATTACATTTAGTCTTTTCAGGAGGGAGCTCCAACCACCAATCTGCAGAATTGTTCCCCATCCGTCGCCATTCAATAGGATTGTTGGTAGTAACAGCTCTGATGAAACGCTCATGTTGTAATTTCATATCAACAATGTGCACATTACAAACAGTCATATGTAAAGCTTCTGTCCTGTTGGTAAGAACATCCACAGTTAGATTCCACATCTCAGTATCCCATGTTAAGGTTTGCAGGAGTGTTTGAGCAGCCTCTTGTTGTGTCCAAACAGCAAAGGGCATCCACAGTCCAACCTGTTGTATTCCAAGTGATGTCTGTTGTCCAGTGTTCGAAAGCATAGCGCTAATCACCGCTCCATCAATCGTGTTAGACAGACCCATCACAGTTCCCACTCCCCCCAGCAAAGCATCATACCACGCTCCTGCATCGCTGGGGACAGTTAGGCAATTTTGGAAACAACACTTGCCATTGCAAATCCACATGTTGTATTTGATTTCTCTGGCAGGTAAAGCTATCCTGCGTCCTCGGCCGGGTAGAATTGCACCATCCCACCATGTATGGTTGACGCACTGTAGTCATCTGGACAGCTGGCGTTGGTGCCACCTGACAGGAGGGCTTGCTGCTGATCCACCCCAGGGCAACGAGAGCACGAAGGGTAGGGCCCAGGAGCCTGCACTGCCAGTACACCGGTTGCTGTGGTTGACGCCCATGTCGCCACCTCGAGGAGCCGTCATCAGTCAGTCCGATCTGCAATCTCCACAGGAACATACCTAAAAGAGAGTTAATGCTTAGGAACACAAAGACAACGGATTATTAGTTTTCTCTCAAATAGCATTTTGACACAGGTCCTTGCTGCAGATACAGTGTCATTCCTGCAAAAACATCCATTCCCAAAATCCACTCTTTCACTGTAGGGATGATAACTGAATCTAATCTAACTATGTTTGGTCAGATCAGGACAATCAAGATAATTTTCGTTACATTCCACCCCTGGCCTGATCTGACCAACACTTTTCAGTCCTGACTCTTTTGTTAGCATTTGTCAGCTCGGTAGCTTTTCCAACAACAACATCGCCTCCCAACCCTTTTAGGGAGACTAAGGGTCCTTTAAATTGCTGAACTAATTTATTCCAATAGATATCTACATAGACATGGGGTCGTATATCATCAATAGACCAAATTTGGGACCGAATTTACGGTGCTCGGCCTGTATCCTAGTAATTAAGCAGTAAATCTAACAGTTCAGAATAGATGCACCTCTGGTTATGATCCTTATTTTTGTCTTTTTTGTCTGTCTGTGATTTAGGAGTCACTATCTTCACTAGTTTCACTCCTCCTAAGCACTAGAGTAATTCGACTCCTTCTTGTCTGCTGGAGGGCGGTGCTTAGGGCGTGGCCCCCCGGTGTCCGTCCGAGCCCTCAGCAGGAAGCGGACGGAGAGGAGGAGGAGGAACGCATTTGTCTAAGCGTTTGCAGCAATAGAGTCATGTCAGAGAAACAATGTACTTTTAACCCCTTCTGTACATCCCATTCCCCAAGGGAACCCAAATCAGCAATCATGCTTCTGAATTCGCTCATAGAGCGATCAGTCGACCACCGCAATAATGTCAAAATCAAGGATTTGTCCACAAAAGACCGCACCTGCGCCGCGTCTGCATGGCGAGGTCTTATACGCCGCTGCCTCCGCTTTATCTTGGAGACCTGAGTCACAGACCGCTCGGCCAACGCCGTCAGCCGGTCATGTCCACATCGTAACAAACGGTTCAGCTCCGTTTTTAACGCACAGTCAGCTTGAGCTTCTGTCAGCTGCTGCTTCTGCCCAGTTTTTAACCAGTCATACTGTCCACTCATTCTCCGCCGTGCTTCAGCGCACACCCACATCCGCCGCCGTACTCCCCCCATCGGAGCCTGTGGCGCAACGTGACTGCCTGACAGCACTTCAACACCACAGCTGGAGATCCGTTACCAACCAAGTCCTGCCATGGGCAGGCATAAAGCAACGTCTCTCCATCTACTCAACACAGCAATAAGGAGTCTTCTGGCTCTTTCGGCCTATCACTGTTTTTCTAATTCTTCTTAAACATAGTTTACGTGTATATCTTCCGTTAATCTCTAAATTCGTTCAAATGTTGTGCTTAATTAATCCCTTAGGTCGTGACGCCAAAGGTTGTGCATATTTACCACGTCACCTAAACATGTTTTTCCGCGCACATCCTCGGTTAATCTGTAAATTCATGACGCCAAATGTGCATATGTACTATTTCTTTCTGTGCACATTAATCTCTATGGTCCAGGTTCGTGATGCCAATTGTTGTGAAATATTCTTTTACTCTTAAACATGGTTTTCTGTGTAAATCCTCCGATAATCTCTAAATTCGTGACGCCAAATGTTGTGAAATATTTACTATTTCACTTAAATCTGATTTCTGTGTACATCCTCCGTTAGTCGCTGTTCGTGACGCCAAATGTTTTGTGAAATTTTCTTAAGGTTCGTCGGAGGTAGGCACACAGAAAGCACACACAGACTCTGATGAACAATATATATATATATTTATTTTACGCAAAGCATAGCATAAGCAATCTATTTGGTTATATTGGCAAAACACACACAAAGAATATAACTTGGATTATATGAATGAAGCATATAGAATATTATACAGGTATTTCACACACTTTCACACACAAAAGAACACTGACTAACCAAAGTGTCTCTCACTTTGGTTAACTACATTTCACGCACACACAAAATCACACTCACTGTGATTCTAGCAGGATCAATCACTTTGGTTTTCATATATACATAAACCACATCTACTGTGATGCAAGGACCAACCTGTGTCCCCCGCAGCGCACAGCCAAAGTCAGTCACACAAACTTCAGTTTATCAAACAGGCATTATTCAAGCTTCAGTTTATCAAACAGGCATTACTCACACAAGCTTCAGTTTATCAAACAGGCATTATTCAAGCTTCAGTTTATCAAACAGGCATTACTCACACAAGCTTCAGTTTATCAAACAGGCATTATTCTCATTTACTATGATGCTAGGATGATAGTGTCGTCCACCCCCTGCAGAGCATAGCTCCAAACAACCATCGGAGAAGCGTTCCATCCTTACCGTTGACACACGGACTGGAGAGCCAAACAGTCCCGGTAAAAGCAGCTTCCAACCTTGCTGGGCATCCGTACGTGACCCGCAGCTGACTCTGACCCGGACAGAGACTTTCCGTCGCTATATTCTCTCGTACAAGGGCCGTGTGTGAGATGGGGGGGCCAACCCCACCCCACAGACAGACCCTGCTCTTGGGAACAGATCCTGGTTCACAAAACATGTTTTGTAAACCAGGAACCGTTCTCAGAACATGCTATCAAAACAACAGACTTTTCCCAGCTCTACTCACAAAATAACAAAAACTTCTCTCAGGCACACAAAAGAAATAACAAGACTTTTCTCAGGAACTAACAAAATAACAAGACTTTTCTCAGATATAAGCGAACAATTAGAAAAACATCTTACATAACCAATGTTTGGTCTGACCAGGACAACTAACAATAATTCTCCTTACATTCCACCCCTTGGCCTGGTCAGACCAACACATTCAATCAACCAAGTTTTACTTATGTAGTCATGTTTGGTCAGATCAGGACAACAAAACAACAATCAAAAAAAAAAATGTTCCTTACACTCACTAATGGTGACAGATCTAGCCCATTCACTCTTCAGCGTGGTGTCCGATAGGGAGATCCTCTGTCTCCTTTACTGTTTAATATCGCTCTGGAACCCCTCGTTATAGGAATCAGGGAACATCAACATATCACAGGTATAAAGCTGAATGGAACTGAGACGCGAATTGCCCTTTATGCAGATGACCTCCTGGTCTGTCTGTCGGATCCAACAACATCCATCCCCATTCTATTACAATATATGAACTCTTTTGGGAAGATCTCTGGATACAACATAAATTGGGAAAAAAGCGAGTTTGTACCATTAGATGGCCACTTTACAAATGATTTTCTGAGCAACCTACCTTTTAGAATAAAAAACAACAGCTTCATTTACCTGGGACTCAAGCTGACCAGAAACCCAGAGGAGCTTTTCAAATTAAATTTTACTGAGGCCCTAGAAAAACTTAAGGCCGATATTGAAACCTGGAAATTGCTACCCCTGTCCATGATTGGTAGAGTGAATGCTATCAAAATGGTGAGCCTACCTAGATTCCTGTATCTATTTCAAAATTTACCAGTGTATTTGAATGCATCTTTTTTCAAAAAGGTTGACTCAATAGTACTGCCATTTATCTGGGGCTATAAAACCCACCGAATATCTAAAGCTCATCTGCAAAAACCTTCCAAAGAAGGGGGTCTGGGTCTACCAAACTTCAGACACTACTACTGGGCGGCTAACGCTAGGGCCCTCACCTACTGGAAGTGTGAAGGTCTTGATTTGGGGAAAACTCCCTCATGGGTGCAGCTGGAGGCTAACACTGTAGAAAAGTCATCACTCCCAGCCCTTTTGTTTTCAAGCTCTGCCCCAATATCCAAAATACATCAACATAGCTTTATTCTAAAAAATTCACTTCGCATCTTACAGCAGATAAAAACAGCATGCCGGATTCCTAGTGCCTCGATGCAGGCACCCATTTGCCAGAATCATGCATTCATTCCTGGCCAACAAGATGGAGCATTTACTGTCTGGAAAGAAAAGGGTATTAGATCTTTTTCAGACCTCTTCATTGATGGCCACTTTGCTTCGTTTACGCTGCTTAGTTCAAAGTACAGAATTCCTAGCTCTCATTTCTTCCATTACCTTCAGATCAGACACTGTGTTAGGGAGTGGTGTCCACATCTGGAGCTCCCCGCGGCACACCCCCTCTTTGAGCATCTCTCGCTACCCCCCGATTCCAAGCGGATCATATCTAAATTTGTTTCCTGTTTCTCCACCGTGGTTCCCTCTGACTCAATTAGAGAGGCTTGGGCTAGAGATTTGAACTGTGAGGTCCCGGTTGGCCTCTGGAATGAGGCACTGCCCAAAATTAATCGCTGCTCCATCAGTTCTCGACTCAGGTTGATTCAGTTTAAGGCTCTGCATAGACTGCATTATTCCAAAACAAAGCTGAACAAAATCTTTCCAGCCGTCTCGGCTAATTGTGATAGGTGTAAGACATCGGAAGGTACGCCGAGTCATTTATTCTGGTTCTGTCCATCGCTGCACGGTTTCTGGTGTAATATCTTTAAATGCTTCTGAGACGTGTATAATAAAGATATCCAGCCGAATTGCCACCTGGCCATATTAGGATGTTCCTCTCAAACTTCCCAAATGCCACAGCATATACAGACAGCGCTACAGTTGGGAATGGTGGTGGCCAAAAAGCTTATTCTTCTGAACTGGAAATCAACAAACCCTCCCTCTTTGAACATTGGCTGGATGAGATTGTGTATGCCATCCGGCTGGACAGGATACGACTTTGCAGATCTGGCTCACAGAATAGATTCGACACTGTTTGGAAACCTTTCCTGGCCCACCACACCATAACTTGAACTACAGTACTGATCAACAGGACTTCGGGTGGGGAGATGCTGGATCTGGGTCACTCACAAATGTAACTTTTTGCATTTTTGTCTCTTGTACAAGTTGTCAGGCTGCAACATTTATGTACATACTCGTCCTAAAATCAATATGGTAATCTGGCAAGCTTTTTTTTTTTTTTTTTTGTGTGTGTGTGTGTGTGTGTGTGTGTGTGTGTGTCTCTTTTAATATTATTATTTATTTATTACTAGTAATTGTCGTGTTTTTTGGGGGGGTTGTCATGCTGTTCTTGTCACCTTTTTGTCTTTGTCACAGTGTTTTATACGTCTGTTCACTTAAACCTGAAAATAAAATTATAAAAAAAAAAAAAAAAAAAAAGAAAACTAGCTCCATCTACCAGCTGGAGGATGGTACAAGATTTACAGGCAGTCAATAATGCGGTGATTCAGCGAACCCCCTGCGTACCGGACCCACATAAGCTACTAAACAGCCTGAGGTCAGATGCGTCTGTCTTCACAGTGGTGGACATCAGTAACGCTTTTTTCTCTGTCCCCATCCATAAAGACAGCCAATTTTGGTTTGCATTTACATTTAAAGGGAAGAAATACACTTATACTAGACTGCCTCAAGGTTATTGTGAGAGTCCCACCATCTATTCCCAGATTATGAGTGCCAGTATGTAACGTTTTCAGCCGCCGGGAAAAAGTCAAGTGTTGCTTTACGTTGATGATGTTTTGCTTGCGTCGCCAGATTAGGAGACCTGTAAAAAAGACACAATTGCTCTTTTAAAATATCTTGCGAGTAAGGGACACAAGGTCAACAAGAATAAGCTACAACTCTGCCAAGAACAAGTTAAATACCTTGGCCACATGTTATCTAAACGGGGGAGGACTATCTTACAAGATAGGAAATCTGTCATTTTGCAGGCTCCAAAACTGTTAAACAAAAAACTAATGATGTCCTTCTTGGGCCTCATGAACTACTGTTGCAGCTGGGTACCCAATTACGCTGAGATCACAGCTCCTCTTAGCACTATGATGTATGAAAAAGACATGAAAATGACTTCTCCTTTGTCCTGGACTACTGAAGCTGAAAAAGCTTTCTGTGACATCAAACGCATTTTAGCATCCTCTACGGTGCTCTCACTACCTGACTATGACAAACCTTTCATTCAGACTGTGGACTGTAGAGGCTATTTCATGACTTCTGTCCTCTTACAACAACAAGGTGATAAAACCAAGCCTGTGGCATATTTTTCATCAAAATTAGATGCGGTTTTTATGACCTTAACAATGTGAGCAGTAGGAACTGTTATGTCCGTCAGTAAAAGGTCAGGACTCAGAACCTGACCTGTGATGAATGGGATAGTGGTTCTTTAAGGAGTAGGAGCACTACAGACAGATTCCGGCCAGAGAATCTTTAATCAGCTTTATTCGTCCAGCAGTCTTCACAATTTGCATATAAATTTAGGCGTGTGACTGGGGTGTGTGTGTGTATGTATGTGTGTGGTCTAAACAGAAAGAGAAAGAAATAATGTGGATGAAACAAGACTACACGAGGAGCCGGGTCTGTGCAGGGTTCTAGTAGGCAGGATAACAGCTTCAGTTTTTGCAGTCCTATGAGGGTGAGGGCTGCAGCCAGTGTCACCATGACACAAACCCCTATCGTATTATTTAGGATTCGAACCAACAACCTTGTAGCACCACAATAATAGTATAAACCGGCTCTGGTCCACGGTCCGATCAGACTGGAGTTGGAGTGGGTGATGTTACACCAGTCGCCAGGAACGGCTCCAAAATTCTTTTTCAAATTTAAGAGATTAAAATGTTTAAGATGTTTAAGTTTAAGATGGGTAAAATTAAAGCAGGTATATTGCCACCCCTTTAGGAGATCAATATGTAAATTAGAGGATGGATAGGCCCACAGTTTATCACTGAACATAAGTGAAAGGTGTAACTGGTGGTACCCCAAAACACATAATTCATCGCAATGCCCCCATTAACCTTTATATATTTGTCTGCTGATGCCGTTGATATGGATCTTTTTGACCTGTGCGGAAGCAAAACTTATAGAACTTCAAAGTGAGGTACTTAGGATTACCCTTAAAATAAATTCAGCAGTGCTACTGGTAGTCAGAAGCACAACTTATAGAACTTCAATGTGAGGTACTTAGGATAACCCTTAAAATAAATTCAGCAGTGTTACTAGTAGTCAGAAGCACAACTTATAGAACTTCAAAGTGAGGTACTTAGGATTTCCCTAAAAATAAATTCAGCAGTGTTACTAGTAGTCAGAAGCAAAACTTATAAAACTTCAAAGTGAGGTACTTAGGATTTCCCTTAAAATAAGTTCAGCAGTGTTACTAGTAGTCAGAAGCAAAACTTATAGAACTTCAAAGTGAGGTACTTAGGATTACACTTAAAATACATTCAGCAGTGTTACTGGTAGTCAGAAGCACAACTTATAGAACTTCAAAGTGAGGTACTTAGGATTACCCTTAAAATAAATTCAGCAGTGTTACTAGTAGTCAGAAGCAAAACTTATAGAACTTCAAAATGAGGTACTTAGGATTACCCTTAAAATAAATTCAGCAGTGTTACTAGTAGTCAGAAGCAAAACTTATAGAACTTCAAAATGAGGTACTTAGGATTACCCTTAAAATAAATTCAGCAGTGTTACTAGTAGTCAGAAGCAAAACTTATGAAACTTCAAAGTGAGGTACTTAGGATTACACTTAAAATAAATTCAGCAGTGTTACTAGTAGTCAGAAGCACAACTTATAGAACTTCAAAATGAGGTACTTAGGATTTCCCTTAAAATAAATTCAGCAGTGTTACTAGTAGTCAGAAGCACTACTTATAAAACTTCAAAGTGAGGTACTTAGGATTACCCTTAAAAAAAAAAAAATCAGCAGTGTTAATGCAACCCTTACCCATGACATATTTGACGTAGGCCCCTGTATGCACCGAATTTTTCACAACTCAGCATAAGCTGGTTAAATCATCAAGATGTGACAGGACCTTTAACGCGCACGTGAATGCTCCCGACTGGCAAACAGCCAAAACATCTGCTTTCATAGGTTTCAGAGGTGTGCACATCTGTTGATCAGGTCATCAAGAGCTTGTGATCAGCAGCCGTATTTCTGTGGTAAAACATTAAGAAGATGTGGATATGTTTATATGTGTGTGTGTGTGTGATCCTGATCTGAGCTCTTGATTTTTATTATTTGATTTTTATTATGTTTTACTAACAAAAATATAGAATAAAACAGTGAGTAGTAAATTTTGCATGACTGCATCTAAAATGTGTTTATTGTCATGTAAAAAAAAGAAAAAAAAGATGTTAGGTGATTTGTTAAACCAGATTATAGTAAAATGTAATGTAATTGACTATTGACTAAAGCATTTTTACATGCTCCCAAAAATCAAGAATGTCACTCCCTCTTGCACTTAATTGTGGTTGAGTGTTGTGTCTGTCTTCTCCAGTCACTCAGAAACACACCAGACATCAGCTTAGGAAATCTAAGAAAAGACTTTCAAGCCAGCATTTTACTTGAAAGTTATTCAGTGCTGGTGAGCAGTGTTGAAGCAAAGCCTTTGGAAGTCAATAAAAGACAATTATGGCAGTTATTGGATGTGCTGGGATTAAAAAAAAAAGAAGAAATGCCATCCCATTTCTGCCATAAACCTCCACAGGCGATAACAAAAATTAAAACAAAAGATAATAATGAAAAGCTAACTCCTGCAACACCAGCTCAGGACCAAAAAGTTTGACTTTTTATCAAGTCAAAGACTCTAACACCAGATAATATCACATTAGACCTCAATAGTGTAGCTCAACACCGGGAGTTGTGCAACCTGGAAGGAAAAGGACAGAAGAAAAACAGTATAGTTGCATGTTTCTGCAGAAAAGTCAGGAAAAGACACACACACACACACACACACACACACACACACACACACACACACACACACACACACACACACAGCGGTTTATGATTGGGTGGATTCCCAATACACGTTTTCACTAAAACAAGAGGAAAAATCTGAATTTTGATAAAGGGTACTGCTGCAGGGGGGGGGGGGGGGGGGGCGTTTCCACTGAACAGTGTTGTTCTTTTTCTCCGCAACTCTCCATAACTCTCCACAACTCTCCATAACTCAACATAACTCGCCCTGCAAGACTTCTCTTCAAAACAATGAAAAAGAATATCTAAACTTTGAAGAAGATGAACATCAACAACTTGGGATATATTTTATTAACTGCTGCTACAGCTGTTGTGAAAATAGCCAACAGAATAAGACTGCAGCAGATGATTCTGAGGCAAAGTCCTAATGATTGAGTAGTGTTACAGCACAACTACATTGTGCCTTAAATTCCACCTTGAGAAAGCGTAAAATGGTTTTTGGGATATGTGGCGGTTTGTTGTTCAGATTATAAGTGTTCCCATTACATTTTTTTTTTTTTTTTGCGATATTTAGGTTTTGTGCAAGTCTGGGGATAATAGAAATGCGACTATTGTTTGGCAGACACGTCATGACTTTGCCACCAAATGGCAACAAGGCAACACTGTTGTCTTATTAAGAAACACCTCAAAAACTGTAATTAAAGACATTTGAATGCAACATTTTTTTTTTAATGGGCTGGGACAACTGTACAAAGAACAGGCACCCAGATGTGTTGTCCTCAGCTGTAGAAGCAGCAAGGGGTACTTGGTATTGCCCATGTTTTTTATTTGTTTTTTTAGTTCGTTTCAATTTCTTTAATATTCAGCTCTGCTCATAAAAACATGTTTTATGGGGTGCAGTCAACCACTTAACTGTAGCCCTGTGGGGGTAGGCCTCTGTTGATGTTGGTCTTGTAGATTTGTGCTGGCCTCTTCAGAAATACACCAGAAGGAACAATGTGCTCGTCTCTTGAGTAACAGTCAACAGTTTAAACTTAACATGTCCTTGAACAATCCTGAACTTCAGAGCAGCTAGAAAGCCTTAAAATTGTTTAAAACCAGTATTTTTCACCAATATTCAGTAAAGATGTTTCTATAATGTACTAATACTGTATCTGTGACAAATGTTAACGAAGGTTGTAAGTAAAGCAAGTATACCATGAACATATAGTTTAAAAAACAAAACAACAACATAAAATAAAACAGTGATTCAATGAAGTGTAAAACTCTCCATCTACGCCGTGACCGCCTCTAGCTCCACCGACCGTGCTTCGCCGCTCAGAAAAGTGAGGCCGGAAGTAAACCTGACTGTGTAAGATTGTAGGTTAAAAAAAAAAATCCAAAATAAAACTATAAACAGCAAAAGAATAAGAAGAAATAAGTGTAGTCGTGTCACAAAAATGATGACTATGCATCTACCAAGTTAGTGTTGTAATACCAGTTTCTGCCCCGTGTGGCAGCAGCGGGCAACATACCAGCCTCAGTCCAACATGATAACACAAAGAAGTCACACAGTTTTTGGGCGTACTTGACCTCGTTGCCAGTCATGTAGGTACCGCCCCCAAAATACCATTTTAGGATACACAGATTGAAACAATTGAATTGAATTGAATTGAATGTGCAGTCGCTGTAGATTTCTCAACTCGGTCCTGTTACAGCTCAGTCTCATGACACTAGTGGGGTTTGTGTGGATGGTGGGAGACTAGATGTCTGTTGAAGTTGTGTTGTGGACGGTCCGCTCTTCTAGCTCTTCTAGTCATGATGAACCAGCTCAACTCCATCAGATGGAGCCCTGAAGTCAAAGCTTCCTTCATCTCCAGCAGGAGAAAACTTACAAGAGGATTATTCCACTTCATTTTACACAAATGATTCTTAAAACAACTGAAGTGTAGCCAAAAATAATGCTCATTTCAGACCGTTTAGGAGCCTTTACATGTTGCTGTTACACATCAAACTAGGTGAAGACTGCCTTGTCGGCCTGTCCGATGTCCCTCGTCCCATCAGCTAGTACTTGTAAGAGGGGACAGAACCCAGAAAACCAGAGGACAAGAGCCACCGGCTGCAGTCGTATTTGATGATGCATAAACGTAAACATGTGAAACACAGAATATGTTTCACATGAGGCCAGTGCAAAGGACAATATTGTCATATCAGGAGCTCAAACAACATGGGTTCTTTTCTGTTCTTGTCCCGTCTTAACGTTTCTGCAGATCTACTCATCTCTGCTGCAGCGTCTCCTCCTGAGTTTGCTGATGCCGACGACTCCAACCCTCTTTCCTCTGTGAACGTCTGCATCGTCATATTAGCAGTCGTGGAGACACATGCCAGAAAAAAGAGAAACTCTGTTGTCCTGGAGAAAGACATATTAACAGCTCAGTTAAAGTAACAAGTAACACCCAGCATCAGTGAACAGAGACACTACATCCATTTGATCACCTTGAAAGTCAGACGGGGACCAGGACGGATGAATATAGAGACCTGAACACACTCCAGCTGCATCAAACATGCCTTTCTTCTTTTCCATTCATGCTTGTAGTCTCTCTGTCTCAGTGAGCAGACACAGTCAAGTCTGATCTTTGTGTAACACTCCTCACTGAGGTCTGAAATGTGCACGCTCACATTCGCAAAACATACACATTAATGCAAAGATCTTTGACTTTTTATGAAGATACATTCATGAAACAAGGGTCACTGGACCCTAAATGTCTGAATTAAACATTTTTATCAAATATTACAGCTGTTCTGACAGCTCAACGTTGGATGTTTGTTCAGCTCTGCAGATTTCCAAGATTCACTTGTTACAGTCTGTGTGAGTGTTTTCAGGTCCCTGTTCAGAGTAGTGTAGGGGGGGGGGGGGGGGGGGGGGGGTTGTTTGGGATACCTGCTGAAGCAGTAGGTCCTCTTCCTCTGTCTGCTGGTGTCTATGGAGTCATGCTTCCTGTAGCTGATCACAAGATTATTAATGAAGAAACAATACCCAGACTACAACCTTCAGGTTTACATATTGAGATATCAAATTGCACAAATCATGGTTGTGTACATAACTGTGTGGCTGGGAGGTGTCTGAAAGTGTATGTTAAAGGCTGTGTGGAACTGGTAATTGGACTAATTTCTTTACCGTTTTTCTAGTCTTGTCAAACTCTCAAAGTGCTTCATTCACCCGTTCACACACACAGAATCAAAGAGAATCAAACCAACAACTTTGAGGCTGACAAATGACAGATCTACTTGAATCACAGCCATGTGTGCATCCAAGAGTGTGAGAGTGTTGTCACACCTGGAGATTGACATCCAAGGTCAAGGCTTCACCGTGTGACCTAAAATGAACAGAAAGGGATCATTTAGAGTTGGAATAGTAAGCAAACAAGACAAGAACGTTTCATCTGATGTCCAGCAACAGTGAATCCTTGTAAACTGTGACCATTGTTAATGGTGTAACTGTATGTCTCTCACATGCTGTTTGGTCCATGCTTATGACCACTGAATTGGATATTTTAGACTAGTAAACCTCTTTAATCTGTTTTCAGGAGTGTAATGTGTCAGAAAGTGTTGTGTGTTTCAAAGATGAAGCACCAGGAGTCCTCACAGTAAAGTACAGTATGTTTATATATTTCCTATGCTTATGTATAGCAAATCAAATCAAACAAAATCAATCAAAATAATGAGACCTGTATGTGTGGTTGAAATTTATCACATTTATAGAAAGCTTGATATATATTACAGGAGTCTGAATGCATTGCAGCTGCTTACTTGAAACACTTTCTTGAAACTAGTTAAAGTAACTTATATTGTATTTTGATAATAAATGCATTGTAAATACGTTAACTTCTGTCATCATAAATCACTTAAGAATGACATATGTACGATCAAAAAAAAGGAAGATAAAATAGGGCAACCGTTTGGTTTAGAAGTTACAGTAGTTTTACTGGCAGCGCTGCAGCATGGTGTTCCTATAGTGATGTGCTGCCACCTGCTGGTCTCTAAAACAGTTGCATTTAATAGAGTTGCGGATTCTCTGAACTTTCAATAAAATTTACAATATCATCAACAAATATGATAATTTATAAATGATTATATTATATTATGCTCTGGCTGACACCAGGTTTTAAAATGATATACATAAAGCTCAGAAGAACTAAGATATTTCATATTAAGCTGTCGTATTGTTAATTTTAAAATGTGTTTTTGTTTTAGTTTGTAATATTAAAGTAAAATTCAAGATTGTTATGGTTTCGTGACGTGAAGTGTATATAGAAGATTAAGTAAAGATTTACTATTGTACAAAAACCTCAGGGATTTTATATATAATATATTATATTGTATTTTATATGCATTATATATATAACGTTTATACAATTACTAATTACACTATTACAATCAAATATCTAAATATTTATTAAAAAATATAAGCTAAATTACCACCAATACAAGTGTTCACTACAGAGAGGCAATTGTAATTATTAGCTCAGCTTTTTTTTTTTTTTTTGCTTTAATAGCTGTTAAGTTTTTTTAAGTGGCTTATTAAAATTCCACGTTGCTAACTGAAAATCGTGTTTACGTTCCAAGACGAGTAAAGAGCCAATCAGAAGCAGTGGAACTTTCGACCTGCTGACCTCACCGGTTGTCCCGGTAACTTCTATATATTTTCAAGAGGTCGCTCAGCTCCGCTGCGTTCGATCTAGATTGCAGAGGAGACGCATCATATCCAGTTTCTTAAACAAAGTTTACACGCTTTCCACACGCTTTCGAAAGAAAAGAGCCCGGATATTTCACTGCTGTATTTCCATCACGAGAAAAGTAAGAATAAAAGTTCTTAAACTTGTATGAAACAACATTTTCTTCATTTTTGCGTTAAAGAACAAGAAGCTAGCTAAAAAGCTAACGTGCTGGTAGCTTAAATCAGCTCGTTTGCTGTCTAAACATCATTTTTTACCCTTGTGGGTGGTTTTACATATATTTATACTTTGATGAGATCTAAATAAATATCAAATATCTTCTTATCATAATTTTCCTTAACAGAATCATATGAGCAGCACCACATTCATGATATGATCTGGTTGTTTTAGGCATTTACGTGTTTGTATTTAACATAATTTCGGCCGCTCCAATTGCAGCTGCGCACTGACGACGCGTGACATTTGTGCGTCACATTAACTTATATATGATCACATTTATACACTGGTGCCATCTGTGTTTCCGTGGTTATCAGATAGTCGGACAAGTTATTTCGATGACGCAGGTTTTTTTTTTCTTTATTTTCGTTTGAAAGCGTTGCTAAGGAACAAAACGGGGAAAACCCCAGCGCTGCTTCCTGATGCGCATGCGCGATATTTTCCCCCCTTTATTGTGCGGTCTAAATAAACTATAGTCAGTCAAAAAAGTAAAAATATACAACCTAAAACGCGTATCTGTCCCCGCGTAGTCCCGACCAGGGTCACGGGAGTCTTCCGGCCCTTATACGGCTCTCCTAAGGAGAAATGCGGTAGTAGAGTCCGGACCGGTCGAGGTCCGTGGCGGCCATTAAACACGTCCGTGGATCCATGACGTCACGTCCTGTGACAAATGTTGATCGTTCTTAAACAACCGTGATTTTACGGACGTGTGTGGATTGTTTTAGGCAATGAGGGATGACTGGCACGTTTATACACGGAGTTTATACATCTACTAATTACTTTAACATGTTCACAGGGATTTTGCGGTCTGCCTTGTTACTATTTAGTGGCGATAACGTAGATTAACAGGGCGAAGCCCCGCCTCTCGCCTGTAATGAGGGAAAAGTCTCCAGCAGAGCCCCGGGACCCTGTACAGGATTAAAACGGGTCTAGAAAATAGAGAAACTGGATGGATGGATATAGCTCATCTGGGTGGCCCAGATATGTGTGTAAACATGTGTGCAAAATGTATATGCAGCAGAGGTTGACATAAATGAAAACGACTGCTGTCAAGCCATATGTTTTTACAGCAAATACATAAAACTGACTCTAAATGATAGATGAATCAAAAGACATGGCTAAGGAATGGTTTATTGATCAAAAGTTGTGTTAGAATGTGCAGTATTTCTTTCAATGAAGTCTCATCTGATTGGCATTTTATCATTACAGATTTGTGACGTGCCAGTTCAAGTGACATCCCATCTTTCCAGGAAAAACCCATTTGACTCAAAGAAAGGTAAAATATCTAATTATTGCAATCTGTAAAGACAATAAAAGTAGGTATCCTGTTAAATGCATTTGATTTAATGCACTATTGATGGAAAACCAAATCAAATTATTAAAGATGATCTTTTCTGCAGTACAGTTTTTTCCTTTTTTGTAAGTACACATGTACCTGAGGCAGAACTGTCATATTAATGATTTTCAGTGACTCGAGCAAAAGTCACAGGCAAAGCCATTTTTCTACACTAAATTATATTATATCAATCAGTAAATACACAAATAACCGCTAATATATATAATTTATGTCTATCAGATGTATAAACAAAAACTATTTTATTTCAAACAAATATAATTGGCTCTAGCTGACAGATGAATTAAATGATATGGATAAAGAATGATTAATTGATCAAAAGTTGAGTTAGATATTAGTTATGCAGTAGTTCTTCTGAATCAAGTTGTCTGATCCTGATTTGTTTGCTTGTCATTACAGATTAGTGACGTGACAGTTCTTCTGTCTAATCACATCTTTCCAGCAAAAACAGACAAAGTATGAGTCTGAGAAAGGTAAAATACCTGATTATTGCAATTTGTGAAGAGAATAAAATTAGGTATCCTGTTTGATACATTTCTCTTAATTTGCTATGGATGGAAAACCACATTTATTGAGGATGACGTATGCAGTGTTGTTCTTTTTTTATGTTTTTTTTTCCTTTTGGAGGTCATTTATATCTTGTCTCATTGTATCTTCGTGAACTTTAATTAGTTAGAATGTGACTCTAAAACAGAGAAATGTGGTTGGTTAAACAATGAATAGTTGAATGTTGACTTGTTGACTAAATAACTATGAGATACTTGTACTAAAACCTTTATATTTCAGTTGTTTGTTACTGTTCATTAAGAGAGTTGTATGTTGTTGTTGCATTAACATTTGCTGAGATGCATTGCACCTGTTTTCTTGAAACTAGTTTAAGTAATTTATATGTGATTTCAAATATAAATATATTGTAAATACCTTTTTTGTGTAAGTAGTTTTGTTTTTCTTTTTTATGTTCTTTGGAAGTAATTCAGATCAAAATAATGGTACAATCAGCTATCATACAGTTTAAATGATATAATTTCCAACTGAAAAAGAAAATGAACACATGTACCTGAAGGAAAACTGTCATGTTTGTGATTTTGAGATATTACCTAATGACTCGAGCAGAAGTCACAAGCAATGCCATTTTTATACACCTAATGTCTCCTTATCTTATATTATATTATCTTGTCTGGTCTTATGTTGTCTCACGTATCTTCATGAACTTTAATTAGTTAGAATGTGAAAGAGGATTCTGTATTAGGAATTTAGTTTCTTCTCAAATGTTCTGTAAAATACCTCAGAGACTCTAAAACAGAGAAAGTGGTTGGTTAAACAATAATTAGTTGAATGTTGACTTGTTGACTAAATAACTATGAGATACTTGTACTAAAACCTTTATATTTTGATTGTTTTGTTACTGTTCATTAAGAGAGTTGTATGTTGTTGTTGCATTAAGATTTGCTGAGATGCTTTGCACCTGTTTTCTTGAAACTAGTTTAAGTAATTTATATGTGATTTTAAATATATATACATTGTAAATAAATAAACAACTTTTTTGTGTTTTAAGTGGTGGTTGCTTTTCTTTTTTTATGTTCTTTGAAAGCCATTTAGATCAAAATAATGGTGCAATCAGCTATCATACAGTTTAAATGGCATTATTTCCAACTGAAAAAGAGAATGAACACATGTACCTGAAGGAACATTTTGGAAAATCCCACTATACAGCAGTAATGACATGTTCAGATTATTACAACATAAAATGAATTGTGGTCATCTCTAATTAGAGCTCCATATTCACCTAAGGTCGGTTGTGTTAGACTGGAGACGTGATGTTCATATACATAATACAAGAAAATCACAACAATATTGACGCTACTCTATTTATTCTTTATCACTATATAGTTTGGTCAAAACAGTGATGTGGTCTAATTACGTTTGCCTCACACCTAAAGGCTTCCTTGAGATCTTTTTTATGAGTTTTGAAGTTCCCTGTATGCTTGTGTGAGTGTCAAAGTTCACGTGCTTATTGCCACAGTCCCCAGTTTGGTTGATTTGTGGTTTTTAATCGTCTATACCAGTGACTGTGAGTCTGCCTGTTTGTATACTTGTCACTGCGTGGTCCTGGTCTGTAGTGGTCCGTGTTCGGGTTGCACCCACCACTCACCCAATAACTTTTAAATGAATATAATCCATCTCCCCTGGAATCTGTAACTAAATATATAGAAAATAGATGGATGGCAAATAATAATAAAATGTTGCCTCACATCAAGAAGGTTGCTGGTTTGATTCTTCGACTCCCAGCGGGAGTTTTTCTGTGTGGCGTTTCCATGTTCACCTTGTGCTTGCGTGGGTTCTTTCTGGGTACTCCAGGTAGTCCGGTTATCCAAAAACATGCATTTGAATTTGGTTGATTGGTTATTCTAAATTGACTGTAGGTGTGAGGATGTGTGGTTGTCTGTATCTGTATGTGGTCCTGTGATACACCGGCGACCTGTTCAGGGTGGACCCCCGCCTCTCGCGTATAATCAGCTGGGATAGGCTCCAGCAGACCCCCGTGGTCCTGCAAAGGATAAAGTGGGAATAGAAAATGGATGGAACGATAAATTCAAACCAATCAGTCACAGAGTTAGTGATACTTTCAACAGAAGCAGTGGTTCAAATGAATCACTTTCATGATAAGTGCAATCAGAACTGTCCACTTGTACAAGTTACCCGGTTAGAATAACGACTGTACAATAAGTGCCTGCACAGTGACCACTGAGTCACCGTAGTGAGCAACATTTACCTTTTACCTGGAACTACTTCAATCAAAGTGAGATAGCTGTGATACTCATGTCAGTAAAGAAGCTGTTGGCAAAACAAACAAACTAAGTTACACACAAAACCAAAATCACAGGAATGGCCAAAAAGTCTGTAAATGGAGACGCTGGAGCTGAGTTTTTACACCGTGCCTTTATTTGCCTCAATTACAGAGACCAAGAGAGCAGGAGAGCAGCTCCACATCATCAGGGGAGCCTCCAAGGACAAGACTGCGTCTGGATGCTGATGACTCCCAGCTCCTCCCTGGTTCTCCACAGACTTGGCCACAGCTCCATTTGTCTGTGCAGCTGGTAGTTGCTTCAGCAAGCAGTGGCTATGAAGCTGATGATGAGACTGCTTCCTCCATCCCTGATCCAATCTTTGGACCAGTAGAGGTGAGTGGCCCATTTCTTTGTGCAGATGATGGTTTTCAGCAGCTTCACACTCTTCTGTTGGACAGAAAAACAACATATCCCAGTTTGGTTTTGTTTAATCTAAATGAACAAACTGAAACAGATTTTTTAATGTGTTCCTTCATTCTTCTTTTTTCCAATGACTGGGAGCAGGAGAGCATCATCACAGTCTCTGAGGAGCCTCCAGTGTGCAGACCCCCGAGGCTGATGATGAGGCCAATGACACCATCCCTGATCCAATCTTTGGACCAGTAGAGGTGAGTGGCCCATTTCTCTGTGCAGATGATGGTTTTCAGCAGCTTCACACTCTTCTGTTGGACAGAAACAACATCCCAGTTTAATTTTGTTGACACTGAATGAACAAACTGAAACAGATGTTTTAATGTGTTCCTTCAATCTTCTTTTTTCCAATGACTGGGAGCAGGACAGCATCATCACTGATTCTGAGGAGACTCTATCTAGTGGAGACTATTACAGTGATGATGACTCCGAGTCCTCCAGCCGTGCTCCACAGGCCAGAATGGAGGAGGTGAGTGCTTTAACCGCATGTGAAGACGCTGGTTTCCTTCTGCTTCTTGTTCTTTTGTTGGTGCATTACTGCATCAGTTTGACTGGTCTCACACACGTGTATCTCATTCATGTGCAGCTGTTAAATGGTGTAGCTGAACTTTTCTCTTTTACCCTCTCCATCCCTAAAGGCTCCCGATGACCTCCATGGGCGTGTGTGGCACTGGCTCCTTCATTTTTGTACCCCAAATGATGAGGGAGGGCTGATGGGGGGCTGACTCTCCATAGAGGCCTGGAGATGCAGGTTGTATATAGTCTTTCTTCCTTTTCTGTATTCATTTAGTTAGGACACATCTTTTCCAGACTGCAGATGTCTTTTAAGTAGATAAGTTTCCTTCTTTTACATTACCTTTCTATTAATAGTGAAGATTATAGATGTTTTTGATTTTGTATATAACTTTTAAGCACAAATATTACAGTATTTTAATGTTAGATATAACTGTTAAAATGTAAGATGAATAAGTTTCATTTTTTTTAAACTTCTTTGGTTTTTTTACCAAAAAAAAAAAAAATATTTAAACTAGATAAGTTTCCTTTTTTTAGCTACTTTTTCTGTGTAATTTTGTGTTAGTGTGTAATTTTAGAATTGTAAATAAGGTAGATTAGTACTGTAGACACTTGTTAGTGGTTAAGTTTCCTTTTTTTTTACTTACAAAAAAAAACCCCCACAAAACAACAACAAAAAAAACAAAAAAACATTGTTTGTTATTGTAGAATTGTAAATAGGTTGTTATTGTAAAGTATAAATGGATTTAGACTGTAAATATATTTGTGGATAAGTTTCCTTTTTATCTTACCAGAAAAAAAAATGTCTGTAAATGTTATGATTGCACAATTGTAAATAAGTTAGATTAGGGCTGTAGGTACATTTTTTAGGAGATATATTCCTTTTTTTCTTACTTTCTCGTAATTGTTAGGATGGTAGAATTGTTAGTTAGATTAGAAAAAGTCAGATGGGATGGTAAATAGTTTTTTAATTGATAAGTTTTCTTTTTTTATTACTAAAAACAACAAAAACAAAAAAACATTATAAATAAGTATTGTAGATATTTTTATTAGATAAGTTTCCTTTATAAGTTAGATAAGTTTCCTTTTTTTCTTACAAAAAAAACAAAAAAGCATAGTGTGTAAATGTAGAATTGTAAATAAGTTAGATTAGGACTGTAGATATTTTTTTAGATAAGTTTCCTTTATAAGTTTTTTAGTAGATAAGTTTCCTTTATAAGTTTTTTAGTAGATAAGTTTCCTTTATAAGTTTTTTAGTGGATAAGTTTCCTTTTTCCCCTCCTTGAACTGCCACCTTAACGTGGTGAAGGGGTTTGTGTGCCCGAAGGATCCCAGGAGCTCTGTTGTCGGGGGCATTATGCCTCTGGTAGGGTCTCCCATGGCAAACAGGTCCTGGGTGACGGGCCAGACTAAGAGCAGTTCCCCCCAAAAAAAAAAAAAAACATAGTGTGTAATTTTAGAATTTTAAATAATTTAGATTAGTACTGTAGATTATTTTGTAGTGGATAAGTTTCCTTTTTTCCTAACAAAAAAAAATCAAAACAACAAGAAAACATTGTAGTTAAGTTAGATTAGGACTGTAGATCATTTTTAGTGGATAAGTTTCCTTTTTCTTCTCAACAAAAAATAAAATAAACAGTCTGTAATTGCTATAACTGTAGAATTGTAAATAAGTAGGATTAGGACCATAGATAGTTTTGGATAATTTGGTATAAGTTTCTTTCTCTTTAAGTCAGATTTCTTGTTTTAACAATCATTAATATTATCATTAATATAGAAGAGTTACCTTTTTTTAAAGCTAGATTTTGTTTCTGCATTACAGTAAAGATGGTAGAAAAGTTTACAAGGGTTGTGTTGCCTTTCCAATCAATACCACAAGTCTAGATTATATTTTAGTAGAGATGTCTAACTTTGAGGATTTGTATCTTCTTGTTTTTGAAGCAGAAATTATTAAATCAACTACAGATATATTTTTATTAACTCTTCTCATGTATTCATTATAATTTGGTGACAGCATTATCGTGGTAGTACATGATGGATTTCTATTATTAAAAGACAATTATTGAAACTATGTTTCCATGTCATGGAAGTTATAATGAATACATGACAAAAATTGAATGGTTTAGGAGGGTCTTCTGACAATGTTCCATCTAGCTGTTATTGAAACATCTGTTTGAACATTAGTAATGTATTCATTCAGCAAAGGTGATGCTGCTGCAAAACAACTTCCACATGGTGAAGTCACAGAAGACCTTGATGGCCCTGGTTGTGGTTAATCCAGTGAAATCCTTCAGACCAGGAGAAAAGAAAAGTCAAACCTTTCTTTTTGTTCCAGTTTGAGGAGACTAAAATAAAAAGTAGATTCCAAAAGACACTTATCTATGCCATGAAACTAACAGATAAAGTCAAGCTTACCGCTGCTGAAGTCAGGGTGGCTGCATCTGATGTCACGCAGGTACGGGCAGGTTCTTCCTTGATCCTTCAGGGCTCAGCAGGTTCTCAATCTGAGCGTCGAGTGGCTTGATGGTGACATTAAATTCATTGTCCTTGGTTCTCAGAGCATGCTAATCAGCTCTGTAGTCATCGTATCTAGAGACATCATATCCACCATCAGGAGGGCTGGGAGGTCCAAGAGGTTCAGGAAGACCCTAAGTTGAAGAAGACAGTGAACTGATAGGCTGATAGAAGCTCCACTTGGAACCTTCGTAGGGTTTGTTCCATTTGTTCCAGCTAGTTTGATAAAAATGATGAAAATCTGTGTATAAAAGCTATTAATATAGAGTCAAGTTTACTGCTTCCAGGTCCCGGAGGTCCACGAGGACCAGGGGGATTGACAGCACCACAGGCACCAGATTTCCCATCCTTAGAAGCAGATCCATGTGTTCCAACAGATCCCTAAAGAGGAACCCACCACATTACACAGTCAAATATATTTGTAATGGAAATTCTACATCAAAGCTCAGTGTTGGAGGTCCAGCATGGGGAAGCTTCACCCTGCTGCAATTCATTGTTTCCTTCCCTCAGTTTTAGATATTCAAAGAAAGTGACCAGCTAAAGAGGAGTCCATTTTTAACTTCAGAGTATCGTACTGTTGGTTCTGCTGGTACTGGTGGTACTGCAGGTAAGAAAAAGAAACCACTGACAGAATATTTGGGACTCCACTCACTCTGGTCCAGCAGGTCTGGTTGGTCCAGCAGGTCTGGTTGGTCCAGCAGGTCTGGTTGGTCCAGCAGGTCTGGTTGGTCCAGGAGGTGCAGTGTCACTGGGAGATGAGTGACACTGCAGTCACGGCAAGACCATCTCTGTATGTGCTGCAAGTACAAGTGAGACTGAAGTCGCGGTTGAGGTTTGCATTTATGTATTGTGTGTCCATTGTGTTAGGATGCAGACACTTGCAGATGTTCCAGGCATGTCCTGGAGACCAGAATGTCCTCACAGACCATTCATGCCTCTCTGTCTGTCTTGTCTCTAGCAGCTGCCTTCTCACCACAGGTCCATCAGGTCCCGATAACAACCAGACACACAGTCATTCATTAACACCACATTGACTCTGAAACATCTAATAGAGGAAGTTTACTTTGAGCAACATTGTGTCTAAATGTACTTCAGGGGCGCTTCTACCTACAGCAGGACCAGCAGCTGCAGCGGGACCTCGTGGGGCCTAGAGACATGGAAGGAATACGTGTGGAGCAAAAAGATGATTGTAGATGCAGATATGCTCCAAATGATGTTACTGGGAAATGGGAATTAAATATAGAAACTAATTACAGCCTCTCCACATTTTCCAAGTCAGCCAACAGCGCCAGTGGGTCCAACCAGTCCAGGGGAACCAGTGAGTCCTGTAGGTCCCACAGGTCAAGGGTCACCACAGTCTCCCAAAGCACAGAGGGTGAAGACAAGTGCAGGTCAGGGCACATGTGTGTGCGTGCTCTGCAGCCAAACATGTTTTAAGGTGTATCCCAGATCGTAACCTTGAAACCAGGGACACCGGGGCAACCAGAGGCTCCAATGTTACCTGGGTTACCCAGGTACATTAAAAATATTTCAGTTATAGGTTTTATATCAAAATACCAAGTTAAACTGCAAAAACGTCCACTTGCTGACTGTTTTCAGTTCAAGTTGTCATAAACATGCTATGTGTTATTAAAGTGAGCAGGAATTATTCATATATTTTGACTAAGAAGAAAGACATTTATTCTGCTCCAAGAAAATGTTTTTTCTTGTTGTGCAAGTTTCCAGTTTGTCTGCGATGACTGTTGAAGGTTTTAGGTTTATTTCATAATGACTAATTAGTAAAATGAAGTGACTTTTCTTCTCCTCAAAGGAGTGATGTGTAAATATACCAGTTTCTCTCATTTCCTACATTTGAATGCTTGAAATGTCAAACACAGGAACAAACAACAAAAACAAACATATTGGTGTCTAAAGAAATGTGTGCATCGTTTTAAATTGTAAAACATCTCAGTTCTGTTCAGTGCTCAACATAAAGCACACCACATAAATATTAATTTCTCTTTTTAATTTGAATATGTCCTTTTGCAGCATTTTGGTAACAGTACAGCACAAATACACACACAGTTATGTTAATGAATTATGTAATAAATAGTCTCATATGTTCCTATGACATTATTCCAGATATGATATTCCAACCTGAAAAACGTCCATCTCCAGCCTGAAGCCAGGAGGTGGAGCTCTGATTAATGTCTGTCATGATGGCTTTTTCTTCTGTAAAACTCTGACCTCATGTCAAGCTTTTGTTACTAAACACAAAGCAATAAAATATTTTTTTTAATTTAAAATAAAGTGCTTTAAGAAGTGGTCTGTCAACACTGATCCCTTTCAATTTCTTTGAGAAAAACTGCCTCTGATGGACTCAGTGTCGTCAGCAAAACTAAATCTGTCATCTGATAAGGTGCCAAAATACTTGTAATTACTTACAATGTTTACGTGCGTACAAAAGTCAATGCAGTGGTCAAAGACTCAGTAAGGACCTCTTCTGTTTTAGAGCCACTGATTTGTAAATATGAGTCCTTTTAGCTCCTGAACAAATGTCCAACACTATGCTTTGGTCCAGCTCGTGGTTCTGTAGGAGCCTGACCGTCACAGAACCGTCAGCATACGTCATCGTAGGTCTACGTCTTGACTCAAGACCTCCCCTGCAGTCATTGGTAGACTACAAATTACAATGGTGAGGAAACGTGATGGAGACCATCAGGACCAACCTTGGCCACGATACCAGAGTCCAGCGGTTTGGAGAAAACACACAAACAAACAATGAAGAATGAAAGATGGAGAACTTCCAGGTGGCTTGTAGCTCCAAGATCAGGAACATTTTATTAACAATTTGATGGAGGTGCTGGAATGTGTTTGAAACAATAATTGTCAGCAAAGTCCTTCTCCTCCTCCTCCTCCTCTTCCTCCTCCCCCTCCTCCTCCTCCTCCTCCTCCTCCACCTCCTCAAAACATCAATTTACCATCAATTTAACATCAATTTATTTATAATGACATGTAAACAAATAAATGTTGATATTTTTACAATCAATTGTTTAATTATGTTTCCTAAAAAGTCTGGAAACCTTCCTGTGGTCTCAGACAAACCAGTCTGTTCAAGATTAGAGGACAAAACATTAATTTGTTTCTGAAGGTTTTTTCGTCTGGTTGGGAAAAGACCAACGTCAACATTATAACTTTTATTTGTACTACTTTGTATCAAACACTGTGCTGTAATTATGTTTTATACCGTAATAAATAATGATGAACTCTTTTTAAGGTGAAATGTAGAGTAAAAACAAACATGTGATGCTGCTGTTCACATATGATATTTTCATTGGATGTAAAGTAAGATGGATTTTATCAGGTAACTTGGACAGTTCATGGACAGTTGTCTCCGATGTATTGACAGTTGTCTCCGATGTATTGACAGTTGTCTCAGATGTATTGACAGTTGTCTCTGATGTATTGACAGTTGTCTCAGATGTATTGACAGTTGTCTCTGATGAATTGACAGTTGTCTCAGATGTATTGACAGTTGTCTCTGATGTATTGACAGTTGTCTCTGATGTATTGACAGTTGTCTCAGATGTATTGACATTGACTCTGATGTATTGACAGTTTTCTCCGATGTATTGACAGTTGTCTCAGATGTATTGACAGTTGTCTCTGATGAATTGACAGTTGTCTCAGATGTATTGACAGTTGTCTCTGATGTATTGACAGTTGTCTCTGATGAATTGACAGTTGTCTCAGATGTATTGACAGTTGTCTCTGATGTATTGACAGTTGTCTCAGATGTATTGACATTGACTCTGATGTATTGACAGTTTTCTCCGATGTATTGACAGTTGTCTCAGATGTATTGACAGTTGTCTCAGATGTATTGACAGTTGACTCTGATGTATTGACAGTTGACTCTGATGTATTGACAGTTTTCTCCGAAGTATTGACAGTTGTCTCAGATGTATTGACAGTTGTCTCCGATGTATTGACAGTTGTCTCTGATGAATTGACAGTTGTCTCAGATGTATTGACAGTTGTCTTAGATGTATTGACAGTTGTCTCTGATGTATTGACAGTTGTCTCAGATGTATTGACAGTTGTCTCTGATGAATTGACAGTTGTCTCAGATGTATTGACAGTTGTCTCTGATGTATTGACAGTTGTCTCAGATGTATTGACGTTGACTCTGATGTATTGACAGTTTTCTCCGATGTATTGACAGTTGTCTCAGATGTATTGACAGTTGTCTCAGATGTATTGACAGTTGACTCTGATGTATTGACAGTTGACTCTGATGTATTGACAGTTTTCTCCGATGTATTGACAGTTGTCTCAGATGTATTGACAGTTGACTCTGATGTATTGACAGTTGACTCTGATGTATTGACAGTTGACTCTGATGTATTGACAGTTTTCTCCGAAGTATTGACAGTTGTCTCAGATGTATTGACAGTTGTCTCCGATGTATTGACAGTTGTCTCCGATGAATTGACAGTTGTCTCAGATGTATTGACAGTTGTCTTAGATGTATTGACAGTTGTCTCTGATGTATTGACAGTTGACTCAGATGTATTGACAGTTGTCTCTGATGAATTGACAGTTGTCTCAGATGTATTGACAGTTGTCTCTGATGTATTGACAGTTGTCTCAGATGTATTGACGTTGACTCTGATGTATTGACAGTTTTCTCCGATGTATTGACAGTTGTCTCAGATGTATTGACAGTTGTCTCAGATGTATTGACAGTTGACTCTGATGTATTGACAGTTGACTCTGATGTATTGACAGTTTTCTCCGATGTATTGACAGTTGTCTCAGATGTATTGACAGTTGTCTGTGATGTATTGACAGTTGTCTCAGATGTATTGACAGTTGTCTCAGATGTATTGACAGTTGTCTGTGATGCAATACAGCAACCTGGTCAGCTAATTTGTATTGATCAGGTTCTGATCAGGTTGAGCAGGAATTTAAGGTTGGGTTCAAATTTCCGAGTGACCTTCTAACCAGCACATGTCGCCGCCTGCGTCATGTAGGCGAAGCAGAGTTAAAGTTTTTGTATTCCTATGAGGGTGAGGGCTGCAGCCAGTGTCACCATGACACAAACCCCTATCGTATTATTTAGGATTCGAACCAACAACCTTGTAGCCACAATAATAGTATAAACCAGCTCTGGTCCACGGTCCGATCAGACTGGAGTTGGAGTGGGTGATGTTACACCAGTCGCCAGGAACGGCTCCAAAATTCTTTTTCAAATTTAAGAGTTTAAAATGTTTAAGATGTTTAAGTTTAAGATGGGTAAGATTAAAGCAGGTATATTGCCACCCCTTTAGGAGATCAATATGTAAATTAGAGGCTGGATAGGCCCACAGTTTATCACTGAACATAAGTCAAACGTGTAACTGGTGGTACCCCCAAACACATAATTCATCGCAATGCCCCCATTATCCTTTATAAAGTTGTAGAACTTGTAGAACTATAAAGTTATAGAACTTCAAAGTGAGGTACTTAGGATTACCCTTAAAATAAATTCAGCAGTGTTACTAGTAGTCAGAAGCACAACTTATAAAACTTCAAAGTGAGGTACTTAGGATTACCCTTAAAATAAATTCAGCAGTGCTACTAGTAGTCAGAAGCACAACTTATAGAACTTCAAAGTGAGGTACTTAGGATTACCCTTAAAATAAATTCAGCAGTGTTACTAGTAGTCAGAAGCACAACTTATAAAACTTCAAAGTGAGGTACTTAGGATTACCCTTAAAATAAATTCAGCAGTGTTAGTAGTAGTCAGAAGCACAACTTATAGAACTTCAAAGTGAGGTACTTAGGATTACACTTAAAATAAATTCAGCAGTGTTACTAGTAGTCAGAAGCACAACTTTTAGAACTTCAAAGTGAGGTACTTAGGATTACCCTTAATATAAATTCAGCAGTGTTACTAGTAGTCAGAAGCACAACTTATAAAACTTCAAAGTGAGGTACTTAGGATTACCCTTAAAATAAATTCAGCAGTGCTGCTAGTAGTCAGAAGCACAACTTATAAAACTTCAAAGTGAGGTACTTAGGATTACCCTTAAAATAAATTCAGCAGTGTTACTAGTAGTCAGAAGCACAACTTATAAAACTTCAAAGTGAAGTACTTAGGATTACCCTTAAAATAAATTCAGCAGTGTTACTTGTAGTCAGAAGCACAACTTATAAAACTTCAAAGTGAGGTACTTAGGATTACCCTTAAAATAAATTCAGCAGTGTTACTAGTAGTCAGAAGCACAACTTATAAAACTTCAAAGTGAGGTACTTAGGATTACCCTTAAAATAAATTCAGCAGTTTTACTAGTAGTCAGAAGCACAACTCATAGAACTTCAAAGTGAGGTACTTAGCATTACCCTTAAAATAAATTCAGCAGTGTTACTAGTAGTCAGAAGCACAACTTATAAAACTTCAAAGTGAGGTACTTAGGATTACCCTTATAATAAATTCAGCAGTGTTACTAGTAGTCAGAAGCACAACTTATAAAACTTCAAAGTGAGGTACTTAGGATTACCCTTAAAATAAATTCAGCAGTGTTACTAGTAGTCAGAAGCACAACTTATAAAACTTCAAAGTGAGGTACTTAGGATTACCCTTAATATAAATTCAGCAGTGTTACTAGTAGTCAGAAGCATTACTTATAAAACTTCAAAGTGAGGTACTTAGGATTACCCTTAATATAAATTCAGCAGTGTTACTAGTAGTCAGAAGCATTACTTTGCAACCCACTGAGATGAGGGTTTGGGGGTGAGGCAGCTGGACCTGCCTCGACATTACCCTCTAAAACCCTCTAAAACCCTCTAAAACCCTCTAAAACCCTCTACGTTTTCTTTTTCAATCATTTCACTGCATTTGCCGTCTACGTCTGCGTCTAGGTGATATTGTAGTCTGCATCTGACCAGAAAACTTTAGCCTTTAACTTTGTCATTGTAAATACTTACTCTTTCATGTAGCCTTGGATTGACATCAGACACATGATGTCATCTAAAAAATGTTGTTTTAAATGTAAAACTGAATTATAAATAGAAGAATTAGAAGGGGCGGAGTTTTGGAACTCTGCCAACTATTACATTCCATTGATGACGTCATTGATGTAATGACGTCAAGCCCACGTTTAAATGCTTCTTCTAATCTGTCCTTGACGTCATAGATTGACGTTATAAAAGCTCAGAATATTTTCGGAACCTCTCAGTCAGACCGCGAACCGGGTCAGGACAGACGCAGATCAACATCACCAAACCAGATTTCTACCAAGAACTTTTCCAACAAACCAAAAATGTCTTATCCATCTATGGATCTATACATGATGTAGAACTCCGAACTCGACGAGGAATTCGGAAGAATGAATCGTCTGTTGGGACTAGAACAGACCAAAGCCTCCGATGCAGAGTCCAGAGTTCTCCAGCTGTCCAAGGACCTGGAAGAAATGAAACTCCAACTGGAGCAGGAGAAATCCCGCACATCAGCTGGTGCAAAGAAACACAGATGAAGCCGGACAAAGTACAGGACCCACATCTGTCCAACAAGCTTCGGGTGGAGAAAGAAAGGAACAAAAATCTCCTAGAAGATCTGAAGTCATCCCACAATTCATACCAGGAGCTGAAAGTTCGTTTTGAAAGCGACGTCCTTGCAGCGAAGCAGCAAGTTGACAAACTTAAACAACAACTGGAGACAGAAAAGAAATCTCATGCGGACAAAGTCTCCGAGAACCAACGGCTCCTTGACAAGCAGAGATCTGAACTGGACGCGCTTCATCAGAAGATGGTGCGGGAGAAGACCTCGCTGCAACAAACCTCACAAGAGAAGCAGGAGCGTTTACAGGCAGAGCTGCAGCACATCAAGGCTTCACACCAAGAGCTCAGCTCCAGGTATGAAAAGGAGCTTTCAGCAGTGAAACGGGACGCAGAAAAGGCGCAGCGGGATCTCCAGGAACAAGTGAAGGAAAACACTCTAACGGTGACCAAAAACCTGCAGCTCATCGACAACATCAGAGCTTACAAGGACGTCGTCTATGAAGCAATGGTCCAGGAGAGGGACGCCCTAAAACAGACTTGTGCTGAGAGAGAGATGCATCTCCAAGGGCAGCTGGACCTTTTGAAGGGTCAGCTGAAACAACTGACCGAAGATCAGCGCCGGAAGGACGTTCCTCCAGAAGAAGCAAAAGAGAAACCTTCATTCTGCAGTCGAGTCAAGCGCTTTTAATTAATAATAATAATTATTTAAATATATATATATATATATATATATATATATATATATATATATATATATATATATATATATATATATATATATATATATATATATATATACATACATACATATATTCCAACATCCACAAACGGCAACTGCTATCACAACTTGAGATTGACGAGGTACAACACAAATGCAAGGTGAATACCTGCATGGGGGAACCAGGACGCCAGGTCAGAGGGGAGGTTACACAACCTGCCCCTCCAGAGATTGGGTACCAAGCCCCAATAACGCTGAGCGAGGCAGCGAAGGACCTGAAAAATAAGATCATAGCGAGAATGAACACAAGGCAACCCCGGCAGCGATTACCAAGACTAAGTGAAGCACCATCGGAAAGTCTCCTGGACAATGTGAATGCAGCACTGACAGCGATCCCTACCACAACAATCACCGAGACCAATGAGCTGATATACACTTCAGCAGCAGTGATCCTGGAGATGCTTGGCTATAAGAGCAACCATGGGAACCATGAGAAACATGACCCACCATGGAAACGAAGGTTGGAGGTAAAAATCAAGGTGGCACGGAGAGAAGTGAGTCAATTGACAGGAGCCCTGAAAGGTGCAATGAAAAGACCAGTACCCAAGAGGTACAACCAGATACCCATACCTGAAGCACTCGAAACTGCCAAACAAAGGCTCCAAGCCTTGGCTAGCCGCCTAAAGAGATACACTAGAGACAATGAAGCCAGACGAATAAACAGGCTGTTCGCAACTCAACCTGCGAAAGTGTACGCTCAATGGCAGGGTAATAACAACAGAGCAGACCCACCAAGGCTGGAAACTGAGAGGTACTGGAAGAGCATATGGGAGAAGGATGCAGCACATAACAGCAGTGCTCAATGGCTAGTCTCCCTAAGAGAGGAGCACAGCAACCTCCCTGAGCAGAAACCAGTCACCATCACAGTGGCAGACATCCAAGAAAAAGTCTCAGGTATGAAAAACTGGACAGCACCGGGCCCAGACATGATTCAGGCCTACTGGCTAAAGAAACTCACAGCACTCCATGAGCGCCTGGCAGCACAAATGAACCAGCTGCTAAGAGATGGGACTCACCCAGAATGGCTAACCGAAGGGCGAACGATCCTGATCCTGAAGGATCCCACAAAGGGTGCAGCCCCATCTAACTACCGACCAATAACCTGCCTCTCCACAACACGGAAGCTCCTGTCAGGCATCATTGCGACTAAGATAAGCAGGCACATGGAGCAATACATGAGCAAAGCACAGAAGGGCATAGGCAGAGATACCAGAGGAGCCAAACACCAACTCCTGGTTGACAGAACAGTCGCCCAAGACTGCAAGTCCCGAAATACCAACCTGTGCACTGCCTGGATTGATTACAAGAAAGCCTACGACTCGATGCCACACACATGGATCACTGAGTGCTTGGAGATGTACAAGATCAACAGCACTCTAAGGGCCTTCATTGCAAACTCGATGAGCCTGTGGAAAACCACTCTCGAGGCAAATGGCAAGCCACTTGCCCAAGTGTCCATCAGATGTGGCATATACCAAGGAGATGCGCTGTCCCCACTGCTGTTCTGCATAGGTCTGAACCCCCTAAGCCAAATAATCAACAAGACTGGCTACAGATACCGCCTCAGGAATGGAGCTACGATCAGTCACCTCCTCTACATGGATGACATCAAGCTGTACGCTAAGAGCGAGCGGGACATAGACTCCCTGATCCACACCACCAGGATCTACAGCAACAACATTGGGATGTCATTCGGGCTTGAGAAATGTAGGAGGATGGTGACAAAAAGAGGCAAGGTAGTCCACACAGAAGGGGTCTCAGTCCCAGAAGGAACAATAGCAGACATTGAGGACAGTTACAAGTACCTTGGAATACCACAGGCAAATGGTAACCTCGAAGGGGCTACAAGGAAAATGGCAACAGCCAAATACCTCCAGCGAGTAAGGCAGGTCCTAAGAAGCCAGCTCAATGGCAAGAACAAGTCCCGGGCAATAAACAGCTACGCCCTGCCAGTGATCAGATACCCTGCAGGAATAATAAGGTGGCCAAAGGAAGAGATACAGACCACAGATGTTAAGACAAGGAAGCTCCTCACCATGCATGGTGGGTTCCACCCCAAATCCAGCACACTGAGACTGTACGCAAGCCGTAAGGAAGGAGGCCGAGGACTAGTGAGTGTGAAAGCCACTATCTGGGACAAAACTGCCAAGCTCCATGAGTACATCAAGGACAAGGCCCAAACGGATGACGTACTCAGTGAATGCCTCAGACAATGGCAAGGTGAAGAGGCGCTGGAGGAGGAAGCATCATGGGAGGACAAGCCCCTACACGGGATGTACCATCGAACCATAACTGAAGTGGCTGATCTCAAGAAGTCCTACCAATGGCTAGAGAGAGCTGGCCTACAGGACAGCACAGAGGCACTCATCCTGGCTGCACAGGAGCAGGCTCTGAACACCAGAGCAATAGAGGCCCAGATATACCACACCAGACAAGACCCAAGGTGTAGGTTGTGCAAAGAAGCACCGGAAACAATCCAGCACATAACTGCAGGGTGTAAGATGCTGGCAGGGAAAGCATACATGGAACGCCATAACCAAGTAGCGGGCATACTCTACAGAAACATCTGTGTGGAGTATGGGCTGGAAAGCCCAAGGTCAAAATGGGAAACACCTCCCAAGGTGGTGGAAAATGACAGAGCAAAGCTCCTGTGGGACTTCCAGATACAGACAGACAGGATGGTGATGGCAAACCAACCAGACATCGTGGTGGTAGACAAAGGGCAGAGGAAAGCCGTGGTGGTGGATGTGGCAATACCAAGTGATGGTAACATCAGGCGAAAGGAACACGAGAAGCTTGAGAAATACCAAGGGCTTAGAGAGGAGCTGGAGAAGGCCTGGAAGGTGAAGGTGACAGTAGTGCCCGTGGTGATCGGAGCACTCGGGGCAGTAACCCCGAAACTGGAAGAGTGGCTGCAGCAGATCCCCGGAACAACCTCAGACATCTCAGTCCAGAAAAGTGCGGTGTTAGGAACAGCAAAGATACTGCGCAGAACCCTGAAGCTCCCTGGCCTCTGGTAGAGGACCCGAGCTTAGAAGGGACACCACCCACGGAGGGTGAGGAACAAGTTATTGTTGTTATATATATATATAAAAAAAAAAAAAACTCGTATATACGATCAGTCACCTCCTCTATATATATATATATATATATATATATATATATATATATATATATATATATATATATATATATATATATATATATAATATTTTGACTTTATTTCATATTTGCTAAACTTTTATTCTCCATACTAATAAAGCCCATTTGAAGTTGAACATGTTTTATTTATTTATTTTGACTATGTCACTATTATTTGTTGCTCAGGGGTGGCGGTTGGGGGTTTAGCTGTAAATCTGTAGTTCACATGCATCTATGAATAATGTTTGTTAAAAATAACTTACCTATTCTATTTATAGACATTATTCATTTTCGGCTAAAAAGAGGAAGTTAAAGTTTTATTTGTTATATTTCTGCTTGAACGGATCCTGCACTGTTTTAATCAGTTCAATCAATTCAACTTTGTCTTTTATACCAGGATTTGCAGTTGAGCAGTTTCCTGCACAAAACAATTACATTTAGTTATAAAACAAGAATAAACAAACAAAACAAAACAGTTTTTGATACCAACGTATCAGTGGTTAAAGACCTAAAACCAGCACAGACTGGTCAGGAAAAAAAACAAAGAACAAAGGTGACATCTTGTGGTCCATTTGTGTATTGCAGACTATATTTGATATTTTTCATGTCACTTGAGAATAGGTTGAGTTATCAATCCAAAAAAGTTTTTTTTTTAATATTTTACAGTAAATGGTTTAATTATGTCTGTTCAAGATTAGAGGACAAAACATTTATTTGTTCCTAAAGGTTTTTAAATCTGGTTGGGGAAAGACCAACATCAACTTTATATTTTTTTCTTGAAATAAAAACTAAAATAAAACAAAAGTTTGACAGAAATTGACCGTAAACAGACGTCTACAACACCAGCATGGTTTGAGGATTAGAAACAACACAATAATTCACTCTGTGAGTCTCCGAACCAGATCACAGGAGCTGCTCAAAATCCAGTTGAAGAAACGACTCTACTTTTGGCAACTGGATTGAATTGACGAAGCTTCCAGCTATTTTCTAATGAGAGAAAAATAAAAAGAAGGGTCAGCACGGTGGCCCGGTGCTTAGTACCGTTTCCTGTTGCCACACAGAAACAGGAAACAGTCCTACCGGTACTAAATGCTCCACCTGTGTTTTCATGGGTTCCTTCCACCTTTCCATAATATTTGGAACATTCTCATATTCTTGAACATTCAGTGTCTAAAAAACCACCAGACAGTTAGTCCATAACATCAAATTTCACTCCCAGTTACATCACATATTATGATGTCCTTTAACTCTGCAAATGAATAAATAAGCAGTTGGTTACTAAATGTCATTGTATTCTCTACAACTAAGCAGGTGTTTTTTTAATCATGCAATGTTATTATATTTTCTACAAATAAGCAGGTGTTTATTATTAAGCAAGCATGTAATGTAAATTTATTTTCAACAGGTCTTTTGGCACAGAACAATCCCATTTGAAGTATTGATTATCCAGATTTGGTCATCTTTAAAGTTAGGACCCAGTTCATCATTTATTATTTTAGAGCGGATTGGCGCCGCTGTGAAGTTTGTCCCAGCTGAGGATCCGTACCAGGACCTCGTTTCAGTCCCAACTTTCCGTCGTCATGGAAACGGTCTTCAAGGCTGCAAATCTGGGATGTTTTGGCACCTTTGGCTCAGGTGCAGTTTTGCCAAGTGTGAAGGATCTTTTCTGTTGAATGGTTCTGATCAGCTAGAGCATCACTGGTATCAGTATTGAAACAACGGTGTAAAATCCAGTTTAAAACAGCTGAATCACGGCAGGTTTTAGTATTGGACAAATATACAGTCGTTGCCAAAAGTTCTCAGTGTGAAACAAATATTAGTTTTCACAAAGTTTACTGCTAAACTGCTTTTAGATCTTTGTTTCAGTTGTTTCTCTGATGTAGTGAAATATAATTACAAGCACTTCATATCTTTCAAAGGCTTTTATAGACAATAACATGACATTTATGCAAAGAGTCAGTATTTGCAGTGTTGGACCTTCTTTTTCAGGACCTCTGCAGTTCGACTGGGCATGCTCGCAATCAACTTCTGGGTCAAATCCTGACTGACAGCAACTCATCCTTTCATAACCACTTCTTGGAGTTTGTCAGAATTAGAGGGTTTGTCCACCCGCCTCTTGAGGATTGACCACAAGTTCTCAATGGGATTAAGATCTGGGAGATTCCAGGCCATGGACCCAAAATGTCAACGTTTTGGTCCCCGAGCCACTTAGGTATCACTTTTGCCTTATGGCACGGTGCTCCATCATGCTGGAAAATGCACTGTTCTTCACCAAACTGTTGTTGGATTGTTGGAAGAAGTTGCTGTTGGAGGGTGTTTTGGTACCGTTCTTCATTCATGGTCGTGTTTTTGGGTAAAGGATGGAACCAGAAGGATGAACCAGACTGTAACTACTATTCTTTCAAATAAATTTGTTATATTTGCAAAACAAAAACAAAAACCTTCGCAGCTTATGCAGTGCTTATAAATGTTTACGACTGAAATGTCATTAACGGAGCATCTGAAGAGTCGAGGAGCCAATGGAGCAAAAAGTCAGATAAAGGATAAAAACCTCCTCAACAGCCGGTGTCAGTGTGGGATATCTGAGCTCAGTCTTGAGAGAGACATTCATGCGTTAAGCAAAAAGGAGCTGAAAATGGCAGATTAAAAGACCAGAAGTTGACAGTTTGGCAGTCGGATGGACTTTATGTCCATCGTAACCTAACTGTACAAGAAGTGCTTGTTGCCAAACAGACACAAAATGATCTGGACTAAAGATCTTAGTGAAGCCGTCAGGAACAGAGGATCCCTCGAGGGATCTTTTAAACCCACTCACAGCTCAAATGTTGATCTGAGACACAACTCTGAATCCTAAACATCTGTGTCAGTTAACTGAGGAAATATGACTTTGGCTTTAATCAACTTATTAGTTCTGCTTTTTTTAATCCTAAAAGTTCAGGTTTACTGAAATGATTTGAACATGAGCTGTATTTTGTTTTATTAAATTAATGTTTTTATGCTGTATTTTCTTCTGCAACAGAGAAAAGTGTGAAACAGGAGAAAGTTGTGCTGGAAGAGTCAGTTGGTTCCCAGGGCTCTGCTGGAGAAACACAGAATCCAGATGTGGAGGAGGCGACGCCAGAAGCTCCTGGTTCCATGAACACAACTCAGGTGAGATAACTCTATTTGTTTATGTTTTCTGTTTGCTTTCTTACTGTATTTATTACTTACATATCTTCCATTAACACTTTGTGAGATCAGTGTTAATGAATTACTTTTTAACTGAGCAGCTTGTTCAGTAACGTTCAGTATCATGGACAGGTACAACATGGCCCACCATCGTTTTGCAAGAGGAAATGTGCCACATGCAGGAAGAGCCGATATCCGTCCACCTGGTCCTCCAAATTCTCCAGTTGAAATGTTTGATGAGGATGTTGATCAAGTTTTTCAAGTCAATGTGGCCAGACCAGTCAATGGGGAAGTCCCTGAAGGATTTGCTGTTGCGCACCAAAGACAACGGCTGGGACAGCTCATTCCCCGCTGGATTCCAGAACCTGACCATTTTTTCGCTGGAGGAGATGGCCTCCACATGGATCTTAATCAGCAACAACGCCGTCCACTTCGTGTTCCTGCATATCTACAATTCCACCAGCCTCAAGCTCAAGTAGACGCTATGTTGGAGTTTGATCAGGACATCGATTTGATGTTGGATGTCGATGTTTACAACTCAGATGAAGAAGAGGTGGACATTTATGAGGAAGAGGAAGAAAATGATGAGGAAGAGGAGGAAACTGATGAGGAAGAGGAGGACATAGATGATGTGAACCAAATTCAGGAAATAGAAGATCCTCTTCCTGGTGGATCGGGAATGAGGCCAAGAGAAGGGCATTCCTCTAGCTTCATCATGATCGACAGTAAAAGTGACAGTGACATAGACTCCGAGGATGACTCTGAGGATGAGTCAGTGCCTGACAGATACTGGAAGAGGAAGAGAGAGGACGATTTAGACTGTGAAAGTCTGAGCAACAAGCGTTCACGCTGCTCGTATGAAAATAATGAACCAGACCAAGTGGTCGCCGCTCCTCCTGATTCTGCTGGGCAACAAGACATGAACCACATGCAGGAAATAGAAGATCCTCTTCCTGGTGGATCGGGAATGAGGCCAAGAGAAGGGCATTCCTCTAGCTTCATCATGATCGACAGTAAAAGTGACAGTGACATAGACTCTGAGGATGACTCTGAGGATGAGTCAGTGCCTGACAGATACTGGAAGAGGAAGAGAGAGGACGATGTAGACTGTGAAAGTCCGAGCAACAAGCGTTCACGCTGCTCGTATGAATACTGTGACACCAGCAGTGACACAGACAGCAGTGGAGATGGCTCCTCTTCATCTTCTGCCTCCTCTCCTTCACCACATCAAGGATCTAGAAAAAGAGGAAGGGAGGACATAGACAAGGATGATGGGAGAAGCAGCAAACAGTTCAAACGCTAGTGTAAAGCAGTTTGATAAGAGACAATTGGCTTCATCAGCAAGAAACTGGAGAAAACTGGTGCAGTCGGGACTTCCAAACATGCTGAAGCTGCTGGAACCAGGAATGTGATGTGGAAGAAGAAAAGAAGGCTGCTTGGAGATCCGTGCTGCTGTGGCTCTGCACATATGCTGCATTTTTATTCTCTCTTTTCCTTCATTGTCAATAAAAAAAAGCAAAAAGTAAAACAACCAAAAGCTTAATCTCTTCTTTCTGAGTTTAATAGGATTCACCTTTTTTGTACTTGTTTTTAACATTTGCCCTCACCTTTTGTTAGTACTTGTATTTAAGTTCTGTGTACATACTGCTACCTTTTTCATAATGTTTTTTTAAATATTTTATATTTTTAATATAGTATATTATCCTCTAAACTGGTGGTTCTGAGAGAGCTCTGCACAAGAATTCAAAAGGTGTCTGCACTGGTGGTTTATGCACAAATGGCAAATAAACCTTGAAAAAAAAAAAGGAACTTAAGTTCATATGCGGGTGAGTTCACACGGCAGGTGAACCAATACTTTTGGCCATATGGTGTTTGTCTATTAGCACTTAAACCGAGCTGTGCACTGAGCGTCTGATCTTCCGAGCTGGATGAGGTTTTCATCCACAGTTTTTAAATCCGTCCCTCTTCACGTCTTCTGCTCCCACCAGAGGTCAACACCACCACCATAGTGCGTTTCCTCAAGAACAATACCATAACCTGTTTCAGTAACTGTTGACACAATTGGAATAAAGTGTATTTGGAGGAGAGTTGTGTCTCATGTTCAAGATAAAATGTCCACTGGTGCAGAACTACCGAACCAACTGCAAAATGGTGAAGGTGTTTATGACTCATACAGGATCATCTAAATTCAAGTATTTCAAATTAACTGAGATGGCTGGAAATCTGTGAATGGCAGATCGGATCCCACTTTCTGTTATCAGGCACCATCACTCTGGAACCAACTTCACATGTCTACTACTACTCCTGTAGTTAGGTTTTTGTAGTCCTACTGCCTATGAGGGTGAGGGCTGCAGCCAGCTGACCTGTGTTACAGTAATGATGTGGAGGTGGAGTCTTGCTTGTCAGTGTGAGGGCTGCAGTCAGTCTCACCATGACACCAACCCTTTAGCTTTTAACTTTGTCATTGTAAATACTTACTCTTTCATGTAGCCTTGGATTGACATCAGACACGTGATGTCATCTAAAAAATGTTGTTGTAATGTAAAACTGAATTATGAATAGAAGAATTAGAAGGGGCGGAGTTTTGGAACTCTGCCAACTATTACATTCCATTGATGACGTCATTGATGTAATGACGTCAAGCCCATGTGTAAATGCTTCTTCTAATCTGTCCTTGACGTCATAGATTGACGTTATAAAAGCTCAGAATATCTTCGGAACCTCTCAGTCAGACCGCGAACCGGGTCAGGACAGACGCAGATCAACATCACCAAACCAGATTTCTACCAAGAACTTTTCCAACAAACCAAAAATGTCTTATCCATCTATGGATCTATACATGATGGAGAACTCCGAACTCGAAGAGGAATTCGGAAGAATAAATCGTCTGTTGGGACTAGAACAGACCAAAGCCTCCGATGCAGAGTCCAGAGTTCTCCAGCTGTCCAAGGACCTGGAAGAAATGAAACTCCAACTGGAGCAGGAGAAATCCCTGAAGGAAACGCACATCAGCCGGT
The DNA here is from genome assembly GCA_014839995.1 of Xenentodon cancila. Lineage (NCBI taxonomy): Eukaryota > Metazoa > Chordata > Actinopteri > Beloniformes > Belonidae > Xenentodon > Xenentodon cancila. The sequence continues at coordinate 9,753,844 of CM026204.1, read as the reverse complement.
GCAAAGAAACACAGATGAAGCCGGACAAAGTACAGGACCCACATCTGTCCAACAAGCTTCGGGTGGAGAAAGAAAGGAACAAAAATCTCCTAGAAGAGCTGAAGTCATCCCACAATTCATACCAGGAGCTGAAAGTTCGTTTTGAAAGCGACGTCCTTGCAGCGAAGCAGCAAGTTGACAAACTTAAACGACAACTGGAGACAGAAAAGAAATCTCATGCGGACAAAGTCTCCGAGAACCAACGGCTCCTTGACAAGCAGAGATCTGAACTGGACGCGCTTCGTCAGAAGATGGTGCGGGAGAAGACCTCGCTGCAACAAACCTCACAAGAGGAGCAGGAGCGTTTACAGGCAGAGCTGCAGCACATCAAGGCTTCACACCAAGAGCTCAGCTCCAGGTATGAAAAGGAGCTTTCAGCAGTGAAACGGGACGCAGAAAAGGCGCAGCGGGATCTCCAGGAACAAGTGAAGGAAAACACTCTAACGGTGACCAAAAACCTGCAGCTCATCGACAACATCAGAGCTTACAAGGACGTCGTCTATGAAGCAATGGTCCAGGAGAGGGACGCCCTAAAACAGACTTGTGCTGAGAGAGAGATGCATCTCCAAGCGCAGCTGGACCTTTTGAAGGCTCAGCTGAAACAACTGACCGAAGATCAGCTCCGGAAGGACGTTCCTCCAGAAGAAGCAAAAGAGAAACCTTCATTCTGCAGACGAGTCAAGCACTTTTTTAGGTTGAGGAAATCAGAAAAACGAAAGAAAGACAAGACCTCAGCCAACGAAAGCTCCAGAAATCAGCAGGTGTCCCGCACCTAGACCAGACCAAACCACCTGAAGCCAAACTGGAACAAAAGAACTCAAATTAAATTAACTGGTTAAATATCAGTCAGCACGGTTTTCTCCGGGAGCTCCGGGTTTATCCTGATGTAAAAAAAAAAAAAAATTAATTGGCCATTAATATAGACACTGGAGCAGAAACCAGCGCCACCCAGCGGCGCCTCAAGGCCGGATAGAGAGGGATGGGCCAAGAAGAACATGACAATGTCATATTTATTCATATAAATATATATATTATTATATATTTATTTAGATTTAGATCATTTTTCCCCTTTTGCTCAACCATCTTTTTGACACTGTGAAAAACTGAAATAAAACAAAAGTTTGTCAGTGTTTCTCAGAAATTGACCATAAACAGACGTCTACAACACCAGCATGGTTTAAAGATTAGAAATAACACAATAATTCTCTCTGTGAGTCTCCGAACCAGATCACAGGAGCTGCTCAAAATCCAGTTGAAGAAACGACTCTACTTTTGGCAACTGGATTGAATTGACGAAGCTTCCAGCTATTTTCTAATGAGAGAAAAATAAAAAGAAGGGTCAGCACGGTGGCCCGGTGCTTAGTACCGTTTCCTGTTGCCACACAGAAACAGGAAACAGTCCTACCGGTACTAAATGCTCCACCTGAGCTTTCATGGGTTCCTTCCAGGTGCTCTGGCTTCTGCATCCATTTCAAAAAGACGTCTCCTCTCCAGCATCCTGGCATAGACCTGACCAGGCTGGCTGGGGAGTGAGAGTCTCCTGTAACGGGAACACACCCTGTGCTCCTGCTTCCTGACTCTTGCACCCCGTTCAGATTCACCACCCTCTGGACACTTTTCTTGGAAAAATGTACAAGAGGGATAAAAGAGGGAGTCAATCTCCATTGACCTGTTAAAATTTTCCACTTTAGAGCAGAAATACATATATTTACTGCCTGGTAAAAAAAAACAAAAAAAAACGTTTTTTTGTTAATCGTTTTATTTCACAAACATGACAGCTCCATGGGGGGCTGGGGGTGATTTGTTTTCGTACTACGCCAGGAGAAGTTATTTGAAGAAATAACATCCTGTGTGAGTTTGAGCACGGGTCCAAGAAGCTTTTTTGTAGGTCTTCGTCTGTTTAGTCAGTCACATACATTTCATGGATGTAGATGAAAGCGTATCGCGGTGCTGGTCTAAAACATGATGTAGGTGGCGCTATCGAGCTCGTTTTTGTACACTCAATCCCGTAGATGCTCATTTCCTCCTGTTGAAACAATTCATGCTGTAAATGTGATCAGACACTTTGCTGCCACCTTGTGGCCACAAACAAACACATCCATGTAGGACAATTCTCACTTTTACGTCGTCCCAGAGCTGCTTGTCCTCAGTCAAAACCCCAGAAGTGTGCAGAGGCGTTGGAGGGACCACCATTGATTGCTGTTGTGTAAAAACTTAAACAACCATTATTACACAGGAAAGTGGCCGCATGTTTACACACTCAGGGTTGGAGCTATAAACATGCACTAATCCCAGGATGAGTCATGATTGTCCAGTTGTCATCCTCTCACTGGGGTCTGTCTTCAGTAAGTGAAGGATGAGCTTCATGCAACGTGCATCTACAACAATGTTACAACTTATCAACATGTCTGGAATTTAAAAATATTTGAATTTCCAAAGGTGTAATATTCAAGAATAAACAGGCAGCAAAAATGCAGCGTATCTCATCCAGCACTGTTGAATTTAAGAGAAATGTCTGTTTTTTCCACAGAATTTCATACATTGGGACTGGAAGCCTGACCTTCCTCGGAAACATCAGCCCACTCTGGATTTGGAAACTCGGACCGGCCCAACCTGATCCTCTGTTTCATGCCTGGAGAGATGGCCTGACCCGTGTTTGAGGAGACTGGAGGAAACCCGCACAATCTGCTAGAAAGAGTAGAAACGACTGACATCAGTTTATCAACCGTTTAGTAAGTTGTATCACCATCGTGCCATGCTGGGTCAAACTTTTTCAATGACCTCGCCATACCTGCACCAGCGTGCTTTATTGTTACTTCATGCAAACCTTACCCATGACATATTTGACGTAGGCCCCTGTATGCACCAAATCTTTTACAAGTCAGCATAAGCTGGTTAAATCATCAAGATGTGACAGGACCTTTAACGCACATGTGAATGCTCCCGACTGGCAAACAGGCAAAACATCTGCTTTCATAGGTTTCAGAGGTCTGCACATCTGTTGATCAGGTCATCAAGAGCTTGTGATCAGCAGCCGTATTTCTGTGGTAAAACATTAAGAAGATGTGGATATGTTTATACGTGTGTGTGGGTGAGTGTGTGTGTGTGTGTGTGTGTGTGTGTGTGTGTGTGTGTGAGTGTGTGAGTGAGTGAGTGAGAGATCCTGATCTGAGCTCTTGATCCTGTGAGTTTGTATTTGAACCCACAATCCTCATTTGATTTTTATTATGTTTTACTAACAAACATATAGGATAAAACAGTGAGTAGTAAATTTTGCATGACTGTATCTAAAATGTGTTTATTGTCATGTAAAAAAAAAAAAAAAAAAAAGATGTCAGGTGATTTGTTGAACCAGATTATAGTAAAAATGTAATGTAAGGTGTTCGACTATTGACTACAGCATGTTTACATGCTCCCAAAACTCAAGAATGTCACTTCCTCTTGCACTTAATTGTGGTTGAGTGTTGTGTCTGTCTTCTCCAGTCACTCAGAAACACACCAGACATCAGCTTAGGAAATCTAAGAAAAGACTTTCAAGCCAGCATTTTACTTGAAAGTTATTCAGTGCTGGTGAGCAGTGTTGAAGCAAAGCCTTTGGAAGTCAATAAAAGACAATTATGGCAGTTATTGGATGTGCTGGGATTAAAAAAAGAAGAAGAAATGCCATCCCATTTCTGCCATAAACCTCCACAGGCGATAACAAAAATTAAAACAAAAGATAATAATGAAAAGGTAACTCCTGCAACACCAGTTCTGGACCAAAAAGTTTGACTTTTTATCAAGTCAAAGACTCTAACACCAGATAATATCACATTAGACCTCAATAGTGTAGCTCAACACAGGGAGTTGTGTAACCTGGAAGGAAAAGGACAGAAGAAATACAGTATAGTTGCATGTTTCTGCAGAAAAGTCACACACACACACACACACGTGTACACACACACACACACACACACACACACACACACACACACACACACACACACACACACACACACACACACACACACACACACACACGCAGCGGTTTATGATTGGGTGGATTCCCAATACACGTTTTCACTAAAACAAGAGGAAAAATCTGAATTTTGATAAAGGGCACTGCTGCAGGGGGGGGGGGGGGGAGCGGCGTTTCCACTGAACAGTGTTGTTCTTTTTCTCCGTAACTCTCCATAACTCTCCATAACTCTCCATAACCCTCCACAACTCTCCATAACTCTCCACAACTCTCCATAACTCAACATAACTCAACATAACTCGCCCTGCAAGACTTCTCTTCAAAACAATGAAAAAGAATATCTCAACTTTGAAGAAGATGAACATCAACAACTTGGGATATATTTTATTAACTGCTGCTACAGCTGTTGTGAAAATAGCCAACAGAATAAGACTGCAGCAGATGATTCTGAGGCAAAGTCCTAATGATTGAGTAGTGCTACAGCACAACTACATTGTGCCTTAAATTCCACCTTGAGAAAGCGTAAAAAGGTTTTTGGGATATTTGGCGTTTTTTTTTTTCCAGATTATACGTGTTCCCATTACATTTTTTTTTTTTTTGCGATATTTAGGTTTTGTGCAAGTCTGGGGATAATAGAAATGCGACTATTGTTTGGCAGACACGTCATGACTTTGACACCAAATGGCAACAAGGCAACACTGTTGTCTTATTAAGAAACACCTCAAAAACTGTAATTAATGACATTCGAATGCAACATTTTTTTTTAAATGGGCTGGGACAACTGTACAAAGAGAAAGCACCCAGATGTGTTGTCCTCAGCTGTAGAAGCAGCAAGGGGTACTTGGTATTGCCCATGTTTTTTATTTGTTTTTTAGTTTGTTTCAATTTGTTTAATATTCGGCTCTGCTCATAAAAACATGTTTTATGGGGTGCAGTCAACCTCTTAACTGTAGCCCTGTGGGGGTCGGCCTCTGTTGATGTTGGTCTTGTAGGTTTGTGCTGGCCTCTTCAGAAATACACCAGAAGGACCAATGTGCTCGTCTCTTGAGTAACAGTCAACAGTTTAAACTTAACATGTCCTTGAACAATCCTGAACTTCAGAGCAGCTAGAAAGCCTTAAAATTGTTTAAAACCAGTATTTATCACCAATATTCAGTAAAGATGTTTCTATAATGTACTAATACTGTATCTGTGACAAATGTTAACGAAGGTTGTAAGTAAAGCAAGTATACCACGAACATATAGTTTAAAAAACAAAACAACAACATAAAATAAAACAGTGATTCAATGAACTGTAAAACCCTCCATCTACACCGTGACCCCCTCTAGCTCCACTGACCGTGCTTCGCCGCTCAGAAAAGTGAGGCCGGAAGTAAACCTGACTGTGTAAGATTGTAGGTTAAACAAAAAATCCAAAATAAAACTATAAACAGCAAAAGAATAAGAAGAAATAAGTGTAGTCATGTCACAAAAATGGTGACTATGCATCTACCAAGTTAGTGTTGTAATACCAGTTTCTGCCCCGTGTGGCAGCAGCGGGCAACATACCAGCCTCAGTCCAACATGACAACACAAAGAAGTCACACGGTTTTTGGGCGTACTTGACCTTGTTCCCAGTCATGTAGGTACCGCCCCCAAAATACCATTTTAGGATAAACAGATTGAAACAATTGAATTGAATTGAATTGAATTGAATGTGCAGTTGCTGTAGATTTCTCAACTCGGTCCTGTTACAGCTCAGTCTCATGACACTACTGGGGTTTGTGTGGATGGTGGGAGACTAGATGTCTGTTGAAGTTGTGTTGTGGACGGTCCGCTCTTCTAGCTCTTCTAGTCATGATGAACCAGCTCAACTCCATCAGATGGAGCCCTGAAGTCAAAGCTTCCTTCATCTCCAGCAGGAGAAAACTTACAAGAGGATTATTCCACTTCATTTTACACAAATGATTCTTAAAACAACTGAAGTGTAGCCAAAAATAATGCTCATTTCAGACCTTTTAGGAGCCTTTACATGTTGCTGTTACATATCAAACTAGGTGAAGACTGCCTTGTCGGCCTGTCCGATGTCCCTCGTCCCATCAGCTAGTACTTGTAAGAGGGGACAGAACCCAGAAAACCAGAGGACAAGAGCCACCGGCTGCAGTCGTATTTGATGGTGCATAACCGTAAACATGTGAAACACAGAACATGTTTCACATGAGGCCAGTGCAAAGGACAATATTGTCATATCAGGAGCTCAAACAACATGGGATCTTTTCTGTTCCTGTCCCGTCTTAACGTTTCTGCAGATCTACTCATCTCTGCTGCAGCGTCTCCTCCTGAGTTTGCCGATGTCGACGACTCCAACCCTCTTTCCTCTGTGGACGTCTGCATCGTCATATTAGCAGTCGTGGAGACACATGCCAGAAGAAAAAAAGGAGAACGATAGATTAACAGCTCAGTTAAAGTAACAAGTAACAACCAGCATCAGTGAACAGAGACACTACATCCATTTGATCACCTTGAAAGTCAGACGGGGACCAGGACGGATGAATATAGAGACCTGAACACACTCCAACTGCATCAAACAAGCCTTTCTTCTGTTCCATTCATGCTTGTAGTCTCTCTGTCTCAGTGAGCAGACACAGTCAAGTCTGATCTTTGTGTAACACTCCTCACTGAGGTCTGAAATGTGCACGCTCACATTCACAAAACATACACATTAATGCAAAGAACTTTGACTTTTTATGAATATACAATCATGAAACAAGGGTCACTGGACCCTAAATGTCTGAATTAAACATTTTTATCAAATATTACAGCTGTTCTGACAGCTCAACGTTGGATGTTTGTTCAGCTCTGCAGATTTCCAAGATTCACTTCTTACAGTCTGTGTGAGTGTTTTCAGGTCCCCGTTCAGAGTAGTGTAGGGGGGGGTGGTATGGGATACCTGCTGAAGCTGTAGGTCCTCTTCCTCTGTCTGCTGGTGTCTATGGAGTCATGCTTCCTGTAGCTGATCACAAGATTATTAATGAAGAAACAATACCCAGACTACAACCTTCAGGTTTACATATAGAGATATCAAATTGCACAAATCATGGTTGTGTACATAACTGTGTGGCTGGGAGGTGTCTGAAAGTGTATGTTAAAGGCTGTGTGGAACTGGTAATTGGACTAATTTCTATACCGTTTTTCTAGTCTTGTCAAACTCTCAAAGTGCTTCATTCACCCGTTCACACACACAGAATCAAAGAGAATCAAACCAACAACTTTGAGGCTGGCAAATGACTGATCTACCTGAATCACAGCCATGTGTGCATCCAAGAGTGTGAGAGTGTTGTCACACCTGGAGATTGACATCCAAGGTCAAGGCTTCACCGTGTGACCTAAAAAGAACAGAAAGGGATCATTTAGAGTTGTAATAGTAAGCAAACAAGACAAGAACGTTTCATCTGATGTCCAGCAACAGTGAATCCTTGGAAACTGTGACCATTGTTAATGGTGTAACTGTCTGTCTCTCAAACGCTGTTTGGTCCATGCTTATGACCACTGAATTGGATATTTTAGACTAGTAAACCTCTTTAATCTGTTTTCAGGAGTGTAATGTGTCAGAAAGTGTTGTGTGTTTCAAAGATGAAGCACCAGGAGTCCTCACAGTAAAGTACAGTATGTTTATATATTTCCTATGCTTATGTATAGCAAATCAAATCAAACAAAATCAATCAAAATAATGAGACCTGTATGTGTGGTTGAAATGTATCACATTTATAGAAAGCTTGATATATTACAGGAGTCTGAATGCATTGCAGCTGCTTACTTGAAACACTTTCTTGAAACTAGTTAAAGTAACTTATATTGTATTTTGATAATAAATGCATTGTAAATACATTAACTTCTGTCATCATAAATCACTTAAGAATGACATATGTACGATCAAACAAAAGGAAGATAAAATAGGGCAACCGTTTGGTTTAGAAGTTACAGTAGTTTTACTGGCAGCGCTGCAGCATGGTGTTCCTATAGTGATGTGCTGCCACCTGCTGGTCTCTAAAAAAGTTGCATTTAATAGAGTTGCGGATTCTCTGAACTTTCAATAAAATTTACAATATCATCAACAAATATGATAATTTATAAATGATTATATTATATTACGCTCTGGCTGACACCAGGTTTTAAAATGATATACATAAAGCTCAGAAGAACTAAGACATTTCATATTAAGCTGTCGTATTATTAATTTTAAAATGTGTTTTTGTTTTAGTTTGTAATATTAAAGTAAAATTCAAGATTGTTATGGTTTCGTGACGTGAAGTGTATATAGAAGATTAAGTAAAGATTTACTATTGTACAGAAACCTCAGGGATTTTATATATAAAATATTATATTGTATTTTATATGCATTATATATATATAACGTTTATACAATTACTAATTACACTATTACAATCAAATATCTAAATATTTCTTAAAAAATATAAGCTAAATTACCACCAATACAAGTGTTCACTACAGAGAGGCAATTGTAATTATTAGCTCAGCTTTTTTTTTTTTTTTTGCTTTAATAGCTGTTAAGTTTTTTTAAGTGGCTTATTAAAATTCCACGTTGCTAACTGAAAATCGTGTTTACGTTCTAAGACGAGTAAAGAGCCAATCAGAAGCAGTGGAACTTTCGACCTGCTAACGTCAGCGGTTGCCACGGTGACGTCTATATATTTCAAGAGGTCGCTCCGCTCCGCTGCGTTCGATCTAGATTGCAGAGGAGACGCATCATATCCAGTTTCTTAAACAAAGTTTACACGCTTTCTACACGCTTTCGAAAGAAAAGAGCCCGGATATTTCACTGCTGTATTTCCATCACGAGAAAAGTAAGAATAAAAGTTCTTAAACTTGTATGAAACAACATTTTCTTCATTTTTGCGTTAAAGAACAAGAAGTTAGCTAAAAAGCTAACGTGCTGGTAGCTTAAATCAGCTCGTTTGCTGTCTAAACATCATTTTTTACCCTTGTGGATGGTTTTACATATATTTATACTTTGATGAGATCTAAATAAATATCAAATATCTTCTTATCATAATTTTCCTGAACAGAATCATATGAGCAGCACCACATTCATGATATGATCTGGTTGTTTTAGGCATTTACGTGTTTGTATTAACATAATTTCGGCCGCTCCAATTGCAGCTGCGCACTGACGACGCGTGACATTTGTGCGTCACATTAACTTATATATGATCACATTTATACACTGGTGCCATCTGTATTTCTGTGCTTATCAGATAGTCGGACAAGTTATTTCGATGACGCAGGTTTTTTTTTCTTTATTTTCGTTTGAAAGCGTTGCTAAGGAACAAAACGGGGAAAACCCCAGCGCTGCTTCCTGATGCGCATGCGCGGGCTTTTGCCCCCTTTATCGTGCGGTCTAAATAAACTATAGTCAGTCAAAAAAGTAAAAATATACAACCTAAAACGCGTATCTGTCCCCGCGTAGTCCCGACCAGGGTCACGGGAGTCTTCCGGCCCTTATACGGCTCTCCTAAGGAGAAATGCGGTAGTAGAGTCCGGACCGGTCGAGGTCCGTGGCGGCCATTAAACACGTCCGTGGATCCATGACGTCACGTCCTGTGACAAATGTTGATCGTTCTTAAACAACCGTGTTTTTACGGATGTGTGTGGATTGTTTTAGGCAATGAGGGATGACGGCCACGTTTATACACGGAGTTTATACATCTACTAATTACTTTAACATGTTCACAGGGATTTTGCGGTCTGCCTTGTTACTATTTAGTGGCGATAACGTAGATTAACGACCTGTACAGGGCGAAGCCCCGCCTCTCGCCTGTAATGAGGGGAAAGGCTCCAGCAGAGCCCCGGGACCCTGTACAGGATTAAAACGGGTCTAGAAAATAGAGAAACTGGATGGATGGATATAGCTCATCTGGGTGGCCCAGATATGTGTGTAAATATGTGTGCAAAATGTATATGCAGCAGAGGTTGACATAAATGAAAACGACTGCTGTCAAGCCATATGTTTTTACAGCAAATACATAAAACTGACTCTAAATGATAGATGAATCAAAAGACATGGCTAAGGAATGGTTTATTGATCAAAAGTTGTGTTAGAATGTGCAGTATTTCTTTCAATGAAGTCTCATCTGATTGGCATTTTATCATTACAGATTTGTGACGTGCCAGTTCAAGTGACATCCCATCTTTCCAGGAAAAACCCATTTGACTCAAAGAAAGGTAAAATATCTAATTATTGCAATCTGTAAAGACAATAAAAGTAGGTATCCTGTTAAATGCATTTGATTTAATGCACTATTGATGGAAAACCAAATCAAATTATTAAAGATAATCTTTTCTGCAGTACAGTTTTTTTTTTCCTTTTTTGTAAGTACACATGTACCTGAGGCAGAACATATTAATGATTTTCAGTGACTCGAGCAAAAGTCACAGGCAAAGCCATTTTTCTACACTAAATTATATTATATCAATCAGTAAATACATAAATAACCGCTAATATATATAATTTATGTCTATCAGATGTATAAACAAAAACTATTTTATTTCAAACAAATATAATTGTCTCTAGCTGACAGATGAATTAAATGATATGGATAAAGAATGATTCATTGATCAAAAGTTGAGTTAGATATTAGTTATGCAGTAGTTCTTCTGAATCAAGTTGTCTGATCCTGATTTGTTTGCTTGTCATTACAGATTAGTGACGTGACAGTTCTTCTGTCTAATCACATCTTTCCAGCTAACAGACAAAGTATGAGTCTGAGAAAGGTAAAATACCTGATTATTGCAATTTGTGACGAGAATAAAATTAGGTATCCTGTTTGATACATTTGATTTAATTTGCTATGGATGGAAAACCACATTTATTGAGGATGATCTTTTTTGTTTATATGCAGTGTTGTTCTTTTTTTATGTTTTTTTTTTCCCTTTGGAGGTCATTTATATCTTGTCTCATTGTATTTTCATGAACTTTAATTAGTTAGAATGTGACTCTAAAACAGAGAAATGTGGTTGGTTAAACAATAATTAGTTGAATGTTGACTTGTTGACTAAATAACTATGTACCTGAAGGAAAACTGTCATGTTTGTGATTTTGAGATATTACCTAATGACTCAAGCAGAAGTCACAAGCAATGCCATTTTTATACACCTAATGTCTCCTTATCTTATATTATGTTATCTTGTCTGGTCTTATGTTGTCTCACGTATCTTCATGAACTTTAATTAGTTAGAATGTGAAAGAGGATTCTGTATTAGGAATTTAGTTTCTTCTCAAATGTTCTGTAAAATACCTCAGAGACTCTAAAACAGAGAAAGTGGTTGGTTAAACAATAATTAGTTGAATGTTGACTTGTTGACTAAATAACTATGAGATACTTGTACTAAAACCTTTATATTTCAGTTGTTTGTTACTGTTCATTAAGAGAGTTGTATGTTTTTGTTGCATTAACATTTACTGAGATGCTTTGCACCTGTTTTCTTGAAACTAGTTTAAGTAATTTATATGTGATTTCAAATATAAATATATTGTAAATACCTTTTTTGTGTAAGTAGTTTTGTTTTTCTTTTTTATGTTCTTTGGAAGTAATTCAGATCACAATAATGGTACAATCAGCTATCATACAGTTTAAATGATATAATTTCCAACTGAAAAAGAAAATGAACACATGTACCTGAAGGAAAACTGTCATGTTTGTGATTTTGAGATATTACCTAATGACTCAAGCAGAAGTCACAAGCAATGCCATTTTTATACACCTAATGTCTCCTTATCTTATATTATGTTATCTTGTCTGGTCTTATGTTGTCTCACGTATCTTCATGAACTTTAATTAGTTAGAATGTGAAAGAGGATTCTGTATTAGGAATTTAGTTTCTTCTCAAATGTTCTGTAAAATACCTCAGAGACTCTAAAACAGAGAAAGTGGTTGGTTAAACAATAATTAGTTGAATGTTGACTTGTTGACTAAATAACTATGAGATACTTGTACTAAAACCTTTATATTTTGATTGTTTTGTTACTGTTCATTAAGAGAGTTGTATGTTGTTGTTGCGTTAAGATTTGCTGAGATGCTTTGCACCTGTTTTCTTGAAACTAGTTTAAGTAATTTATCTGTGATTTCAAATATATATACATTGTAAATAAATAAACAACTTTTTTGTGTATTAAGTGGTGGTTGCTTTTCTTTTTTTATGTTCTTTGAAAGTCATTTAGATCAAAATAATGGTGCAATCAGCTATCATACAGTTTAAATGGCATTATTTCCAACTGAAAAAGAGAATGAACACATGTACCTGAAGGAACATTTTGGAAAATCCCACTATACGGCAGTAATGACATGTTCAGATTATTACAACATAAAATGAATTGTGGTCATCTCTAATTAGAGCTCCATAGTCACCTACGGTCGGTTGTGTTAGACTGGAGACGTGATGTTCATATACATAATACAAGAAAATCACAACAATATTGATGCTACTTTATTTATTCTTTATCACTATATAGTTTGGTCAAAACAGTGATGTGGTCTAATTACGTTTGCCTCACACCTAAAGGCTTCCTTGAGGTCTTTTT